>VWYE01006965.1:79950-112264 GCA_013398995.1 Alaudala cheleensis
GGGGAAGGGGAAGGGGAAGGGGAAGGGGAAGGGGAAGGCTTCATCTCCTTCCACAGGTTTCTACTTTCTGGAAATACTTCTTTATGTTGAAACCATGTAAGATACACTTGCCCTCAATTGTTTCAATTTCATTGGTAGTACAAGTACAGAGTCTCAAAGAGCCCTGGCTTGTCAGACATGAATATCACAGAATATTGCAGATATAATGCTAAGTAGTGAGAATATCAGAACATAAATCTCACCTGGAATATTCACGTAGATATAATCGAAAGAGTAGAACTGGTATTAGTGACCATTACAGCTGTGGTTAGAAATGTCACATAGACATAGTCACATTCCAAATATTTACATCAGTGGCTCAATGGAAGGAATTTTCTTTTTCTTGGCCTTTTCACAAATTTCACTTCTTTAAATTACTTGGCAATATCTAGACATGACCCTTTAACCCTCCATTTTCACATGGGAGACCCTTAGAGAACACTCTTCCTCCACAGATTTTAATTAAGTTTAAAATTTTAAGAGAAAGATCCGTCTTATGCTGTGTTAAATACTGAAAATTCAGAAAAGTACAGGAAGAACAAATAGGTTCAGTAAAATAAGTATGATACTTTGAACACCTGGGAGAAAGAAGGGTCATAATGGGTAGGACCTTAGAAATCCCTTATCTTGCTTTCATTAAAATACCTTTCTCCCTCCTAGTTACTGGATGGAATGGTGCTCACAATCTGGGATTTCAAGTCTGTTCTTTTACAACCATCAGCTTCAATACATTTCATGCCCTTCCATACTATATTCCTGGTTAATTAAAAGCCTTTGAAACTGATCCCTTTCAGTATTAAATCATTGACAGGAAGAGCAAATTATTGTCATTATATTACTTAACTCCTAGGGTAAAAATCATGTACCCTTTTCCCAACACCTGCCCACAGAAAACTAGCTCATGGAAAAGGGCTATATTAGGGTAGCACTTTCCCTGTATGACCTGTTGATGAGTCCAGAAAGTTCTGAGTTTCACTCAATGCATTGTTAAAGGAGCTCTCCTTTAACAATTGAAGGTATCTTTGCAAAAGAAGATCACTTTGCCCATGCAAAGGAAGGTTTATACAGCAGCACATTATTTTTCAAAGTTGGAAGTAAGAATAAATTTCAGCTGCAAAATATTTGTTGTTAGGATTTGTGTTAGTATCAAACCTTCTCAAAAATCTTTACATTAAAAAAAGCCTACAAACCACTATATTTTATTTTTGTTTTGGTTTTTTTTGGTTTTTTGTTTTGTTTGGAGTTTTCTTCTGTTTCTTACTTTTTTTATTTTAAACTTGAACAAAAATTTCCTTGAAATGTGTCTGTTAAAATAACATATTGCTAGAAACTTTTTCAGGGTATTTTTCCTCATGTTATTTTAATTGTTTTAAATTTTCTCTTTACCTCATTAAAAAAAGAGAAAAAAAGAAACTTGTAAAGGAAGATACAGCTAATCTTTCACAGTTTCATTTATGATCTTTTTTATTCTACCTTCATTCTTTTTTTTTTTTTCTGATTTTCTTTAGCAAAATAACTCACAAACCTGAGAAATCCATATCTTATATCTAGCATGTTGAGGGGTTGTCTCAGTCCAGTATGTGAGTTATATCCTTGGATTAGGGTCCCATTAGAAATGGTNTATGGCTTTTGGCATATCTAGAGTGCCTTCATCTTCAGTATCTCATACACTTTGTAAAACCCAATTTAACCAAAGTTTATAGCTTCATAACAGAGAGCTGAAATGCACAGAGAGCATTTCAGTCATCACAGACAACAGCTACCAATCAGTAAACCAAAATAGTGCTTCAGCACACCTCTAGACCAGAAAACTATGAAAAAGTGAGGAAAGATAAGATAAAGGAAGGGGAAGGGGAAGGGGNCACATTCCAAATATTTACATCAGTGGCTCAATGGAAGGAATTTTCTTTTTCTTGGCCTTTTCACAAATTTCACTTCTTTAAATTACTTGGCAATATCTAGACATGACCCTTTAACCCTCCATTTTCACATGGGAGACCCTTAGAGAACACTCTTCCTCCACAGATTTTAATTAAGTTTAAAATTTTAAGAGAAAGATCCGTCTTATGCTGTGTTAAATACTGAAAATTCAGAAAAGTACAGGAAGAACAAATAGGTTCAGTAAAATAAGTATGATACTTTGAACACCTGGGAGAAAGAAGGGTCATAATGGGTAGGACCTTAGAAATCCCTTATCTTGCTTTCATTAAAATACCTTTCTCCCTCCTAGTTACTGGATGGAATGGTGCTCACAATCTGGGATTTCAAGTCTGTTCTTTTACAACCATCAGCTTCAATACATTTCATGCCCTTCCATACTATATTCCTGGTTAATTAAAAGCCTTTGAAACTGATCCCTTTCAGTATTAAATCATTGACAGGAAGAGCAAATTATTGTCATTATATTACTTAACTCCTAGGGTAAAAATCATGTACCCTTTTCCCAACACCTGCCCACAGAAAACTAGCTCATGGAAAAGGGCTATATTAGGGTAGCACTTTCCCTGTATGACCTGTTGATGAGTCCAGAAAGTTCTGAGTTTCACTCAATGCATTGTTAAAGGAGCTCTCCTTTAACAATTGAAGGTATCTTTGCAAAAGAAGATCACTTTGCCCATGCAAAGGAAGGTTTATACAGCAGCACATTATTTTTCAAAGTTGGAAGTAAGAATAAATTTCAGCTGCAAAATATTTGTTGTTAGGATTTGTGTTAGTATCAAACCTTCTCAAAAATCTTTACATTAAAAAAAGCCTACAAACCACTATATTTTATTTTTGTTTTGGTTTTTTTTGGTTTTTTGTTTTGTTTGGAGTTTTCTTCTGTTTCTTACTTTTTTTATTTTAAACTTGAACAAAAATTTCCTTGAAATGTGTCTGTTAAAATAACATATTGCTAGAAACTTTTTCAGGGTATTTTTCCTCATGTTATTTTAATTGTTTTAAATTTTCTCTTTACCTCATTAAAAAAAGAGAAAAAAAGAAACTTGTAAAGGAAGATACAGCTAATCTTTCACAGTTTCATTTATGATCTTTTTTATTCTACCTTCATTCTTTTTTTTTTTTTTCTGATTTTCTTTAGCAAAATAACTCACAAACCTGAGAAATCCATATCTTATATCTAGCATGTTGAGGGGTTGTCTCAGTCCAGTATGTGAGTTATATCCTTGGATTAGGGTCCCATTAGAAATGGTTGTATATGGAGTTTATTAACCAATAATGATAATATAGCATTTGTTATTTCAAACATGTATAGCTCATAAAGATTTAAAGGTCTAAGGCTTTATTTCCCAAAATTACTGATTATATGGTCAATTGCTTTTTAAAAGCAGCATTCAGCTAATAATTCTACATGTATTAAAAAAACAAAACAAAACAAAACAAACAAACAAAAAAACCAAAAACAAAACAAAATCCAAGTAATTTTCACAATACTACCAACATTTTTAGGTGATTTTTCATTTTTTTTCCCAGAAATAATGTATTCTTTTATATTTATATATCCCTGTAGTAGATTTTATCATTCAAGTGACACAAAGAATGGCATAAAATGGTACCTCCAGACATGCAGGCAATTGCAGAGTAGTGAGCTTTTTCTTGTGGGGGTAAATAATACTTGAGGTGTTATTCTTATGTAAATTATAATAAAAGCAGAAATATAATAAAAGTTAAAATGCATATGGCATATTAAATATGTTACTAAATATATATATTACATATGCCAAATATATAAATTACTAGGATTCCTAAAAATAATAAAAATCCTTTTATTTGAAAATCATCTACCCATTGAAAGCACATTCTGATCTTCTAAGAACTTTCACTACCACTGCACTTTCTGATGGTTCTCTAAGCAAAAAACCAAAAAACAATGTCACCACCAATAAGTAATAATTGAAAGCAGCTGTCTCAGTAAGCACTCTTTTTGTAAAGTTACTATAATTTAGGCAGATTCAGAGATGCTTAAGGTTAGTTTTAGCCTTTTATAACCTCAATATATTACAGGTGTCTTACATTTCATATAGAAAATGGAGGTATGTCTTCATGAAGTTAGACTTTTTTGCCAAGCTAAATTTAACATGGTGCTATTAATTGTATCTGTTCAGTATTCCCCATACAAACCAGAAGATATTATTTCTCAATATATGTCCAAGGGCTGAAATAGTTAATAAGTTGTTAATTGCTTTAAGGAATGGGAAGGGAATGTAATACTCTTAAGAAACCTAGGCAATCATTATGCCTAATCCAAAATTATCCTGAACCTGAAATCTTTAGCAATTTGAAAATGTTAATTTTCAGGCAAATCCTAGTGTAATTCTGGATAAAAATTTGCATTAGCTAAGGATTTAGAATTAGTTTAAATACACATAGATTCTGGCATAAAGAAATGAACCCTAGGTGATTTTGAGATAAAATCTTCTTTCCTTAAGTAGGCATAAAGTTAAAAAAAAAAAGTAAGCAAATAAAAAGTAGAGTATTTATCTTGATAAAGGTACAGTTTTAAAATATTATCAAGCTGAAATATTGTAAAACAGGATTTACTGCAACAATAATTTAAGGTAATAGCAAAGATGTCATTTAAGCAATTTGCAAATCGTATATTTCCTTGCTGTGTTTGCAAGATTACCTTGTGAATCATCAGAAGCCATAACTCAAAAAGCTTTTGATTTACATTTTTCTTGAGACCTAAAGGCAAGAAAGGACACTATGGATAAGATGAATAACTTGATGATCTACTAGCTTCAAATAAAAAAAAGGCTGCCTTTTCCCAACTGGCTCAAGTTAGCACCTGGTACATTCTCACAAGCTATCATATAGATATACTGCATGGTAAAAGATTGTCTGGATCAGTCTGGGAGAAGTTTTTTTCATTATATTTATGAATAATATAATATAGTTAGGGTCCTCAAAGAGCAGAACCTGAGACATTTAAAAGTTCTGGATCATGAATACATTGGCTAAAATAATTTTAATAATTAAAATGTTGTTGTCAAACCAACATTGTGTAATATTTCTGTCAATACCACAGGTTTATTTCTGTGGAGGCTGCACTTATCTGCTGAATGTCTGTTTCATTCCATTCAGGTTCAGCTCTGTCTGCAATTACTGAAACATCAGCGTGCCTTCTTGTAGCATATTAAGTAGTGTGGCTAACATCTGTTCGGTATTTATTTGTTCTCCTGGTTTTTATTCTCAAAGAGAAAGAAAATGAACACTGGAGGTTTATTTATTTATTAATTATGTTCTTTTCCCCCTGTCTTTGTGGAGATTTCCAGAATGTGCTACTATAGATTTGCATTAGAAATCAGGATCAGGAAAGAAAGCATCCCTTTACCTGGATTAGATAACAGTGGGGATCTTGTTGGTCCTCTGTTCCCAAAGGACATTATTTATAAGAATAAATAAACTCCAGGATTTAATCTTAGAGAACAAACATATACTGTCTTAAAGCAAAGGAAATGCTGACACCAGCTTTCACTGTAGGGTTAAAGATTATTTTTTCAGTAGTTTGTGCATACTGAATTCCATAAAGACAAGGGAAGCATCTGCAAATTTGTCTATCTTCCATATGGCAGCCATGTAAAAAGGGAAAGCCAGGTGTGATGCTTTCAAGTAATCTATGCAGTAGGGAAATCTGTTATGTGGGTACATAAAGCCCAACAATTTGCTTCAGTTCATGTAAGTGTTGCAAATGTACACATCATAGAAGAAAGTATGTTTATTCTGAAAAATAGTCCAAAGTTGGTTTTGACAAAACCTGTTCTTAAGAATACAATCTATGTGAAATGCTTATGCTAGCAAATATCACAGCAGTCTTCAGAAAAGTTGTTTCCACTTGAGATTTAGAATACTTTTAACCTCTGTTTGGTTTGACTAGAATAATCTTTGAATAATGTATTCTACAATGGCTGCATGCTTAGGACACGCATACATTGATGGCACACAATGTTTGTCTAATCCCTTCTTATTTCCCTATGATTCAACTTTCTCATCTTTCAATTTCATGCAATTCCTTCTCATTCTTAGGTAGGAAAATACAATTACAGCATAAATATACCTTATCTTTCACTGGAATCTAGCAGTCTCTGATGCTCAGCTAACTCCAGTGTCAGTCTCTGCTGCAGAGTCTACAATTGTTTGGTATTGTTTTCAGATGGTCTAAAATTCCTATACAAATTGATTATGACAACAAATCTCTCCACATTTATATTAAACTCAGAACTTCCCTTTGTGACCCTGCTTCTTAAACAGTAAAAACTTTAAAATTCCTGCTATTTCTACTACTTTCTGTAACATAAGGGAATAATGTAAAAAAAGTTCATTTCATAAATGACAGTAATCTTATTTAATTGTAAACTTGAAAGTTGCAGAGTAATTACAGTGATAGATTTAATGCAAGAGCATTCTTGCACAAATGGTAATGCAAATGTAAATTATTGGAAGTTATTTACTCTTGGAAAGCCCTACATCTTGGAAGTTCCTAGTCCTAGATGTTCATGGTCCACTTCCCACAAAGTAAAACTATTTGATGCCTGTTGATAGGAAAAGAAAGGAAGGAAATGGACTCTGCAATTTAGGCCATCAACAAGAAAAACCACCAGAAAACCCTCTCTAAAGCAAACAAGACCATTAAAAATCCAAGCACTGTTTTCTTTTATCAAATGGATGGTACTCATTATTAAGTATGAAACTACAGGATTAAAATACTACTTAATGACATTTTGATCTTGATTCCCTCAAATATTTTCCAACCCTCCCTACAGGGAAACACCAGAGTGCAAATTGCTTTAAGAAAAGAACATGTGGAGTAATCTGGGCATTTCTTTTTCAACAAGGATGATGAAGGGAACCTTTATTATGAAATTTATAATGTCAGGATATGAAAAATTATTTTCCACTATAAGAATGAATCTTACAATATTTCCTTCAGAACAAAAAGTTACACTTCAGTGTTTTGTTAGGAGGTTTCTGTGGTGCTATTTTTTTTTTCTACTAAGCACCTTCCCTTACTGGACACGTGATACATAATGCTTTGTAGCAAAAAGGTATACTGATCAAATGCTTCTTGGTAGAACTTAACATAGTCACAGCAGAGAATGAGAAGCTGTGATTGCACGCTAACTCAGAGAGTAGTAGATGAGGCTTCTACTCCATAAATTGGAGAATTCCTCCATTTCCAAACAGAAGCACTTAACAAGAAAGGTTGACAAGTGCAAAAACATCCAGTAATTGTCCACAGATGTCTTTGTGGATGATGTCTTACTCTTCAGATCTTCAAGAGACCTCCCAATAACTAGGAGCTTAACAGAAAAACTGACTGACTGCTCCAAAGGAGCTAGTGGAAATAATTTTTCATGCAACGATGTGTTAGCTTCAGGCATTTCAAAATACCTGGCACTCAGTCAAAAGCACTTTGAACTCCAAGTTCTATTATCACTTTGGCAAGCAGAAACTTTTGGGAGTGAGGTCTTAGAACAAGAAAAAATCCAAGTTTCTCTGCACAAATGTCACTTCTAATGGAATGTTTCTGACATAAAACTTGTTTTAGAGAATTCATTTCTATGAATAAAACTCAAGCCTCTAAAGCAAACTGTTGTACTAGAGAAATGTGTTACAGATCTTGCATCTGAACTTTTACAAAAAGAAATGCATCAAATCAATTATATCATCAAAAGAAAGAACTCTTTGGAGTTATGTTTTCCCATATTTATGTTATCTAGCTAGCCACTTTTTATTTCTTCCCAACAGGCCTATGAATACAGATTATGTGAAAGAAAACACAAAAGTGAGTGGGTTGCAAGAAACTGGACTTTTTCTTTTTCATGAATATTGACCAGGAGCTGTCTGAATCCTGATAAATTTATCCAAAATTTTTAATTTAAAAGCAAATTTCCTTTGCTTGCCTCCTTTAACTATAAACTGAACATGGCTGAAATTTTCTTGTGTTCACAAAGTGCAACAAAGATTAGGCCACAGAAAAACTGACCATCAGTCTGTCCAGATGAACAAACTAACTATCAGAACCCATAATAAAGTTGCTGTATTTTTCTGAGGAGTTTCTTGAAATCCCTTCCCTTCCCTTCCCTTCCCTTCCCTTCCCTTCCCTTCCCTTCCCTTCCCTTCCCTTCCCTTCCCTNATGAATTGGACTGTGGCTTTCTGAGCATTATCTCAAATACTTTAGCACGGTTTCAGCTGAAAGTTAACCATATCCAGATAAGGCTCTCTTTTCAATAAAAAGACAAGATTTATTACAAGCAAAGAGACAACAACAAAAAACAAAAAAAAAAAAAAAAAAACAAACAAAAAAAAAAAAAAAAAAAAAAAAAAAAAAAAAAAAAAAAAAAAAAGGAAAAAAGAAGGAAAAAACAGACCTACACCATAAGTAGTAAGAGTGAAGACTGGGAGGTAAATAAGGGGGAAGAAGAAAAAACAATTCCACAAATATTGAAAATTACTGAATATTCAACCATTTTTTATGAACTTTCTGCTCTGTCTGGAAACACAGTGACAAGCTATAAGGATAACAAAAGAATGGTAGTAAAAACAAAGTGTTTTCTTCAGTTGTATGTTTTTAAACCACTTACAGGTGAATATTGATGTAAAGTAGGTCATGATTATGATTGGTGACATTTTTAATGACAATGAAGTGTTCTCTTTTCCATATTTGAGATATGTAACATAAAACTGAAATCTGCAGTTGATTGGTTTCTATTTCTAACAGGAAACTTTTCAACTACCAAGTACTCAGAATTTTTTTTTTTTTTTTTGCAGCTGTAAAATACTGGAGCCCACTGAAAAGACTGAACAAGTCCTTTAAATAGTTAGGTGGAACTAGAAATTTTAAAATGCTCCAGAAAGCAGGACGGATATAGGAAACAAGGGGGCTATGACATGTGGAAATGACATGCACCTGGCGACTCCAGTTGATTTTAGATTGGCAGCAGAAGGCAAACTGGGGGTGGAAGATGCCTTCAGCAGCTCTGCAGAAATACAAGAGGTTCTGTGCCATTATTTGCACAAAGTAATTCTAGGTCTTCAGTGAAGAATAAAACCATAATTTATAGCAGAGGATCTCAGAAGCTTCAGTAAGCCTTTGGAAAATTTCTTTATTACTGTAGGGGTTGAATACTGTGAAATAAAGCTTAAGCATAGGAAAAGAGTTTAGTATCAACCACTGAAACACTCTCTCTTAGATATATTTTAAAGAAGAGATGTCACAATAAAATAGAAATTACTCTTTTTATGATTTAGATCTTTTATGGATCAGATGATTAAATTAAGATTAAATGTAAAAGAGGAAGACTAGAGAAACATGTATGCTTACCTCAAAAGTTTCAGGAGATTAGCAGTTAAGAAACACCTATGGAGGGAAAACATGTAATGGTTTAAAAAACATGGAGTTTAAGAACCATTCCATGATCTAAGCTCTTAATGATTTTGAAACTTTTGAAGTTTCCTTATACCATGTTTTACATAAATTGGCAGAGATTACTCCTAGTCTTCCAGAGAGGCAGCCTGAGCTCAATCTAGCTTTTCCCATATGACAGCATTGAAAAAAAGCAGAGAAGATGGAGTCAAATAATAAAGTACACTAATAGGCATTTCCTCAAGAGCTTTACTCTTCAATTTTTCAGACTTAGCTGTTAGATTAGAAGCAACTGTTAGATTAGATGAAGTCTTACCTCTCCATCCTTTGTCATTTTATTCTGACTACAAGGGAAAAAGACAGTAATTTTAGAAAATTTATGGTGCTGGTACATGTTCGCATCAAAAATGCCATCACAAAACTATTATCTACCAATTGTATCTTGAAAATTGAATAATTAACCTCATTAGATGCTTCAGATTGCTGGTTGGTAAATTCAGAAAATGTCATGTGACAATTAAGTTTGTAATCCACTGGCTTCATGGACTGACAAAAAGAGGGACACATCAGTTTTTTTATTTAAGCAGGGACTGGACAAAACATAAAATCTACCTACCTCCTCCTAAGAGAAAGTGGAAAAAAATCAGATCACTCATAATTTAGGAATCCAAGCAAGGGATGTTCATTTTACCTAGTGATTGCTTACCCAGAGGAAATTCTTACACTTAAGGACATTCTTTTTCCAATGAGTTCTGTTCCCTAATTATACACAAGATAAGTCTGTGATTTCCAGTGAAAAACTCTGCTTGTTTGGCCTCACTTCTTCCTGTCACAGCAGTCTCCAAATTTGCATGAACACATGAGATGACCCCTTTATCCTGAGTCCTCTCATAATGCAGGCTACCTGCAGAACATGACAAAACCATCTAGAAGCCAGTTGTGTTCTACTTTTCTTTTTTTCTGGGTAAAATATGGGAGTGAGTCTAATTTCCTTCTTACCCTGAAAATAGACAGTGGCTCAGCAGACCTATGAGACAATTTTAGATTCTCGTATGTGGGTCAATTTGTGCAAAAACAGACCATTGTAAAAGGAAGAAGTGTCCCCTCTAAGACATTGTGATTGCCTCAAGCAAGTGAAAGTTTGCTGCATTTAAATTGGAGGCTTTTCCCTCTGCCTCTAAAAAGCTTTATTTTAAGGCGTGAGAACAGAGAGTGTCTACAGGGAAAGAAGAAAGACAATTTGTCTGGGTCTTCAGGAGACTCTGTAAACCTTTGGATGTGGAATGAACTAATATCACCTGTTCATGAATTTTTAATAGAGTTCCTTAAGCACCAGAGCACACACAGCACTTACCACGAACATCCAGAGACTCAGCCTTTGATGGGAATTCATCCCAATTCTTTCAGCAAGTGCACTGCACCTGTAATGTGCAATTTTGACGACTTGATTCTGCTGTTACCAACAAAGAAACTGCATTTTAAAAGTGCAAATTTACTGAGGTACACTGGTTAACTCTTTGTCTGGCTTCTGATGAAGAGATGTTGAACTTCATAAAAAAACTTGTAACCGAGTTGTGAAGTAGTGACTCTCTGTTTCGTGTGAGCTAGCCCATACTGCATGTAAAGCATAAAATTTCAAGTAACATAAAAAAGAGACCAGTCTACTTTTAGACTTACATGTTACCATAATAATTAAAAATTAAAAAAAAAAGGAAAAGAAATGGTGTTCTTTCTATGACTCATGAATGATCAATAAAGTCAATTAAAAAACCCCAGCGATTTGGGAAACAAATGAGAATGAAAAATTTTCTTCATCCCCTGTTTATCTCAATGCTCAATGAGTTAAATTCAGTCTATCAGAAGAAGCACCTCTAAATTGAGTCTTTGATTACCAGTTCTGAGAAGAAATTAAGTCCATTGTAAGATACAAAAACATCCTGCACTTTCATTGAAAACTTGAACTTGTCTGCCTAACTGAAATAGCTCTGTCCCAAAGAACAGTGTCCTGACTAGAATATTTTGAAGTAACAAAAATGGTGACTTATATAAGGGCTTCCTTTTACATGAGGACTTTCCTGTGTAATACCAAATGCTCATGGATATGCATTCCCAAACCATGTGATTGCCTACTATGACAGCAGTTTTCAGCAAAAAAATTAGATAACTATGTCTATTATATTCATTATATAGTATCTGACTTCAATCTATGTCTGTGAGACAAGGAAATATTTCAACCATTTTTCAATGTATAGTTCCTTAAGCAGTTTTTGAAGCTTCCCACTTGTCTTTCATTACTTAATTACTGTAGACAATAATTTTCCTTGTGGCTGTATCTCTTAAACTTCCCCTCCTATGTTATTTTATTCATTATTAGTAACAATTATAATGTTTTATATATTTTTAAATTGCTTATTGTTTTTATCTATTAAAGTATTAGAATTTTATTGATAGTGTGTCCACATAATATTATTTTTAAAAGTAGATACATCTCAAAGTATTTAAGAAAAGTGGATTCTAGGTGCTTGGAAAATGTTGACTTTTTTCCTACAAAGCAAATTCAAAATCATATGGCTAGGTGAGATATCACTTAGTCAAAAATGGTGTCTTATCTGTAAAATACAATTTTGCAGCAGTCTCTGGAGATCTACACAAGCTGGCTTGTGCTGTGTGAAACGATGGAAGAAAAAAATCCAGGACATTCACAATTTAAAGTTTTGTCAGGAGTGAAGTATGATTCCTAAACTGAATGAAAGTTAACAGAATTACAGAAGGGGAAAGATAATGACCGAACTTTAGATGAAAATACATATTTATTTAATGGCTTCTGTAGAGCTATGATTTTCAGTGCTTGAGAATTAGGTCATTGTTCACATTTGCTAAAATAGTTTATTGCTGTAATAATTAAAAGGCATCAGGAATTAAAGATGACTTAAAATGAGAATACTATGCCATCTCATCAGGATATTTGATCATATTTTATCAATATGCTTTCGGAGCAAAATTTCCAAACTTGAGTTTTCCACTGACTCCGTTCCATTTCAGCTTTTTTTTCTGTTTAAAAGTGCTAAAAAGTCTGCAGCAGGACACCCAAAACCTGGGTGCAATAAGAATAGCAGCCAGGAAAGGGAAGTCAAACAAATGCTACCTTAATGATGACAGTCGCATAAGTGATGTTAAGGTTGTGATAAATTAACTCTGTTTACCAAGGTGTTCTGGGGATGGAGAGGAATCTCACCCCTTTCCTCACATATAGCATGATAAAGGAATTAAGTAGACATATAACATAAATTTATGTCAAGATTCCCTAGGAGATTAAAACAAATGTATTTCTCATCTTGGACTTTTGTGTCGAAATCATGAATTCTTTTTAATTACATCCTTAAAACTTCAGGTGGCCATATTCTAAATTTACCAACATACTTTCATATCTGTTTTATATCAAATTTGGTGTCATTTGGTAATTAAAATAAAAACGTGAGTGCACTTAGAAATTTTAATGTTATGTATTTCAGAGGCTGTTGATAGCTGCCTTGAGAGTGCCTTTTATGAGCTGGAATTAAAGAGAATGCACATTATATCTGACCTTACTGAGCACAAACGTTTCCTGATATACTTCTAACACGTAAATATTTTGGAATAAACGAGGGCAGCTTATATGATTTCTGTCACTTTTTTTGTAGCTCACATCTCCCTGATGGAGAAGTGCTATACTTCATTTGCCCATACTCTCAGCCAATCCGTTCTGTACCTCTAATATATGTACAGGTACATTTTTCTTCTTTTCAGTGCTACTCCATTGCATTATTTTCCTATCAAGAAATGGCTAAACATATTACATCAATTATTGCTCAGTCATCATCAAAAAGAAAATAATAAAAGCCATTTTCTTGAACTACTATTTATGTCAATAATCAGTACCCTCTGGCTGCTGCACATTAGCATTTCAGTATTGCTCATCACTCTGTGCTTAAGTGTAATAATGTGTGTATCTTCCCTGGAACAATTCACTGAACCAGTGGCTGTGCCAGAGACCACTTAACAGTGAAAAGCCAGTACAGTAAGAATTAGCACTTTCCAACCTGCATTCCACTCTTACAGGACCCAAATGTGGAGATTTTTCCAAGTAAGGCATATAAAAATGAGGAAAGCAGGGCCATGGATGCATTCTGTTGTCTTTGCCATTTTCTGCACACATTTAAACATGAGGAGGAAGTCGGTGTTATTTTGTGCAAACCTCAAGACTCATTGATCCCACTTATCACCAGTTTAGCAAAAGATTAATTTCTCTGCAGAGCTGATCTAAGTGTGTAAGGTTTGAGTTACAGCCTGAGGAAGCACTACAGAAATGTAGGCTACTGTCTTGGCAATGTCTGTGGGCACCCCTGTAAGACCCTAAGAGCTGCTTCAGCACCTACTGGATCCTGGCTGTAGCAAGTTCTTCACAATTTGCCACTCATTCAGTCACTAGGAAATGAATTAATTAGTGTTTTTTTCCTTGTATATTTCAAGTGGACTATATAATGTTTCAGTCCACCACATTTAATCCCTATTGGCATTACATTAACTCAAGTGTGGGGTGCAAGAAATTTAGCTGTAAGACTAAATTTCTACATTCAGGGTTTGGGATTTTCTGCAGGTTTTTTACTAGTTGCTTTTAAGATTTTACTGCTTGCTGTTCATGCTAATGAGTGATAACCTTGATAAGACCTTTGTATTCATTCCTATGATTATTTGGATAAAAAACACAAAATACCCTTCTTTCTATTCTGGCTAGCCATACAGCCAAATCAAGAACAGCATACCTCCATCTGTACAGGACACATGCTTTGGTGGCAGACAAAAGCACAGCATTGTAGACACTCCAGCTGCAGCAAGCTAGAATTTTAACTCAAGGGAACCTGTGTCAAAGGCAACACAATGTTCTGTCCTAGAAGGCTGAGAGACAATGCACAGTATTTTGTTTTGCAAGCTCAGTACACCATTTGGTTTGCATTTCCTAAGAGGAAAATGGCAACACAGAGCTGACCAACATACTGTTGTAATGCAAGAGTTGTCACTACCAAATGGTGAGAAAGCTAAGTGAGAATCACACTCAGGACCAACTGCAAGTGAAAAGTTCATAGACAGGAGAAACTCCTAAAACGTGTATTGTGGCAAAGATAATATTTAGCCCTTCATGCATTAGGTTGAGTCCAGGAATTCTTGAGAAGGTAATGAAGTTCACAGAAAGACTCTGAAAATGATCCGTTTTTACACGTAATTATTTTTCAAACCATTTCACTACCTACTTACATAAGAAAGATCACCTGTCTCCTGTGGAAGCTTTGTAGATGTTACATTTTTTATGTTGGCTGAAAAATTTGGAATGCATGTGGAAGCTCGTCTGTGACATGGAGTGTTTGGAAATCATGTATACTCTCTGTAATTAAAATGCAAATATAAAGAATACTGGCTTTTTAATCCAGTTTTGTTTTGGGAAACAATGTTTCATTTAAGAAGAATGGATAATATTTAAGGAAATAATTAATTTTTCTATTTTCATGTGTCTTGAAGAATTTAATTAAATCAGAACTATATCTTGACAAAACAAAGCACCTCCAAATCACAGCAAATGCTTATTCACTCTATCTCATTAACATGACACAAAGTAAAGAAATGAGAATGTTAAGCATGAGACTTTTCCTAAATAAAAGTTTATCTAAACTGTCATGTAACATTAAAAAAAAAATCTTTTTAAAATTCTCATGGTGAATAGAGCTCTCTGGAAAATTCATTCTATAAGCTTGACTATGTTGGTTTTTAGTATAATGTAAGGTTCAATTTATCTATCCTAAATTAGAAATAAATCATTTTTTCATTTTCTTTAACTTATTTGAGAAGTCAGATTTTATATTTGTTCACCAATATGAAATTACTTCATTCAATATTTAAAATTATTTCACCAATTATTTGTATTAAAAAGAAACTTTCATCAACTATTAAATATGAATATTTTATATTCACAGCAGCTGGTTTTAAAAGTTACACTGTATTTATTCTATGCTGTGGTGGAAAGGCCTAATGCTTCCCAAGCTTTAAAAAAAAACTGGTTTGCAGTTGTTCTTTATTTACTGTTGGAAATTAAGTTACTTAACAAATTCAATTATTCTTGATCAATTGCATTTATTCCCCATCCAAACAATAATTTCAAAGTGAAGTGTGATCATGGGCCTTTGCAGAAATAGTTGGCTTGAATTTCCAAAAAAACTCAGCCTTTCCCCCCTCCATTAGCATGGGGATTTTTTTGTACGAGAGAATCTTACAAAGCCTCTAAATTGGTAAAATGACCCCAATTTTGTGATTGTAGGACCCTTCCTAATTAAATAATTATATTCTTCACAGTGACAGCTCACATAACAACTGGGTAGCTGTGAAAAGAAAGTAGGATCAAGAAGAAAATCTTTTCAATAAATGTGAGCCCATCTCTCCCTTCTCACTGTCTCCTCTTTCATGAGTAATTTGTCTTGAACAGACTTGGTTCAAGACAGCAGTACCTTCTTTTAAGTACAGTTATATAATATTTTCCAAAGCACGGAATAAACACAATGGCAAGGAACAGATACCTTTTGTGAAGGATAAACAGCACAGTGTGGTGTTTAAGTCATGCATTATTGAAACTCTGTTTTCCAAGAAGCCAGCCAATTCAAGTAATTAGCAACTAGTTTGTTAGTTTTCCATCCTGAGGCCAAGCTGACAATGGATGACTGTCTAATATAGCTTTTTGCCGTGAAAATGGTTTTACTTTGAAGATTTAGTAAATAGTTTACTGTTACAATGTTTAATTTTTGAAATATCTGGACAAGAAGTATAAGAGAGGTTCAGGAAACATTTATGACAGAAAATTAGTTATGTTTACTAGCCTTTATGAACTGGCTTCCTAGTATTCTGAACAAAGAGTACTTTTCATTTGAGAAATCATTAATAAATAGCATAGCTTCATCTTTCCTGCTGCTCTGTGATGTTTTGTTTTCTTGTAGACATCTATGCATTTCATGTACAGACCAAGGTTATCTGCTGCTAATCCATTTTTAGTTAAACATCATGCACTTCCGTTCTTGCCTGGTCTACTAAAACAGGGCAGAAGGAGTAACTAGGGGTGTTTCCTTATGTTAAAAAGCAATTTCACCTTTTAATGAATATTCAGAACACAAAGAAGTATCTAAATAATCCATTATTGAAAATTTTGGCAGGCGAAAGGGTGAAAGTATGAACTGAATGAAAATAAGTATGCTAGAAGAGAAAGACACCAGTAGCTTGTACACAAATTAGTTAATTTAACTATACTTAAATATCTGCCTACACTTTTGTCATAAAAAGAAACATATGGTAATATCCTCATGTTCTATGGCAATATGACAAAATTAGACACTCATTCCATAGCAGTAAAATAAAATACTGGAAATTTCTAAAAGTCCTGAGAGCATTGTATTTTTCTCTTTTTTTAATCATGGTTTAAATTAATATACACTGCATTGTAGTTACTCCTTGAGACTTACACCAGCCCCTAATTGTTAGCATTTCATATCAAAGTGTGCTTAAGAAATCATTGACTCCCTCTTTTGCAGAAGTATTGTGATAAAATTGAATACTTAGGACTAAAGAAGGCAGCAAACAGCAGACAACAATATTTAAAATAATGGTGCTGAGACTAAGTATTCCTTGGCACAGGCTGAGATGCAAGAACACTGTGCAATTTTGACACTACTGTGTCTTTTTAATTTATTTCCAAATTGTAATGTGAACAGTTTAGTCTATCAAAAGAAAATGTCAACACAGACTCTTGAAGAAATTGGGTTTTATGGGGGTAAAAATATTTATTTAAATATATAATGTGTGTAAATTCCTACTAGTGGGGTGGTTTTGTGTTCTTTATGCTTTCTCAAGGTTTTTTATATCCAATAACAAAATAGAACAATATTACCTGATAAAAATAACAAGATATTAGGAAATCTAAATTATAAATGGCATAGCAAATAATTATTGAGGAATCATTGGCTAGAATTTGGATGTCTAAAACAATGAATTATCCTTTTGTAATCTTTTCAAGAATACAAAAAGATTGCATGCGAATTTTTAATAGGAAAGTCAACTAATAATTTTTAATAAGTCAATCATATGAGGGATGCACCAAGCTGTGATAACTGTCTGTCCTCATTTCCTTGAGATAAAAACAAACAAGGTTAGAGAAGCCTATGAAACATTAAGCAGATAAAAGGCGAATTGAAATTCAGACCCCTTTGAATGTATGGCCTATATTTCAGGAAAGGACCTTCTATATAACAGGCTTTTATATCCAGGAAGACAATGAATAAACTCTTCAGGACTGTTTTTCCTTCTAACCAGCAGCTAAAAGGAGGAACAACTTTTCTCACACTCTTACAGACACCAGTTCTCAAATTCTGCTGCCATATGTGCTGGAAACTTTTTTTACTTGCATTTTACATAATCATCCAGTTTCACCAAGGAGAATCTGCTGTCTGCCTAACCCGTTGCAATATACTTCCTTTGAAGGGATTGGCTTCATTTAGATATGCTGACATTAATTCATATTTGGAAGCTTGGAAGGGGTTACTTTAATCAGCATGGGAAAGCATTCATAATTTTTTCAAGTTTAAAATCTGGTCTAAATTTTATATTTCTTATACAAATGGATTTTTTTCATTGATCATAGTTCATGATGGCAGCAAACAAGCACTCCTACAACACCTACAAAAGCACAAGAAGTTGTGAGCTTTTAGCTCTCATATCAACAGTTAAAATAGACAGGTTTTAGGTACATTTAGAAGGATGTGGGTTTTCATGTAAAACTGTGTAAGGAGTATCTGACTTTGATATTACTGATTCTTCTTTCAGTTGGTATTGGAACATGAGTGTTCTTTGGAATCTTCATTTAATTCCTCCATCAAAACACTGATTTTGATGTAAACAGTTTTCTGCTTTATTATATAATATAAATAAAGGCTCCTTTCTGATATCGCTCACTAATGGCAGCAATTTCTGAGACCTCAAAATGTGCAATGGGGTTTTTGTATTACAGCTGACTCCCTGATATATTGACTTAGGACGTAGATCTCTTCCAAATTAGCCCCTGAAAATAAGTGCCTTCTTCCACTCATACATTTACCAGCTTTAATAAATCCAAGTGAGAGCTGATGGAAATCATTCTAAAAATATATTCATTTGTTCCATGCCTGTATGTAGAGTTTGCTGAATATATGGTCTACAAGGGATAACAAAAAAGTAACTTTATGATGGTTCAGATACTTCTGATCTAGCTTTGAGAGTAAAGACGAATATACCTGACTCCCCATGGTCGAAACGAATTCTCGCAGTTGATGAATTTGGAAGATAGGGGTTTTTTCCTCCGTTTTATGATCTGCTTCTTTTGAACAGACTTTTTCTTTCACATTACCTCATTGCAAGTCAAATAGAATACAGTATTGTTGTTATCCTTGACTGAATAAGACACCTCTTGGTTAAGGAAGAAAATGTTGGTCCGCAGTGAGGAGAACCTGAAGGTTCAGTAAAGCATCAGGCAAGCATACTCTGGAAATTTACTGTGTCAATGTGTCACCTATAGATGGACATAAAAATCTCCTAGCCTTACAAATACCTATTTGTAGACATAATATTATTTTCCAGGCTCTTGTCCTGATGTGCAAAGAGGACTGCTTCAGTCATCTAATGCATTGTAAGTAGGCATATTGCTAAGAGGTTCTTACCAGGCAGGTTCTGAAAAATATCCCTCTGCATACTTCCTTTCCCACAAACATGAGCATTAGCTGAATGAACCAGTGGAAGGTACAATAACTGTCTTGATGTGCCATAGATAGGCTTGGAGTTCAGTACTTTCATATCTCCCAGCACTGAGGCCCTCATTTCAAGATGCCCAACTGTAAACAAAAACAAGTTCTCAGTGGGAACACCTGTGTGCTTTATTCCCCTAACACAATGTTGACAATTAGAGCCTTCCATGACTTGAAATCTCTGGAGCATCTGCATGCTTTTTAAAATCTTCCCCTAAATCCTTTAGGGTCCAGCTCTCCACAGGTCCCCTAGAAATTCACAGCTAGGGCTTCCAAGCAAACATTTCACATGTATTTATTCAGCACTTACTGAGAGAAGATGATCCAGCAGTTCTTCATTCAGCTCACGACACTCTTCTGTACAGCCATCCAAAATGTTAAATTATCCTGATCTAACCCTTCTGCATTTGTTTCTGAGACTGTAGATCTATGGCAGTCTTTCTTGACAGATAATGATGCCCTATTTTCCAGCTGCACAGGAGATCTTGTAGGTAAAATGTTCTCATTTTCATGTTTCTCCCATAGAAAGGGGATGTTTTCTTGTTCAGGGGATCATGTTCAACATTTCTGATCAGTACAAAGTGAAGCACTAGAGGAAGCAGAATTCTGTTAAGACTCTTTGGCTCTGAGTAATCACGAAGAGCCAATGGTGCCAGGAATAAATCACATGAAGAGAAATACTTTGAGCATAGGAATGGAGCTGTGAAAACCTCACTAGAATTGGAATGCTCCAGAAACAGAGAACAACTGGAGAAGCTTTAACAGTAACCCGCTTTTGGGTACAGACATAGGATTACAGAATAAGGGAATTATTGCAGTTTAGAAAAGCTACAAAGCTTCAATTCTAAGTGGCTGTTGGCTCCTAGCTCATGCAATACATATATTAGTGTAACAATGCTTGGAAGCCAAAAAAAAAAAAAAATATAAGTATAAAAATGATTAAAAAAAAAAAAAAAAAAAAAAAAAAGGAAAAACCCAAACCAACAAACCCCCCAGTGTTTTTTCTGTTTATCTCAGCCATACAAACATTCTGAAGAACAATACAGGGATATGCACTATCCAATACTCCACATTCCATTGCATTTACAAAGACTTAGGTTCACAGAGACACTGAAATGCAGCTCGCCTGTCAATGGCGGCCAATGTGTTACCAACCAAGTTACTGTAATCTACTATTGTACACCGATCTGTGTAGACCCTCAGCAGTGGGGCCCTGGGAGGGACTCAAAATGTCATTTCAGACTTTGCAATATCTGATCCTGAAGACATTCTCTATCTTAGAGTTTCTCAGCTTGTTGCAAGTAAACTAATTATGAAATTATTAGTTGGTTCCATGTGTAGGAAATATGGATGTATGTTAAACCTGTAAGCAACATCCATCCTCTTGCTACTAACAGCAAACCCACATCAAAACAGAAAAAAAAAATCAAAAGGCAAATAGAGAAGAGAGTAGAGATCCAAACCTGCCATTTTGAGTCTGACAGAATACTATATATATATGGAAGGTTTTGTTTGGAAATTCATGCTATATACCCAAGATACTGGAAAACACGTATATGTATTTGAATAGGCTACACCATATTCTGGCTGGAATCATTTGATAACCACTAAGTGAAAAAAAAAAAAGGAAAAAAAAAGTAGTATAGAATAAAAACTGGCAAATTAAGTCTCCTCAGCCCTGAGGGGTTAAAATTAGTAACTGCTTGTTGCTTGCATTTACTGGATGCTTAGCACTCCAAGCTAGGAATTGGGCTCAACTATGGCAGCATTTTTCAGCATTTGCTGAAAGACATTATAAATCTACCGCTGAAAAGCAAGTGTTTGCATTTCTGAGGGAAGATCACTCTTCTCCTGCTTTTCTTTATGACACTGAAAAATGTTAACCATCCATTTAATGCAAATTTGTAGTTTTCTACGTGTCTTAGGTTGTAATGCAAGATATAACCAGAAGTGTGTATTCTATTACCATCTTCATAAGCTGTTAAAAACATGTGGGGCAGTGTTCTTTATCTCTTCCATGACACATACCTGATAAGTCCCAGGCCCTCCGGGGGCTATCTCTGCTCATGGGCCATCAAGTCTCACTGCATGACTCAAAAATTACATCATCCCATTGAGAGATGCTCTGCTCAGGGGAGGAACCGAGCATTTCTACCTGGATATAACCTGAGGCTGGAACACCACAAACAGCCCTAACTACTGGATTCCCAGAGGAAAAGAGCTTCATAGTCAATATTGGACCACCAGAAAAGGACCAGGCTTCACTGAAGGATCACTGCTTCAAGAGAATCACATCCATCACTCCAACAGGACTGCAGCCACCGTTTAATTTGACTTCTACCACCACCCTGACCAATAGGGTTTTAAGTTGTATCTTGACTGTCAGTTTTAGCCAGAAACCTGTATTATTGGCTTAATCCTTATTTTCCTGTTAAATTCTAATTTTAACTTGAAATATCTCGCTGGTTTGCTTTCAAAATAGTACACTATGACTTCTGGTATAGTCCAGCTATCAACTGTAATACTTAGGGATTTGCAATTCAATGAAATTTGGTTTCTGGAACCAAACCAAACCAAACCAAACCAAACCAAACCAAACCAAACCAAGCCAAACCTAAAGCAATTTTTCTAATTATTTCTGTCACTAAGGTCCTAACAAGTTTTTCAACTGAAGCCACTTCAGAGATGGACAAATGAGGAACTGGTAATGGTGTTTTTCCTGAATGGTTTGCAAAATATAAAAATACTAGTTTTCTGAATACTAAAAAATGCCTTTACAAAAGTTATATCAGGTGGATAACAGAGTAAGGTTTCTTTGGCCTTCAGGTATTAGTATTTAAGAAAGAAAATAGGAATAAAACCTAAAATAGTGTACATAAGGCAAGACACAAATAAAGGTGTAGAGATTTTTCAAAGTTTTTTTTCATTCTTTTTTATGTTTCTGTCTGGTTGCCAAGGTTTAAATAGGACATCTGGATGAAAATAAGAAAAGTTAGAAATGCTTTTCTTCTTATTCTTTATTTAGAAAAGAGGAAAAATGTTTGAAATGAGAAGGCAGAGGTAGAAACGATATTATCTACTGATAACAAGACAGAATAAGATATATATCTTTTTTTACTGTCTGTTGAACCAGAGAATATAGGGTAGAGACTTTATATTTAATTGGCAGAGTTTTGTTTGCTTCATTTCTTGTCCAGAGATTTTAAGAAGAAAGGAAATAATATGTATATACATTTTTCTGAGGACTTTAAAAGGAAAATTAAAATGCACTTCAAACAGAAAACATTTACTTCCTGAAGATGTTTCTTGCATCTAGATAAGGCAAGGAGACGTTGAATGATAACAAAAGATTTCTTTATCTAAGGTGATTATTAGTTGCTCAGTGGATTATACTTTATTATTATTTGCAAGAAAAAAAAAAAAACAACAGAAAAACAGCTGTGTTTTAAAAAAAGAAGGTCTACAGACTAACTGCCAGAGGACACATTCCCATTTTCAAGTTTTCAGAAAATATGAAAGCCCAGCCACTAGTCATACCCACATATGTAAGAATAGGCACAGAAATACATTAAATACCAACTCAATAATAGCATAATAGAGACCAAAAACAGTACAAAGTGTCTCTGTTTTCATAATGTTCAATACTGGGATGGACAGAGGGCTCATGCCCTCAACTGTGGTTCTTAGCCAGCCCGAGAAAACTTTTCTTTCTGCCATGGGTTGAAACCCAGTAAAATTATGAAAAGCCAAGGGAGAAGGACCTGCTTCTACAATTAGGACAATTCCTATGAGCGTTTTCAGCTAGGTAGAAAGGTGCAACACGAGGTATGACTCAGTGTCTCATGTCTCACAGTAGACACACAAACAATGTTCTTTACATAAATCCTATATCTCCTACAAATTCTTTAGCATAAACTCTTCAATATTCAACACCTTCTTTCACATAAAAGTTTTCACTGATCAGTATTGGTCACAGAGAAAGAAAACTACAATGTCACTGTGTTTGTCCATAGTGACCACTTATGATAAAAAAAAAAATCTGCCAGCTTTTCAAGAAGACTAACAAACAGTTTCTCATAAGATGACCATCATGGTATGACTTCCTATAAATCTCCAGATTCAGATTGTCAAGCATTCTGTGCTTCCAGCCTTGTCATCTACCACCGTCATAGGCCAAGGAACTGTAAGTGTGGTACAGAAACTATCAGATCAGTTCTGATGCTTCTCTTCTTTGAAAGTGCAAATTTCAGCTCACTGCTGAACATCTTCTGAGTTCTATTAAAAGAACGAGGACACATGCCAGACTAGATCAGAACTGCAAAGAATCCATAAGAGTGATTTAGAACTAGGAATTTCCATCATGGCTTTAATCTTAATCTTGTCTTGAAACCAAAGGGCTAAATACAAAACTAGGCAAGAATAAAAAAAAGCAATCTGAAGGCAATAAATGTAGAACTCATTCATTTCATAAAAGAATATGAATATTCAGTTCCTTCAAGAAAATTATACAGCAGGTGATTTCCATTTCAGCCTATATACAAGTTTCTAAAGCACACAGAGGTCAAAGAAAAAGGCAAATATTCCAATGCCAGTTGGAAGCACAAGGAATGGTGCTGTGAAGTATGCATGTTGCTTCAACATCATTTCTTGATGAATGAGGACTAGCTGTACTTGAGATGTCTCTGCAGGAGTCTAATAATATTTCAGTCACTAGGATATCAATGGTAAAGAGGAGACTAGAATAGAAGAATGTTTAAGCTAAAACACTTGAGTTTGATGAGGACTTCTTTTAGAATCTATGCTAAACTATGAAGGTAATGTTTTAAATCACAGTACAGTGAGAGCATTAAGCATCAATTTCACATATACCTAATGACAGGAAAAATAGGATCTTTTGAAGAGATCTAGCCTTTCCCTCAGCTTTAAAATGAAGAAATAGTTGCAGCCTAGAGGACATTAGTCGTTGGAAGTCGTGTCCTTGACAGTTTACATACTAGAATCTATCACTTAGATATCTGCCGTCAGGGGCTGGCAGGCATAGAAAAGAAGGTGTTCAGACAGTTTTTAATGCTTCTGGCAAGCACAGAATCTTTTTGGATTAAGTCCACTGAGAACTTAAACCAGTAACATCCACAATGCAGACAATCCTGACAGTACAAGGAGTTGATACTGTAATTTGATAGGTTTTGGCATAGTTGAGAATCCCTTACCTCCATGCTGAAATGACTGTGATACTTTTGTTTTATTGTTGTTGATTAGTTGCTTGGGAGAAGAGTTTGTTAAGGGTTATTTTAGGGCTTAGGAGAGTTTGATTTGTTTTTCTGCTTGTTTTTTTGATGTAGTAATTTGGTTTGGTTGTTTTTCAGTTTATTTTTGGGTTTTTGGGTTTGTTTTTTTTTTTTTGTTTGGGTTGGGGTCTTTTTTTGTGGTTTTTTTTTTTTCATTTTTTTTTTTTTTTTAATATAATCTTTTAGACACTGGAATGTCCCTCTTGATAATTCTGCATATATCTGTAGATTTTTTGGTTCCATAAAACAAATTAATGCCTTAGGAAAGTGCCATTTAGATGCCTTTGAGGCAGGTGTCTTTTTAGTAGCTCTTTCCTGAGTACCTCTCTCTCTCACACATGTATAGATTTCACAGAATCATTTAGGTTGGAAAAGACCTCTGAGATCATTGAAACCAACCTTTGACCAATCAGCACCTTACCAACTATAGCATGGTATTAGATTCCATGTCTAGTCATTTTGTGGACACCTCCAGGGATGGTGACTTCACCTAAGCAGCCTGTTCTGATGTATAACAACCCTTTCAGTAAAACAATTCTTCCTGAGAGATTTAGTGAGATAAAGTAGCATTTCTCAGTTCTCTATGGCTGTTGACTTAGTTTGGTATGAGGAATAATTTCTTTTCATTTCATAGATTGCCTCTCAGACCCCATCAGCTCAAAGAGATTTTAAAATCTGACTATTTTTAAAATCAGATAATAAAATATAAAATTTTAGTAAATTACTGTATGTAATCTTCAGGATCTGAATTTGTCCAGTATTAGGCAATATCCTAGCAACATTGTATTAATTGCACTAATTCAAATCCCCAATGAATTCCATAAAAAAGGGGTTTTTTTCTGTGTAAATGTTTGATGCCTCTAAACAGTGTCATTACTAGGAATGACATAGATAGGAATAGTGTTCTTATAAACCATACTGTAAAATTTTTGTTTTGTTTTGGCATATGGTTTCAGCTTGTTTGTCAGACTTTTTTTATGGAGAAAAATTCTAATTAAAGAAAGCTAGATGGAGTTACAGGGAAATTTGGTGAATATTTTGTTTGCAGTTCAGTAATATTCATACTGCTCTAGTGACTAGAGACAAGTAGTAGAGGTCAAAACATTTCAGGTCTTTTGGCCACAAAAAGTTCATTAGTCTAGATAGGAATTCTGTTAGTAACAAGTCTCAAGTACAGAAACAACTTCTCAAACCCCCTAAAAGTTTTGTCTTGGCTCAGTGGATTATGTTTAAGGATTTTGGTATAAATCTATACCTTGTTTCAGATGAGGACTGTTTTGAATATATATATATATATATATATATATGTATGTATGTGGCTCTTGGTATTGCATCTAAGAAACAAGACAGAGCATCTGGTTTCTAGGATTTGTTTATTCAGTTCAATGATTATGTCTTGATGTTCAGTGTAAATGTGAAATTGATTACTCTAATCCCATACATTTAGTTGACTCTATTTAATTGGAGCAAACTTTCTTCTCCAGTAAATGATCGTTTCTGCAAGAGATGGCAGAAGTTGCAGTAAGATATGTTGTGAAGAATTCTAATCTTTACTTATCTCACTGCAAAAGTAATTTGTTGGAGACCTTCTCTAGAAGTAGAAGCAGGTTCAGTTAATAGTTCCTTCCAGTATTTTGAAACTGATTGATTTTATAAAGCAGCTGCATGTCCCTAATCTTTTAACTGCCACAGGATACTACTACAAGGGGAAACTGAAATTGTTGCTCACATTGCTCAATTTGCTGATGGTGACTAAGGCTGCATCACCAATGGGAAAAGTTTTAAACTACACTTTCTCCTTGTTTTACAAAAAAGTCAACTACAAAAAAAAATCAGAGGTTTTTTTTATCAGAGCAACAGTTGACAAAAGTAGATAGAACAAAATCTGTCAAATAGCACTGCACAGCTTTCAGTGTCCTTGTATCTGACAGTTGCTCTATGCTCACCATTTTCTACAGAGTATTTCTTGCATACATAGGAGATAGCTACAAATTTTCAGTCTGAATAAAAATGGATTTGGAGAAATTAAGATCAAATTTTTGATATAGAAGTATTTATAGTATTAACGGGGATACAAAACTACCTCTTGAAGAACTCCTTCTTTTTCAGCGCACTTTTTCATGATCTTCTGCGCACAGCTTTTTTCAAGGTAGGCAAATTTGGATAGCAGACTCTTTCAATCTCCAGATTCTCACAGGTGTATATACTTACTTGATCTTTCAAGACCTTTAACAATATTCTCACACTGTGTTCTCTGGGAAATATTGTTGTGTACATAATGAACTTGAGGAATTAGCCTGGCTTGTTCACTGTTATAACACTTGAAGGTTTTGTCTTTTTCTTAAATAATTTTTGAGGACAGATTGGAAATTTTTTGTGGTACTTTCTTCTGCTAGTCTTCCAAATTAAAACTTCAATTCTGACAAGCTAAAATTATAAAAATAAGCCAAAATTGTAAATTCAAGTTTTATGCTTCATTTATAAATTATAGGAAGATATGAGTCTAAAAGCAATAGAAGTAAATAAAATAAAATAAAATAAAACAAACTTGATATGCCTGCTGAGAAAACTGAAAAGGTAGAAAAAACCAAATATATTGCAAGGAAGGTAATGACACTTGGAGGCAGAATTATGAGGAAGAATGTTCTCTCAGTGCAGAGAGCACAGATATGAAGGTACATACCTGATAATTTTTTCTCTAGCACAAACTCCCAGGGCAATAGGTACAGATTGCAGGAAGTCCTTTGAGTGGGGGGCGGGTGGTGGAGAAGGGGTAGTAAGAGGATTTAGGATGGATACCCAGGAACATATCAACCTTTTGTAGTGGAAGAGAGAGATGAGGAATAAGAAAACAAGACTGTAATGGCCCACTGCCAGACCACAAAAGCCTTGGGACCTAATAGCAACTCTATTTGATGGGCACTCAGTTCTAAGAGACCACAAGTGTCTCTTCTAGATTTATCTAAGTCCAGTTAAGAGGCAATTAGGTTAATTAATGAGGCTAAATAATTACATTTTCCTTGGCAAGATTTTCAGCACAATAAGAAATTGCTCAATTTAATTCAGAACAGTGATGTAATTTCCCAAGTTCTATATAATCTTGGGGCTCACATAATTTAATTTTATGAATGGTCCCTAGTGTCTCATACTTACCCTGATCCTGCTGGGTACCTTTAAAACACAATCAAACACCTTTCAGTACAGTATATTAATTTTTTTCCTTTACTCTTCTTCTTTTGCCTGCAGTGTGAGGCCATATATAGGAAAAAATTCTATTGTAAACAAATATAGAGAATTCTTCTACAATAGTCTATGACGAGTCAGCTCTAGAAATAAATTTACTGGAGTGTTTTACTGTTTGTTGAAAAATACCTCCCAGGCAAATTCTTGATTTAACTGAATCTCTTAATGTCATTAAATTCCACTACCTTTATATGTGTAGTATTTATGAATAAATTTAATGATGTCATCATTCTTTCTGTGATAACATGTTAAATTAGTTTTTCTTGAACAAAACATGTTTATATTCAAGAGAGAGTTCAAACTATCTGTAGATTTTTATCAATGCAATTTTACTTGTTCTGCACACTAATAATTATGCTGAAAGCAAATGGGCCTTTCCAACAGAAAATAATTTGGACCTTTGCAAAAGAAAAAAGTCACAACCAGTGAAGAAGAAGTGAAGAGTGAATGAAGGCTTTGGTCATCTTGGTCAAAAATATTTACCAAGAGTAGGGAGAGTAATTAGTTCGTCTCCAGTTACACCATTAGCATTGTGTGAAACAGGTTTTCTATTTCTGAGCAGCACCACAGTGTTGCCAATATGTTTTCTTTCTCCTGCACACCTCTGACTGCTCAATATGGAAAGTCAGTATACCTAAGTCTTGACGAGGTAGAGGGCTTCTGGACACATCCACAGAGAAACTGCAAATTTATGCAGACTAGCACATCTAGAATGAAGAAAGGAGAAGAGAGACGGCAAGATGTTTCTTTCAACTTCGATAAATATTAACCACTGATATCCTGTTTGGGTCAGGTCTGTGAATATTAGATGAAACTCTTCTTCATATTAATCATATTTTGCCCATTTAAGAAATTGCTTTATTTTCCATCACCTCTATGGAGCCTAGTATGCATGCAAAGTCATGCTCAAAATATCAGTTCCAATATAATTATAGTTCAATATAAAGAAAACTGATATTTCAGTTTTTTGACACAAGACACACACAGAAACACACACACACACATACAGATTTGAAGTGACAGAAACATTCCTCTTTCTGCACCAACCCTTTCTAAGGGATATTAGTCAGAGACTACCATAGCAGAGAAAAAGCTCCATCTTGTAGTAGCTGTCATTTAAGGCAGTTTGACACCTTGTAGGTTTGTCTGGTTTCTCTGATCAAGTCAGCCTTGTATACAATGTCAAACATTTGGGTCACATAATTCTTAATGTATAATCTTGATAGACCTGAAAGATCTTTAATAATATCCTTCGTGATATGGTTGTACAACAGTGTGTAATTTTATCATTAGATCTATGAGTAAGTTTCAAAAAATATTTCATACTTCTTGTCAGCATATACATACTTTTTCAGAACTATGAGATTAGTTTTCCCATGCTGTCTTCTGAAGATGTCCCATAACTGGACCAACATATTCTAACCTTGCATTTGTTCAGTTAGCTAAAAACTGCATACAGTTCACTAAGTGTGAACATATTCAGACAGCTATAATCTAGGTGAAAATTTTAACAATTATTTTTTTTCCTGTTCCATGAGAGGAAGAACAGACAAAAATAAGATTTCTAATATAGTTCTGGTTAATTTCTTCTCCTCATAGAAATCCCTCTCTCTCTCTCTTTCAATCTCTTTTTCTCTCCCCATCCCCACCCTGCTCCAGACTTCTACCAAGGAATTTTATTTTAAAGGGGTTCCTAATCTAGTCACTTTCTCTACACCTGTTTCCATTGTTTCTCAGGCTTGTATCAGCATACCTGAATAGCAAGTCAAAGGTCTGAAAGCTACTGTTTTCCATTAATGTTTCTTAAATTCATTTTTGTATTTTTTTTTTAATACAGCTAATCTTGCAAGAATCAATCCTTGAAGATTCTATATGATTCATGTTCTAAAATATGTTACCTTTTTCTCATGTAATATAGTCAGAGGACAGTGATTCCCCCACACAGAAAATAATTTCAAAGTTTGAACATAATTTTCCTAAATCCTGCCTAGCTCTCTGCATTTCACATTTAATGTCCCTCAATGTCTTCTGCAAAGTGGATATTAAAAAAGCTAGCAGCAGTACTCTACAAAAACACAATATCCTTCCTTCACCTATCCTACAAAAGTTAGCAAGATTTAAAGTTTAGGATTTAGAAACTTTTGGAAAAGCTTAAGGTATTGGACCTGCAAAAAACCAACCCTTTACCTCCTATTGTCTTTTTTTGTGTCGCAGAAATGTAACTTTATATAAAAGTGTTCACATTTTCTCAAATTTTATGAAAATGAACTGATTCTCAAATATTATAAATAAGAACTAGCTTTCTATTACTATGAAGACCCATGAAACTGGCATGACTTTTGCTTCTGTTTTCTAGTTCTTGTAGAACCATGTGTGCTATAGAATAAGAATACCTACCTACCTCCTTCCCATGATAGATACACTGGGCAAACGCAGCTCTGTAAGTCCCAGTGTTCCATATGCATCAGTGGCCAATACAAGACTCACACTTAGAAGAAGAAAAATGAGGGAGCAAAAGGGGAGAATTTCTTTTTCTTTCTTCTTTCTTTCCTGAATGTTGAACTACAAACTTCAGCTCTGAAAGAATTGAAGTTAATCCCAGAAGTCCTTAACAGATTGTTAAATGTTTATGTGCCTCCTCATTTAGTCAGTATACTCATCTGTTTTAAAGACAAAATATTCTTATACCTGGAAGTGAAATGAACTGTTCAAAGTCTAGTTCAAGGTGGAGCTGCAAAGATGAAGCTAAACATAAAAGTTTTACAGTAAATTTGCCTCCCATTTTAGTTTTCATACATTACCACAAAATACTAATTCTAATATATGCTGAGAGTAAAATAAAATGCTACACAACAGGTTGTTTAGTTATTAACTTCCATGTATCTTAATTCATCTGTAACAGCTGTCTTTTACCCCTTGTTCTAATAAGTAGCATTTATTTTTGGTAAGGCAACAATTAGACCAAATTTTTGTATCACTTGTGCAAAGAGAACATAATAATCTGAAAAATTCGACAGAGTGTGAATTAATTTTTCTTCTCAACATTTCAAGACCAACAAAGATAAAAAGTGATCTCATAAAAAGTTTGATACAAAACCAAAATAGAAAATAAAAACCAAAACCCTACAAGTTAGCATTTTCTTAAAACAGGAAGCTTGGGAAAATGAGATGCTTGTGTAATTCTGTGCATTACAATAGCAACTCCCTATTGTAGTTTTATGCTGCTGTAGTGCCCTCTGTCTTTTAATGTACCTATATACACTTAATTATCCCATGATGTACAGTGTTTTTATTTCTTCAGAATCAGGGCAACTTTAACTAATATTCTTGCTCTTCAAGGTAAACTCTTTTTCAAATAAATAATCATTTATTAACTCTTCCCATAAACTGGGATTTATTTCCATCCTATATAAATTCATGAAGTGTTTAAGCCATTTTTTTTCCAGGAGCTTACTGGTTGAATTCTAATATTCATACTACCATAACTTAAATGTATCCAGTTCAGTAACTGAGAAAAGTTGAGGAAAATATGGACTAAAAAAGCAATTTCACTGACAGTGTTAATTAAAAACTATCAGATGATTTATTAATATAATTAAGTTATAGGTTCAGTTGATAAGTACAACAATGTTCAGAAGTGTTATTACACTAATTATCACTTAATAATTAATACTGTTACTGTTACATCCAGAGAGCTTTATGTTCTTTAATATACTTCAGAGAAATTCCTACCCTATTTGTTCATAGCACATACAATATTCTGAGAATTTGAAATTCTAGTTTCAGACATCCCATCTGTAAGACCTTAACAGTATAATTATTGAAAATAGAGAGCACCAGGATATATAAATTATTTGAGGCAAAAATTGTTTTCAATGGACTAGAGGGTCCCCTGCTATATATGGAAAGGAAAAGGTTAGAAAAGGCAGTGTTGAAAATACCTTAAAATGGCAACATTCTAAAAATACCTATGCACTTTGCTTTTCCATAAACTGTGAGCTTTGAATTCTCTTTTAAAAACATATGTTCCACTTTTGCTTGAGAAGACTCTGTTAGTGTGTCAAAATGCTGCATTCTGTTTTGTATAAGCCCTGTGCTTTTGTATGTAACACATACAGGTGATATACACAACATGCCACCAGTTATTATGCTCCTTTTTTTATGGGAATTCATTGCTTTTTTTTCTCCACCCTTTTCTATCTCCCATTTCCTCAGTATTGCAGTTTCACCCAAGAGAGCTCTAAATGATGCATGGCTAGAACAAAGGCAAGGGAATCTAGGGCAGTGCTGTAAGACCAGACAGCCTTAGATTCTGCTGTAGCATGTAACAATGCAGAACATTAAGCATTTACACATCTGTTTCTTATCAGAATTGCTTATCCTGTAATTTAAAAAAAATAACTCTTTTGATTTTACTGTAGCATTAAACTGTGCCTAGCTGGGAAAAAAATGCAAAAGTAGTATTTCCAACACCAGAAAAGCTTTTTGCTGCAGAGATGTATGTGCATATGTAAAAAAAAAAAAAAAAAAATTA
>VWYE01006965.1:112281-135753 GCA_013398995.1 Alaudala cheleensis
GTAAAAAAAAAAAAAAAAAAAAAAGGTAGATGTTGCTGACAAATATCTCTTGCTTCTCACTCCTTCTCATTGTCCTGAATCTGTTTATACAGGATTGTTTGGAAGAATTACACGGGCAGAGGAAAATAGCATAAGATTTGAGAGATTCTATAGCTAAGATTATACAACTACCTAAATTTCCTTTTTCCTGAAGCATTTATTTTTATTAGTATCAAAGAATTCTCAATGTGTGATATGCTAAATATTATGAAAACTTCTTGCTGGCCGAGTGATTAATCAATTTTTCCCATATTTCTTAAAAAAATAAGGTGACGAGTGAAGATCTGCAAACTAGTAATGTGAAAGTTCAACATATCAAAATGCCTTGTGACAACATATTTTCAGTTTATATTATCCTAGCATAACTAACAAGATAAATAAAGCTGCACCAGACCACCTATTTGGTTGGCAAATTCCCCCAGGCATGGCAGAGAAGGTGGTAACAGTGATTTAGTACATGGTTCACTGCCATCTGTATGATTATCACTACTGTATGATAGTAGTGAAGCGATGGTACCACTCCCCACAGTGCAGGGTTGTGCTGACACACACATCTAATTACCCTGGAGGAGCTGGAATTTGTCTGACAGGGAGTCCAGGGTGCTTTCATGTCAACTATGAACGTGGGGATTCTGGTGTGCAGCACCCTTCCTGAACTGCAGTCCCCTGGGTCCCTCTGTGGGCCTCTTTCTACGTGGTGGGAAGGAAGTGTGTACCACAAATGGATGGCACACACCAAGATGTTTCAGTAACAGATAGGAACAGATCTCCCTGGCACTCACAGTCTAGGCTTAACGTTTACTTCCTTCCCAGTGCTCTACAGATTAAGTCTTAATCTGTGCTATGGAATTAAAAATTGTATTACTGTGAAATGAACTCCCTTCTGGATGCAGTGTTTAGATTCCCTCTGATTCCCACACCTCCAGGTGTATTATAGAGCAAAACAGGCCGATACAAGGAGAATGTTTTCCAGATCCACCATAGCTTAGGGAAATTGATTTAAGTCCCTTCATTCAATTCAAAGTGTTATTCTAAAATCCAAGGAAGCAAAACAAAATCAATATAGCCATTTTAGAAGCTGCCAATGCTGGCACCTGAATTCAGGGATATTAGTCTACATGGTCAGCAGCTATTGATGTATGTGCAAAGATCATTTATATGATGCAGTTCCTTTATCCTTACCAGTATTTTAAAATTTCAAGAATTATATAAGATTTTATTTCCCTTTGTGTTTGAAAAGATGTCAGGTCAAAAGGGTTATGCTGAACAGTCCATTTTGAAGTTACACCTAAAATATTATTCCATCTCTAGATTTTCTTCCTGGATAGTGTCTCCAGAAAGAAAAACCCAAAACAAAACAATAAAAGCCATAACCAGAAAACAAACAAACAAACAAAAAGAAAACTTAAACAAAGGTGTGGCAAAATGTCTCTGGGCTATGCAGAATATGCATATGTATTGACAACATTGCTGCTCAAATATGTTGATACATTTATTAGCTATAACCAAAGAAAATCCCAACTGCACCAAAATAAAATAAATCCACTTACTTAAAATAAAATTTGTTTAGAGCAAAGCTTGCTGCAATGTCTCTTAAACAAAATCAGTGCAACTTCACTGGCTGTAGTTGAGTTTTTCCCTCATCCCAATACATTAATAGAAAAGCAGCCCAAGTATGCCTGACAAAAAAAAAATATTCAAAGACATTCATGTTTTTCTTACAGTATGTGCTGATATACCCCTTAAAGGAAGGCCTTTTTTTCCCTCTAGTGAAAAGATTATTCCACTCCACTTAACATAAATGTGAAAGAATCCTTCTTACTATAGTCAAAATGAAAATGAAATTTACTTGAAAATTATACCAGACTCTCTTTTACTAAATTAAATGCATATGGTTTTTGTTGTTGTTTCTGTTTGTTTGTTTGTTTTTATTTTTTTATTATAAAGCCCTTTTAGAAGTAAGTGTTGGAGTTTTATCTCACAAAAAGTCCATGGTTAAGCCTCTGGTTTCCTTTGATGCTATAAGGAAAAAGAATGTATTTTTAATGTGATGCAGTGGATGGTCAAATATCTGCATTCAAATGGAGTATCTTTAAAGCTGTTTATAAAAAAGAGCTAGGGGTTTTGGCTTCCTTGAGTACCAAGAAATAGAGGTTGTTTATTTTATAGCGCTCATTTTTGCTACTGCTCTTGGATATGAGACAAGAAAGTTAAAAATTAGAACTGCACAGGAAGGAAAGCTCAGAAGCAGATAAATACCAGCTTAAAATGAGTTATCTGAAAGTCTCATCAAAGGTCTCAGAATGTTACTGCCTGTTAAAAATTTTATAACTACAACCAAAAAAAACCAAAATCAAATCAAACAAACTAACCAACCAACCAAACAAACAAACAAATTAAAAGCAACAAACAACAAACAATCTTAGAAAACCTGAACAGAATTAGCTTGTTTTGCATAATGTCACACGTTTCCATTTTACTAATTCAATTAACTTTGTATTACTTGTGACCTTTTTTGGTCTGAGCAATTTCTGTAAACACAGAGCACTGAAGTCTCATTTGATGAAGCTGCAATCAATGAGAGATAACATAGTAAGGAAATCCCTAACTCCTTAAATTCTCATTAAATTATGTTAATATAATGAAACCAGAAAATATCATTAAATATGTAATTTCACACAGAATGAATCCTGACTGGACTGAGGCCAGCCACCTTGCAGACATTGCTAAAGTGTACAGGGCATCTAACATGGTAACACTCTTGCTATTCACCAGTAGATAATGTGAATATGAAGACTGGTATAGTATACCGGGCTGAGAACAGTAAAATGCTGGACTCAAAAAGACAAATATATAGAAGAAACTGAGTCTTTCATGTCCTTTAAGGAAAGTCTCAGTGACACAGTAAAGAAGATGAATGAAATAGCAGATATCAGTAGAAAGCCTGACATGGCCAAAGTGAGAAGGAAGGAATGGGATTTCAGTTGGTGATTTATTTTTATCTGTTGTACATAAGGATGCTTCCATCAGTATGCAGAGACCATATGACAACGAAGTCTTGAACACCAACCAGTTTCGGATTTCCCTATTTCAGAAATAAAACTTTCAATTTAAGTATTTTGTAAATAAATTTATTTTAATCTAACAGAGAAGTATTATGAAGGGCAGATGCTTGGCAGAAGGAAACAGAAAAGATATATTAGAGAAATAATCCCCTGTTATTAAATCCCTGTTATTAAATGCTATGTTTTCACTTTTTTCATCCAGTGATGTTTCATTTTAATTTTTTTTTAATTTTGGTAGCTGAAAGAGTAGCAAGCAATGAGTTTAAATATGTGGTTTCTTCTCATTCTGTCAAAGATATATCAAATCATCTAGAAAAAGTTTTCAGTTTATCCAACACAAAAAATAAGTGAAATGATTACACAGCTTTACTCATCTGGAATTCAAATTCCATTCTCTCACCAGGCTGGATATTGAACCTGGTAAGTGTTAAAATTGGACAATAATTAATACAAGCGTATTTAAGAAATTATCTTCTACTAGCAATTGACAAGGCAGCTCAGTATATGAAATTCACTCCCAATAAAGTTATTGGAATGAAGGCAGTAAGGCCTTTTGTGAAATAAATTGAAATATGCTGCAGTGATCTGTTCCATCTGGTTTTGGTTTGGTTGATGTTTTTTTTTTTTTAATTGTAGTTTTTCTCCTCAAAACCTTTCCCTTTCCTTTTTCCAACAAATATAATTGCTACACTCCTTGAGGAAGCGTAGTTTGAGTCAAGGTCATATACTTCAAGAAGGAAATGAAGAGACAAAGGTGTGGGGAACTTCACGTGTCAGTAAGGTCAGACCATTTATGGAAGCACAGGGGCATAAGCAATTGCACTGCCAGGAGAAATTCACCTGATACCCGACACCACATTCTTTCTTTCCTCTTCCATATGATTGTCACAGTCTTAACTTTCATTATCTAGATTAACTTCTTTGATTTTAAAGATTACAGAAATTTTAACAAGGCTATATAGACTTCTTTGATCTTAAAAAGTATAGGAATCTTTAAAAAGTCTGTGTAGACTTTGATTTGTATAGGAATTTTAAAAAGGTCTATCTCCTTACTTTAGCTTGAAAAACTTTCAGTTTCTCTACTTCCTTAAATAATTTGTTAATGGTTGACAGAGATCGTATTTATGCTGATATTTATTCACCAGCTTTTGAATGCCTTTTCCACTTGCCATGTTTATTTCATTAGTAAAACTAAATATATTGCATGCTTTTAAGTTACACTATAGCTGCTATTTCCACATCACTCTATTGTTGCAAAACATTAATTCTAAAACACTCTATTTTGCTTTCACTAGACCCTGCTGGCTCCTATCTGTGCCAAAGTGCCATAATTTTCTCCTCTATCCTTTGTTACATCCCTTTATACGTAGTACAGATACAGAACTGTGAATTTTATTTGTAAGTCTCTAATTATTCATGTATCTTCTCACATATGAGACCATGTATTGTCCTGTAGATTCTGAAGCAGTAATTGAGTCAATTATAGTGAGTTTCTGCTTGTTCCTTTATTCTGTGATATGACTCACCAAAAAAGAGGAATAAGGAGCAGAGGTGTTTTACCAAAGACAAATCCGGACAGTTGTGAGCTAAAAATATAAAGTCCTTTAAGGCACCTAAGCCTATTATTAGTAACAGAAGCATATATAGCTACTAATTACAAACAGATGGTTTTCTCTTCACCATGACAGACAAACAATGAATTACAGCAGTATTTGAAGTCCAAGCAAGTCCAAGACAGCTGTAAAACACTGTTGTGATTCTGTTCTTAGGTCTCTGTTTTTTCGTACGGATCTCATTGCTTTAGTTACCCACTAAAAAGGAAAAACCAGCACAATTGAGTCACTTGGCTTCAGCTAACAGAGCACTATAGCTTTCTTGCTCACAATTTATCTGCTTCCCCTGAAGCAATTTTCATTACATAACTTCAAAATGCCCCAAGATATTTCCATTGGGTCTTGGAAGGAAATTCTACAGTATTATCAGTTTTATTTTACAGACATGTATGGAGTATGACCAAGAAGACTAATGATTTTAGCAAGCCAGATCCCAAAACTGTTCTTCCCTCAGAATAGGCCCTGGGCCAGACTCTGACTGGCATTGCTACCAAAGAAGAGAAAAAGATCGTAATGGTATTCTCTTCCTACACTGTCCCTCCCACGAGGATCAGACAGAATTGCAGATCCTGTGCTAGGCAAGATCTGGAGCATGAGCTCAATTCTACAGTAGCTAGTATGGGAAGTTAATTTTAGAAGGAAAAAAACCCAGGGCATTACCCTTAAGTTCATTCACTTTATACTTGGTCCATTTAGGCTGCAAATTCAGCTGGAGAAAATGTCATAGTATATATGCATCTACAACGTTAACTCCAACAGGGCACTGGTCCCTGTGACAGCCCTTAAGCAGCCACATAGTCCCCACCTAAATGACCCCTTGTACTCCTCCTTGCTGTTGTCTAGTCACAATTCTTACCTGTCTATACAACAGCCTTGAGAGTGGAGCATTTTTTATTTTAGTGCATGGAGGGATGTAATCCTGAAGTGATTTTGTGAAAAATGATGAATGTTCTGCAAATGCAGAAAAGTACTGCTTCTTGTAAGTGCAGGCAGAAGAGGAAAATTACCTATGGGTGCAATGAATTCTGCTACTATTTGTGGGTTCAGCCAGAAGCAAGCAGTCTATTACCATACTGATGGAGTCACCAGACTTTTAGGAAAAGATACTAAGGAAAATTGTTGAGTGTAAATGCTCAACACTAGAATTCCCTATCTTGTATTTCTGGGTGTATTTTAAGAGGAGGTGGATGGGTTTTCTTAATGTGGGGGTGGGTGGGTGTCTTGGTTTGGGGCTTTTTCAATTATTATTATTGTTTAATTCTTCATATAGTGCAAATTAACATAAAAATTAAAGAAATTACCCAGTTGAGTATTCCAGTATTCTTCCATGTAATTAGTCTGTTTATTTCCCTGCTCAGGGGCAAATGAAAGATACAATCACATAACTCTTATTCTGTCTCCATTACAAAAATATCTGGCATAGAAACATTGATGCAGGATAAACAGATGGAAAATGTTATTCATCTAGCATCTCCTGTCACTGGAAGCTAGAATGCCTGACTCTCACAAATAGCTTCTTTAAGGGAGCAAAGCTTCATGCAGATCCTAGAGGAACATCCAGGAAAGGGTATGAATTAATGAGCTAAAGGTATCCCAATCCCAGTAGGAAAAAAGATAAAATTCTTAGATTACTTTCTGGGAACAAAAAATAATAGCAATACCACATACACAAATTTTCAGGTGTGCAGTCAAAGAAAAAAAATCTCTTGAATTAGCCAGAAACTTCCAGGTTGTGTGGTTGTTTTGTTGGTTTTTTTTTTTTTTTTTGTTCGTTTGTTCATTTTTTGAGGGCTTTTTGTTTTGTTTTGGTTTTGGGGGGGTTTGTTTTGTTTTTGTTTTTTTATTTCAGTACTCTCTGTCTTTTCTCAATTTTCTATTTTCCTCTGGCTTTTTATTGTTAAAAATAGAAACAAGTTCCTTATCTCCATTACTACATCCAGAAGAGAGCTGACTGCAGGTTTCTGGGACATGATTCCAGGACAATGAAAAGAGAAACTGACTAAGAAGACTTTTCCCTTTCTTTAATAAACAAAATTGGTTTCCAAACATTTTTGTTTGACTCTGCTGGAACACTAGTGTTTACAGAATTTGAAGGAGAAATCAATTTTCTGATTTTCTGAAGTGACTGTTCTGAAAATGACATCCACAGATCTTCCTTCTTCTCCTTCTCCTTTCTTCTTTTCTGCTTATGACATGTTTGAAATATACAAATTCTGAAGCAGATAAAGATCAACACTTACACCTGTCTTTTTTGCTTTCTAACACAAATATCTCTAGACCTAATTTACTATTACTACCATTTTTAAGTATTTGAACTTTAAATTCTTCTATAATCACAATCCCACTCCGCAGCAAAATGGGATAAAAGATTTTAACTGTCACTGCTCTCACAGAAGATAGAGTATCATTCACTTATAGTCACATTAAAAAAAAAAAAAATAGTATCTGAGCTGCCTTGTTTAGTCAGTACTTCTTGAAGATTGTGCTAGGTCTATTCATGCAGATAGATTAACAGTTTTTCCAACATTTATTAAAGTGTTCCCCTCTTTTGATATTACCAAGAGATAATTACTACACCTTTAACCACGACCATTTGCATTGCAAAGTAGGAAAGAAGCTTGTCTGAATAATATCTTTTAAGCCCTTGATTTAGTTCTGCATAAACTGATTTTTATACAGAGAACACAAATTGTAGCCGCTTCATCAATGCCTCATTTTTCTCTTAACAATGAACCAGCAGTGATTAATTTCTGAAGACCAGTAAACAAAAACATAGCCTTGAAAGTGATTAAAGCTTAGATGTAAAATATGTGCATGCACATACTAACAAATGACTGTTATTATAAAGTCAAGCACTGCTTCAAAAAGAACATTCAAATGGAAGGGAGTATGCAACAATAGCAGAAACTGTGCTGTGCCAAAGGGGTTCTTAGGGATTGTCATTAATGCCAAGTATACATGAGTATGGTCTATTGAGAAGTGAAAATCTTTTTTGGAGTGACATTGAGAGGTAACTACAAGAATAAATTGATTCCTGATGAATTTGGTACAACTTTGCAATCATACACATGAGTGTTGCATGTATTTTTGTACCTGGGTTCCACTCAAGTAAATACATTAGCCCATGTAACCACAATGACCATTGGTTTAGTAAACTACAATCATAAAAAGACATGTCTTGCAAGGCTTTGTGTACCTCTTGATTGCCAATCTGAATCATATATTTTTGAAGCATAGTATTGTCAATTTCAATAGTATCAGTGGTATTTGATATAATTTTATTATTAAAATAAAATATTTTTTAAATATATGAAATAGCTTCTATACTATTTCACATCTAATTTTTCGGTATTGAGCCAAAACTATATAAGATGTAGTGACTGTGAACACAACAACCCATTTGATTTTATACTGCCATGAACAATTTGGAGTTGAAGGATTGGGAACCTGAAGAGTATGAAGATACACAGAGAAAAGAATGCTGAAGACACTTAAGAAGAAATACTTGAGTCCCAATGGCAGTATTCTGTACAAGCACAAGTTGTTCTGAGAGAGATAATGAAGTGTAAAAACAGCCTACTTCAAAAAACATAGAGCTGTGGTATCTTTTGTCATTTGAAAAGACTACTTGGTCTTAACAAGTTCTTGCATAGATTCTATGAAGTGTTCCTATTCAAAATTAATAGGATTTAGCAAATTGTAAATTCAACAAATCTAGCTAAAAAAGGGGACTTCTTTTGATTTTTGCTACCAGTGATCTACACTGTCATATAAAACAATGGAAGGATATATAAGAAAAATATTGCTTAAACAAGTCAGTGAAGATTAGCAGGCAGCAATAAGGAAAAAAATTCCAACTCTTATTGCAATAATTCCATATTTGGTTTTCTGGTTTGCTTGATTAGACAGTGACATTGAAAATTTAGATGTTTATTTTTCAAGTGTCAGGCTTGTTATTTTAAAATTTGCTCAGCAATAATATTAACAGGAGGTATTTTCTAGTGATGTGTGTGTAAAAATATGGAATTTGACGTAAAATCAAATAAAAATCCCCAGTAAAATACTATTGCTTTTGGGCTTTCATTCCAATTCTTTTCATTCCAATTATTTTCGTCATTAGAAAAACATGACTATTTGAGAATGTCTCACAAATTTTGGATGTTTGCACATGATTTAGAATATTTTTCTGAATCTTGCCATTCAGGCAGATATTCAACCGAAGAGGCATGCTTTTTAAATATACCTATATATCTATAAAATTCAGTATCAGAGACCAAAAGAAGAGTCATTTTTAGAACAGATCAGGAGAAAAGGCAATAATAGGAAGACTTTGAAGTATTTGATGACTTTTACTGGGAAAAAAAGAAAGGAATTAAAATTATTACTTTAATCAAAATAATCTACCCAGACCTTTAATTTTCTGTGAGATATATACATATATATAAGTTGGGGGCTTTTTGTTTGGGTTTTTTTTTTTTGGTTTTTTTTCTTTTCATTTTGAGAGTCTTGTTGCTTTCCAGTGATGTGTTCTAGCTAGAAAGCAGTGATTAAATTGAATTAATACATGATGAAACACCAAAACTACTGTGCATTAATCTTAAACTTCATGCAGAAGAATAAGTCTCCAATTACATGTGCAACTATGTCGTTCAGAATTTTTAGAATTGTAAGATCTCAGAGAGCATTCACAGTACTTAGCAACACAGCTGCTCAGGCACAATACACCCACTCACATATTCTACAGAAGGCATTTATTTTTTTATTTCCCCCCTCCCAAATTGCCCTCTTTAATTTGTTCTAGGAAGTAATTAGTTTCAATTAGTCATCATGAGACTTGTTACCATAGTTTAAGTAAAAAACTAAAAACTCCAAAACCATAAGGATTGTATAGAAATGAATTATTGAATATTTTGTATCAGTTCCAGTGTAATAGGGTTGAACATTCTAGGTTGAAATACAGCAACTGAGATTTGGCTTTCTTGTAGAAGTGCATTGCTTGAACATCAGGCAGGCTATTACTTTTTTCCATTGGGAATGAATTGTTTTCTCTACTCAAAGATTCAATAAAGAAATCCCTCAGGCTATCTATGGCATGTTTGCAAGGAACTATGAGCTGTATCAGAAATTAAAAAAAAATATTTTGGAAGTGTCACAAATTCAGGAGTATTCTGGGTAAGGTAGTATTTAATTCATTTAACAATGTAAAGGATGCTTCCCTCACAAGGTTCATCCAATTTAGAGGTTAAAGTGTAGTCTGCTATGCCCCTTGTAAGAGATGTGGGCCATCCTGCTTGTGAATTCTTGTCTTCACTGACACTGTCATATAGGTTTTGCCTTTTGGCTAATCTTCAATATTTCTACATTCTTACAGGTTTCTCAGAGGACTAGTTTGCAATATTATGACTCCTACATTCTTCCAGAGTAGTCTGAGACTATTTTCATTTTGTACATACAGGAGGAATAAGTTAATAAGCCTAAATTTTCTCAATTACTTTTGGTCATTCAGGAATTACTTTACATATGAATTCCTTAAAGCCCTCATGTCACAGAAACAATATTCTAACAGCTATTGCAGAAAGGATTAAATTCTAACCAAATCCCAGCTTTGAGCTACAATTTCTGTCTCTGCAGATAGAAAATGCAAGCACATTGCCTCGATGTTACTTCAGGGTTTATCATCAAAGAATCTGTGAAAGCAACTCGAAGCTCCAAGACAAATGTCCTTTCCATAATAGATTTGATTTGTGTACCCACAAATCTCCCTGTTGTTGGAAAACCACAAACGTTTCTCAGGAAAAGACAGTAAAATCGCTCTGCATGTTCCATCTGCAAATGGTGATCCATCTCACTAGCAGGATTGCACAGTAATGTTCAGTCTGCACCCTAATGAGTCCCAGATCAATGGCTGTGACATCCCTGTTTCAATATTGGTGAGTTTGACCCTGGAACTGCTGCTTATTTACACTGTCTTAAGTGATGCCACTGTCATAGGACTGGCAACAATCAATATTTCATCAGCAAAACCTTTGGCTTTTTCTGACTGGTCAGGAAACCAAAGGGTTTGTGTATCGAAAATATGTTTTTTAAAATTATCTTTATGATTTGGCACCTTGAATTTTGATCTACACAACATAATTTCAACTGTCCAGAGCCTAATCTACAGGAGTTATGGACAAATATTGCAAAATATGAAAAAGAACCAGAGTTATCTAAGGCATCTCATGTTGAAAGCATAAAGTGAAACATAAATAGATAGATAAATAAATAAAATCTAAAAATATTTTATGAAAAAGTCAAGTAAATTAGCAAGCTTTTAAAGGCATGACATGTGTTCAAATATCAACACATAAAACTTAAGGATGCAAATCTCAGTAAGTTTACACTTGTAACATACTCAATTCTTCCCTACTTTTCATTTACTGTAAAAATTGGGTTTTGGTTTTAATTTTGGTATATGTAAGTCAATGCAGTGACAACGATGGCTTTTTTTGCAGTATTTTTTTCAATATTACCTTAAAAATCTGTTATTTGTATTAATATCTTTATGGGTTCCATGTTGAGAACTACATAGTCCTTGGCAGCAATATCAAAAAACATTTTTAGATTATGTAGCAAATTATCAATGCCATGATTACTCAAACATTTAGAAGTTAATTATTCATTCTGTAGATGATATCCACTGAATGTAACTTCCGGCAGATTACAGAATATTTTCTTTATTATGAAAAATTCTTGAATTATTTACTATGGAAAACTTGAGATAATACAAGAACTTTTTTCCTGTTTAAATTTTGAGGAGGAATCATTATTGCAATTACTCAGTACCTAGGCTGTGGTTTTAAAGCTATGTAACTTAATTAGAAATAATGAAACAAGAAGAAGGTAGCAAACCGTTTAAGTAAAATAAAGATGAAAAAATAAAGTGTATTTGTCTGAGGGATCACTTTTAGAGAATGAAAATAATTTTTTAGGGTTTTTTTAGAGCATCACTAAAATACATGCATAACTAAAGTGAATTATTTTTAAAAAGGCAATATTTGCAGAAGGTTATCTGTGTGTTTTTTTTCTTTTTAACTACAAGAATAAATGTTTAGCTTCCTTTATTTAATTTTTGGGTATGAAACAATTTGCATTATTTGTTTAAAATTATAAACCCAAACAATCAAATTTTAAAATGCAGCTAAAACATTTGCGTCTGCTGGGAGGGAAGTTTCACAAACTTTAGAATAATAAGCTAAAAGTGTATGCTTTCAGCTTCTCATTCACCTAAAATATTAAAATGGAAATACCTTTTCAGGGAAAAAGCAACACCAAAACTCAAAAGTTACCACTCTTTTCCAATCCTGATTTTGAAATTTATGTGACATGGTCCTATATGTTAGGACCTTTGTCTAAATTACACAAGTTGTTCTAACTTAGTCAGCTGTCAGTATACACTCACTACTGTTTATCTGCTAAACATGGAATAAAAGTGAGAAATGGGGCTGTGAGAAATGTATACTCTGAAAGGAGCTTTTCTGACCAACATGAGGAACAAAAACAATGGCAGGGATCATTTCACACACCAGTAACGGTAACAAACAGGGTGTAGGAAGGCATGGAAAACCAAAATTGTAGTAAGAACTAGTACAGCAAATACCAAACAAAACTAAAACATTTATGCTATGATGAGAAAGACATGCACAAAATAAATTCATTATGCTGAAAATAGGGATTTAATACTTACACTATCATAGAAACAGATCCCAAACAATTATTTTTAATGAAAAATGTTGTAGGCTGTTGTCTGAGAAAGTAATGAGAAAAAGAGGGAAGTTGACATCTATTAGGTTTAATTGATAATTTGCAATTACTGAAAGGGTAAGCCATGTGAAAGCATTTGAAACAGCTGCAATGTGTGTTAAAGAGTTGTGATTGTATCCTGCTGGAGTAAACTAGCTTAAAATGCAAAACTTTACTGAAGATGCCTTGGCAAAGAGAGGCACTCCCTGTGTACGTATTTTGTGGAAGACGAATCAATGGAACACAGCATGTGTTATTGAGGGCAAGGATTCAGCAATGTAACCTTAAGGTTTTGTCTTTTGTTACAACTAGTAACACCTGAAGGTAGGTGCAAGTCTCCCTTCTACACAAAATGAAAAGTATTTTCCTTGTCCATTGGTAATTGAATAAGACAATGATTGAAGTAAAATGGATAGCTCTAATTCCTTGTCTTTAATGTAGACCTCTGATATTCAGTAATGCAATTCACACAGGTATCTCTGTATAACTCCAATGAGGATAAGCAATGAAATATATAAGCCATTTAAGGAAAGCTGTGAAGAACACCTAGATATTGTATTAAAGTGTTTAACAACTAACATTTAGACACCCTGTCTTCTCACACCCTCCCTGGATCAGCATCAGCAGCTTAGACAGACAGCCAGCACAGTTCTGACACTCAGTCCACAGAGAAACAAGATGCTGCCCACATTCTCAAGTAAGGTACAAACAAGTCTTCAATGACACTGCTTTTGGTAGAGACAAGGGTTTGCACAACTCCTCTCTGTATTCAAGAAATTTTTGCATGATTGACTGTTGGTGTCAAATGACCCCAGACATGAAGTGTCCCTGTCAGTCCACCAGAGCCATGGCATCACTTACAATTCCCTGTTTCCTGTCATTGATCACTGTAGGGTGAATTGTTGCTCATCTTTCTTACTGCCTCAAAAAATGTTTGGTTTTTAACACATTGTCAGACTCTATTACTGTTCAGACTACACATCAAATGCTAGATCTTTCTTGAATAACATTTTAGAAGAAAACCTAAGCTTAGTAGTCTGGTGTTCTGGGCTGGATTTAATTACCACTTTATGTATCAGATTGCTACATTTAAAATTCCCATGCTGAACCAAAAAAAAGTTTTCTAAAATAATCTAAAAGATCCTTTACTAGGGAGGATGCAGATTTGGCTAGGCCAGTTTGCTTGTGTCTTCTCCATCTGTTTTTTACTGAATGGCCTCCTTTTTCCTCTCAACATGAAGATTCCAATCTGGGTCTTCCTTCTACAGAGGGCATCAAATAAGAATAATATTAATTTCTTCGCTTTTTCCTTAATGCTAAGAATAGTAATCAAAGGACGAAGGAACTGCAAATGAATTCCAGATAAGCAGCCAGATGTAGAAGAGGAATTTGGCCAATGAAGCTATGGTGTTGCTACTGCAGTTTTTGGCTGCACCAAAAAGGAAATGGATATGATTTCCTGCATCTTGGCTACAATTTCTCTTTAAAATTCCACAGGAAATAAAATGTTAAAAATGTTAAAAATTGAAATGCTAAAAGTGAAAGAAAGTGTTTGATTGTTTTTTGAAACCCTGTTATGATGCTATCATCATCATACTATCATTGATATCATTGTTTATTTCCTGTTTACCAGTCAAGCACTGTAATGTAACTTTAAAGCTATTTACAAGGAAGCTAACTATGGTTGGAGTTAAATAGCAGTAATATGTTTAGGAATTTTATATTTGACTCAAGCAGTGTTCCAAATATCTTCAATTTCAATATTGAAATAATAAGCCCTTTTAATAAAATTTTTTTTCACTATAAAAAACTCTCTTTACTGAAAGTGTGTCTCCTCATTTTAGTCCAGAAACATTCTGATGGAGCAAATTCTCGACTGTTTAATAGAACACTGTAATTTGACTTGTGACCACAATTGTGTATTTTGAGAGCACTAGAACACTTCAGGTAAATCAGACTTAAATTAAAAATGAAAAGCTAAAAATTGCCGTCATCTGATATAATTAAAATTTGAAACTTAATTTCAGAGTTATCTACAGTCACATCATATTTTCTCTACCACAGATAATGACATAATCCTTAGCCCTAGCAGGAAAAACATTTAAGCATATACTCAATTGTTGCACATAATTGAGTACTCTTGACACCATAAGGATTTGTGTCTGCTTAAAGTGATTTTCTGAACTAGGGTCCAGTAAAACAACATTTTAAAAAATCTAAAATAGGTTCATAATAACAGACAAAGATTTGATTATTTTCTGGTTCATGTAATTTGCAACTTTGTCACTGGTCAGTAAAGTTGCTCAGAATCGAAAAGTGATCCATGAGACACAGCAGCTCAGTAGAATGTCCCTTTCCCATATCATCTTAACTAATTTTTCCCTATTTAGTGCTTTGAAAAATGTTCTTTCTTTACAGATCATAACTGAGCAGCTAATACTATGGTTAAGATATTCAAATGATCTTATAACACAGTTTCTGGAGTGCAAGCAGATCAACCATCCATTTTTTAACAAGTCTATACCATCTTTGATGCATGAATGTGGTTGTAAATAAATTATGAACTAAATAAATTATAAGATTGCTTATCAGATAAAGACAGTGTCTATTCTTTTCACTCTCTGTGACCTACTTTTTCTATTTTATGAACTCACTCTACCATAGTTCCTTTCTCCTTTCTGCTTATTTACATTCTATTTGCACGGTAAATTTTTCCTCACACTGACTATTTATTTTAAGATATGTCTAATTTTCCTGTTTAAATGCACATTTAATATCTGAGTTTTTATGATACCACCAAGGCATATTGAAGAAACATGGCTACTTCAGAGTAACAATTCTAAAAGCTTTACAAAGTGTTTAGAAAAATGGAGCAGAATTGCAATATACAGTAAGGCCTATAAATATTGGAAGTCTAGAATCTATGTGTATATATCTTGTGAAAGTGATGTAAGCCCACTCAATAAGCACATCATTCTAAAAAAAAAAAAAGACTGCAGGTTTTAACTGTGAATTCCCAATATACTTCAAGTTAGAGAGAAGAATGCAAAATCATTGGGGCATCATAGAGTTCAAAAGGAAGGCAAGAGTACCAAAATATAAAACTAACATAATCACTGTAGATTTGTCCCCTTTGGGTGTATTTGTCCTTTACAGCAAAGTAAGAGAAAAGTAAACCTTTGTGATTCAAAGTGTAGGAGTATAAAGACTGAGTTATTGCACATTTACAAAAATTTGCAAGGTAAATTACTTGAGGGAAATATAACCCCTCAATTATATCCCACAGGTCACAGATACACAATAACTGGAAGCAGAACACAGAAGGAAGACATTGTGAAGTTTCAGGTGCCATGACATAGGAAGTACATAAAACTGTTAAAGAGCACCCAAAGAAGGGCTGTGACAGCAGTGAAAGGCCTAGAAAGGAAACTGCTCAAGGAGCAGCTGAGGTCATTTGACCTCATTGTAGTCTACAACTTTCTCATGAGAGGAAGAGGAGGGGTGGGCACTGATCTCTTCGCTGTGGTGATCAGTGACAGGACCCAAGGGAATGGCCTGAAGCTGTGTCAGGGGAGGTTTAAGTTCTTTACTCAGATGGTTGTTGGGCACTGGAACAGCTCCCTAGGGAAGTGGTCACAGGACTAAGCCAACAGAGCTCAGGGGCCCTTTGGAGAACACTTACAGGCACATGGGGTGTCCTGTGCAGGACCACGGGTTGGACTTAGAATATTCTATGACTCCATGACACTGCAATTTTTTAGGTGATTTTGAAATAAAAACATTTATCTAAATTTAACATAATGGTTCAAGAAAATGATTGTTTGTGTTTCTTCATTTTTGTGTGTTTTATAGGAGGTTAGATATCTCCCTTTGTTAAACTCTTATGGAATAAGACACCTTTTAAAAAACATGCTTTTCTCAGGAGGTGTCAGGTATATCAAGTTGCACAGACTGTACCTGTGATAGTTGTATCTGCTTTTTAAGTAATGCTTCATGTTCTTATTCAAGTATTGAATTGACACCAAGTCAATTTTCAGTCTTAACAAAGTGTTACAGTTCTAGTGATAAAATACATGTATACAACCACCATATTAATATTTCAGTATCAACATGTAATTTAGTGACTATTCTTGATGGAGTGGAAAATATTAAAATTCTTCCAAACCCATGGAAGACTTAAAAAGGAAAATCTCTTTCAATTGAAAAAGCCCCACATATTTTTTTTTCCTTTTGCAAATGCCTGAGATTAAAATCAAAGCTGGTATTACATACCCAATCCTAATAATTCACATATCTTTTATTTACTTTGACACTACAGATTTTTTGTCCTTAAAATTTTACAGTGCTCTAAAAAAGTAAGTGGATTTTGTAATGTTTTAAGTTGTTTGTAGTAATAAAATACTTTTTTAAAGCTGCTACCTCTGCAGAGTGTTGACCTTGTTTTAGACAGCTCTGTGTGTTGGAGAGTTTTCGTTATCTTATAGGAAAGGAACAAGTTCACAGGTTCTTTCATGTGTTCCCATACAGCCTTCCTCAGATGCCATAGAGGGGAGGCACAATCAATGTCAATCCTATGTTCCACTGCAGTACTGTTCCACAGCATCCCTAGCAACAGCACATTACAGGAGGAATTGCTGCTGCTCTGTCAGGTAATGATGAGTTACACTAACAAGATGGAAAGTGACTACTGTCACTACTTTTTGCTTCATAGTCATAGACCTTGAAAGCAAAGAAATGTAGACAAGAGTCCACTGTACTGTGACTGAAACACCCTAAATTCTGCAGGGCTGTTGAGCTTTTGTTTTGTTCTAGTTTTTTTTGTTTGTTTGTTTGTTTTTGTTTTGTTTTGTTTTGTTTTCTTAAGTTGCTCCATGAATTAGGCACTTCACAGAAAAGGTAAAATCTCATTGTAACAGTTCACAAAACAGAAGTTCCTATATTCACAAAACTGTGCATCCAAAATAATTTGCATCCCATTGGATTTTATCAGAGTCAACATCCTATAATTAGACTGGCTACTTCAAGGTATGTACAAAACAGCCAATGAAAAATTTCCATGAAGCAGTAGGAGTGCTATAATCCTTCCATCAGCTAAAATAATCCTTGAAAACATATTGAGGAGACTAAAAAGACCAGGAGTCACTTGAATTACCCTGATTTCCATGTTCCTACATATTTTTTCAATTACTACTAAGCATACTATACCTTAAAACAAAGAGGTGAGTATTTAATGTAGCAATGATGTTAAAACACTAATTCTGAGCCCATCTAAAAATTATTTTCACTTGGAATGAAAATGTAATTCTGTTCTTTCTAATTCATTACTAGCCAGTTCTGGATGTAATCAAGATTTCACTGAATTGATGAAAGATGTTTTTTAAATTATGTCTTTTCTGCCAAAAATGATGCAAATATTCCTTTGACAGTCATGGAAATAAGATCAGTTCAAGAAAAAGGGGTGAAATTATCTGTTTTAGTAGTTCCTTATAATGGTTTTTTCATCTTCCAGCTTTATATAATTCTCTCATCTTCCATAACTGGTTTAAGAAGTGAAATTAAATTAAATTGTTTTCATCAATTAACACTTCATTATGTTAATGGATTAACTAAATGGTTTAAAATTGCTCTAAGGTCTCAAAAAATCATAACTTATAAGAAGTGATGAACGCTTTGCCATGTCACATGATAAAGAGAAACTTAGTTTCTCCTTAGCAGAAGGTCTGTGTGATAAATAGAACAGGATAGTATTTTTTTTTTTTATTCTTATCAAGGAAAGGGCACAATACAGCCTTAGAGGAGCAGATAAGGCTGACAAAAAGGATGGAATGCAAAATGCAAGCAGGATACCAGCTCATCTCTGCAAGGCTGACAAGGCACTGATTATGCAAAACAATATTGTGCTTGTTAAAAGAGGAAGTCAAGGAACAGCCACCAAAAAAAGACACTAGATTTTGAAGACCACCAAAGAAGACCCCCAAAGAACCAGAAAATGACTTCTGGTAAAGGGTGTGACTATGTAAAACGAAGCAGTGTGAGCAGGGGTAGCCAGTGAATATGTAATCAGTGTGTACCATGACAGCTGTTTTTCTAACACTTGGGACACTTGATTAAGATGAAGGACCCTCTGAGTGACCAGCATGCTGCAACAATGGATGCCTGCTTTAACATGCTCAAAACTTGTTAGAAAGTTTCCATCTGGCCAATTCTGGTATCAGTGACAATCCATTGCTGCATTATCCTTGTTACACTGCTTATCTGGGCAGTCATTTTAAAGGCTGTTTCCTCCTAGATATGAACAACCGTATAAGTAATTATTGAATTTTAATGAGTTTAGATAAAACATAATGAAACATCCCATTTTCTTAATATTTTTGAGATCCTTATGTTGCCTACACCAAGCCTCCACACCTGTAAATTCTATTTTAGTTAGGTTTGCAAATATTTGGGCAGTAGAAAAGTGAGCAAGGCATAAACTACAATTTTTGTGAGAATTGTGAAAACCTATTAAATATTACTCATCTGCCTACAATGAAATTATATTAATTAACAGAAAGAATCCAGGAATTTCAAGACAGTAATAACATGCTTTTGCTTTTATTCCCCGGTTCTTGCTAGAGTATCTTTTGTACTGTAGTTGCATTTCCTGTAATGCTGGCTGAAATGAAGCTAAAACAATATGAAAGACCACATGTACTTTCTACATAGGGAAAAGATCTGTGGGTATATCTTACTGCAGAGGGCGAGATTTTTTTTTTCATGTTTTTGTTTTAAAATTGTCTCTAGCTACTTTACCTGTGTGTATGCCAAAATTGTTGTTAAAATTGTTTTAAGAATCTCACTCAGGATCAATGTCATATCAGACAACTCAGCACATACCTTCTGTTTTAACCTCAGGATCATTCTTTGTGTAGCCTACCATGTACATGATTAAATTATACATTGTAAGCTGGTTTGCCTTCTCCTTCTCACTTTCCATTTTAATATATAGCAGTTCATTTGCTTTTATCATTGTCTTGCTTCTACATCCTGTCTTCTATTAGTCTTGTTCAACATTAATGGACTAACACTGGAAATCTCATATGGATCCAAATGAATTGCCAGTATTGATCTGTATTGAAAAGTTCCTACATAATGTCACCTCAGTGACCACTGTATTCCCACAATAATAACCTGCTACATTTCCTGAGGAAACATTTTTATACATAGTGGCAGATAGACACTTTAAATACAATACTTTACAGACCGTGATACTCTACTGTGATGCATTTACAGAACAAAGCTTGCTGCAAAACTTTCAAGCTGTATTCCAAGCTCTCCAATATTAGGATATACAACCACTACAGTCTACAAAGTTTCTCCTTTACCACATCCAGTCTCAAAACTGCTAGGTTAATAGCCTGGAAATCTGAAAGTTTTCTGGTAACCTTGCCAATGTTCTAAATTCAAAGGGTATTACCTATTGCCTATTATCCACTTTTCCCTATTATATTGTGGCAATAAGAGAAGACTACTGAAAAATTAATCCTCCACACTACTTAGACCTAATCATGGCAAGTATATTTTATGACAATTGCCAAGAGTTAGTAAGAATGGATACAGCTCATAGTGGGTGAAGGACTAAGTGACCAGCAGTAAAGGACGAAAGGAAATGAAAGACTCACAGTAGAAAATGACTGCTGTAAATATTCCAGGGGTTCCAGTTGCTCAGCTGTACTTAAATAAAAATACTAAGCTGATGTAAAATTATTGTCGCTATGCAAAAGTACAGATAATTCGAGAACCAGAGCATTGACAGCTTTCAATTTATGCAGGCATAGGTGCTCTGAAATGTCTCTACTAAAGGAAGAGTACTTGTGGCCTGTACCTAATGAATAGATACTCCAAGTCAGGTTGGCTGACCTAAAGGGATAAAATTTGCATGATAGTCAAGAACATAGGATGTCATCACAACAATCCTTAAGTGCTTTCCCAAAAGAGTGAGCACAACTCCAGAACAGCTTTATTCATTAGCATTTAATCAAGTAATAAAATCTCACTATCATAAATTCTGAGTTCTTCTCAAGTGTCTTGGTTTATAGCATTGCAGCAACCTTCAATAGAGCCTGATGAACTGGTGTAGTGGGTCCAGCCCTGTGGTCTCAACTATTGTCAATAAAATTTACAGTTACTACCCAGATATGACCAAATTATTCACAACAGAGTCTTCAGAAAGTCTCATTTCCTTCTCTCACAGGAGAACAAAACGTTTTTCATTTTCTTGTAAATATTTGTCACATGTAACTAACTTATGACTGTGTTCCTTTCAGGGTGTCTAAATGTGGAGATAATTGCGTGTTTAAAGAACTCCTGCCAATAAATCATGAATGTCTGAGTTTCCTACTATGACTAGTTATATCAAAGGCCATGAAAAATAAATGCTTAGAGTATAAAAATAAGCATTTTTAAATGATTACCATGATTATCATGCCAGTTTGTTTTGCCTGACTCAAGGTACATCACCCTTAGAGCTAGAATTTAGGTTGGAATACTAAATTATACATGCACACTTAGCATAATAAGACTACAATATTTCCTTTAAACAAAGCCTGTTATAAAATTTACACAACTCTTTAGTCAGCCTAGAAATTAAGCAGAATTTATTTATTATGAATAGTCTTAAGTGATGTATTAATCCACGTGGCCAGAGTGTAATGAGCCACGAGGTTATACATCAATCTCTGAAGGGCTTGCCTCCTAGAGATGGCTTAATAAGCGAGATACTTCCTCAAGGTGCCGTGTAACAGAAAAAGGATTAAATAAAATGAGAAAATAATAAACAATACAATAAAATAAGCCATACCAGGTGCAGAGAACATAGCACCATGTAAAGCATCCCCAAAAAAGCCCAGAAAAGCTTTTGTGCAGTGGTTTAAATACTTAATGGTAGAGGCAGTGCTCTTTGGCACACTGCCCAATAAGGAACAGTTACATTGTGACAGACAGGGACAGAGACCTATCCACATCTCTGCCCGGGCCCTGAGCCAGTCATAGCTCACAGAGTACAGAACTTTCCAGGGCTGTTTCCTTTTAAGTCTTATGGTAAAATGAAACATATTTTCTCTACAAAGAAAATATTTGCCTGGTCTAAAACTGCATTCCTACACTTAAGATGTCCTGTTTTGTTCTAATTCTCTACATAAGGTAAATTTTGGGGAATTCTGCTATTTGACGAACCTTTATGATTTTAATGATATTCAGACTTAACCTCTCCATTTGAAATTAATTGAAAATGTCTTTATATCTGGTGACTAATCAGAAAAAATAATTTTTAAATATTAAAAATAAAAAGGAGAAAGTCATCTGAATGCATTTTTTACACACCCACATGAACTTTCCTACAGAAGATATATGGTTCTGTTTTGCATACAAAATTTTTCCCAGAGTCCTGTTGCCAATTTTGTTTAATTATTGCTTGGCAGTGATAGATCCCAGCTGTTACATGCCTTTGCAACACATGCATTAAACTATTCAGCATATACAAACTTTTTTTTTTTCAGGCAAATGGAAGATGAATTTACAAAATCTATTTCAAAGCATTTTTAAAGTAATTTTAACAAGGAGAATGAATTGAGTAGCCCTAAAGAATCATTTTAATTACCTCATTAAGAAAAAAAATTAAAATATTTAGTTGAAACCAAATTATACTAAAACTTGAGGCTGTAAAGAAAACAGACTTTAAAAACTTTTATTGTTGCTGATTGTACTGATATGTGACTTGCATAAAGTGTATGTCATTCCTTGGTACTAATAATTCAGCATCTATCACTAATTCACCGTGCAAACTGTGTTGAAAACAGTCCTAAGGACTAGTGAAAAGATTTTTGTTGTCTTCTTCATTAAACAAATTCCCAGAATTAATTTTGTTACTGAAGACTCGCAGGCTTGCACCAGCCCTAGGATTTTATCAACCTGATCTAAATTCAAGTCTTCTGCTTTGTTGTATATTGTGTTTGTAGACAAGCAGGCTGATACCTTAGAAATCTGTGTTAAGGAGTTCCCCAACGATATGTATTACACACAGCACTGTTGTTAAGGGGGTATTTATGGGCTTCTAAGTCAATAACTGAATCCAGGCTCCATATGCCAAATATAACCCTGCACCAGCTGGTTGAAAAGCTGTTTCTCTCCCTCTCAGGGAGAGCTCTGGGTAAAATATTCATGACTTGAAAGGAGGGCCTGGAATTTAATGCTTTTATAAATAGAGAGAAAATTAATTCTATGCTTAAAGGATAAAAGAATCCCTGTAAATTTACGTTTTTCCTTTTTCTGTACTAGCCCAACTCAAATAGTCACTCTGTAGCTTTATGCTACATGTCATTTGTCTAGAAATAACTTCCTTTTTCCTCCCAATTTATGAAATAAACACCTGTAATTCGAATATTTTCATCTAAGTACAAAAAGATAATATAAGGGTGAATATGTAAAGGTTCATATAGATTTCAAATCTGCAGACATTTCATTAGAAATATTTGGCCTACTGGGCTACCTGCAACCAGGAGGATAAAAGTGTGTGGGTATTTCTGTGTGTGTGTGTTTGTGTGTGTTTGCATTTTGAGTTCTCAGTTGCTCAAGCAGCAACATACTGGACAGCACCATGTATTGTTCCATGAAGAGGCAGTTCTGAGTTAAAAATCAAACGTTAAACTGTTCCTTACCTTCTAGTGAAAATACAAGGTCACCGTAAGGTTTTGATTTATTATAATGTTCACACTGCACAGGAACTGGGGGACTGAGAAAAAGGCAAGGGAAACCAAAGTGAGCTAAGACAATATAATTCAACTGAACCAAAGAAAATAACTTCAACCACAAAAAAAAAAAAAAAAAAAAAGAAAAACGGTTAAACTCCCAAAATTTTGATGTGGATCTAAGTTTTCCTTATTTTTAAAATCCATTTTTTTTAGTTAAAAAAAAAAAAAATGTAAATTCAACCCCCC
>VWYE01006965.1:140956-186195 GCA_013398995.1 Alaudala cheleensis
TTTTAGCTTAGGGTTGCCTTAGTAGTCTCTGTTTAGCTTGCAAACCACCATGTTCTTGTCTGCTTTCTTGTAATCACACTATTAGCTCGTTAGTATAACTAGATGGCTAAGATTAGGTGTCTACTGTGATATCAGGAGCATGTCTGTGATATCAGGAGTATGTGGCAGCTTCTCATGTTGTTATCTAGCTAGAGTAGCCATATAGTCAGGGCAGACTCCTTTTTTTATTATTTAATAGCTCTGACAAAGTGTCTGATACTGTGTTCTGCTGTCTTCCAGAGCCTGAAGCAGCTACTGAACAATTATCTGCCATACTTTAACCCCAGCTGACAACTAAGTACCATGCAGACGTTCACTCACCATCCCTGCCCCCCTCTGAATTTCAATGTCAAGTCATCTCTTTCTCACAGTTCTGCTTCTCACCAGAATTGACAGGGATAAAATGCCTGCAATGCCTCAGGCCATTCAGATATAATTCCTGAGAAAGTCAGTGAAAGTCTTTGTTTAACCATAATTCACATCATTTTGGCCAGGAGTGTAGTAGATTGTAATTTATTTAGAACAGGATTCTCTTGTCAAAGGGGTACTTCCTCCTAGAGAGGTGGATCATTTGTCTTTCCTTGTTTGGAAGTAGAGAACAAGGTAGAGAACAATATGCAATCAAGAAAAACAAACAAATAAACTCAAATATATTTTCTCAGGCTACAAGTACTAAGTTCAAGAATGACCCCACATCACTGAAGTAAGCTTTTCAGCTGTATTAAGTGTTTTCAATGATGGGAACACCAGGAGGGACAGTGACAAATAATTTGTCTATAGTTTATTGTCTCTCTCTCTGGGATGGGTAGAATAGTGCATGAAAGAAGTGTTATTGCAGTGTTTTGGTGGCTGTAAGGCTTCCTGATTTGCACTGCTTCAGCTCCTGTGGCTTGAAGCAGGGCCAATTCATGTCTGTTTGAGGCTACATCTATAGAAATGATTTTAAGGTCTCTTTCAGGGAATAGCCAATTACAACAATTTTTTGTATCTTACAAAATTTTTTGACAAGCACTTGTTCAAAGTGATCTGTTATGTAGTGAAAACAATATGTCAAGAGCAGAAAACAAATGCAAAAATGTTTTAACAGTAATCACAAAATCACAGAATGGATCTGGTTGGAAGGCAGCTGGGCTAAAACAAGGTCATCCCAGAGCACACTACACAGGATTGCATCCAGATGGCTTTTTTTAATATCTCCAGTGCAGGACACTCTACAGACCCTCTGGGAAATCTGTGTCAGTGCTTGGTCACTCCCCCAGTAAAGAAGTTCTTCCTCATATTAAGGTGGAACTTCCTGTGTATCAGTTTCTGCCCATTGGCTCTTGTCCTATTGCTTGGCACCAATGAGAAGAGTGTGGCTCCATCTTTTTGACACCCTCCTTTCACATACACTCTTATTGTTGTGTCCATAAAAAATCATAAAGAATTTTATGTTTCTTGAAAGAGATTCTTGTGACTGGAAACAAATTACTCTATTTAAATCTTCATGTGACAGTATGAGAAAATAGTGAAGAAAAAAAATTATTTCCAAACAGTATTCAAGGTTAGGGGAAGGGATATTCTTTACTCTGGGATTTTAGAAGAACACAGGAAGGAACCAAGCAGTAAGAGAAATACTTGTCTGTTATTTCTTTCAAGATATACTTTGTTATAATATTTTTCTAATTTTGTTTTTTTTTTTTAATTTTAGGTTTTAAAGTTTTAACAAAAAACATAGCTCTTAGCAAATTGGCAATTCATTTTCAATTCTGACAGAAGAAAAGATTAAGGAGGTTTTAGAGCCCATGGAGTTACTCACTAATGTCTTATATTAAAATATATCACAGTACTGAAGCACAAGAAGTAATCAGCCTATATCCTCCATAACATTGTGGATTGTCAGGAGTTAGATAGTCCTGACATAATTATTCTTCGATTACCTTTTCACAGAGCACTTTGTCACTACTGATAGAATGGTATTTATGTGGCAGTTTCTGGTTGTGCCATTGTCTCCCATCTGAGTGACAAAATCTGATGGTGCTCACAGAGGGACTGAGGGCATCAATATCATCCTGACAGGATTTCTACACTTCTGTCAGTGGCAATTTTGATTCCCTATGTTCTCAAACTATGACCAGAATGACATCTGCTATATCTGGTGACAGTTTACTGGCATTCTCTGATGACGAACATTAGTTTTGACCAGTTTGGCTGTGGTTTAGATTTTCAAGACCTGGGAGGACGGTTTTTTGAGGATTTAGCAATGTGTCAACACACTAGTGCAATAAATATTTAACCAAATTTCACTTCAAGATTTTTTAAGTAAATACTAAAAATTAGACCCCTACTACCCAGTGGCCGTCTACTTTACCACATGAGCCATGAGCCCTCCTTTCAGTTTGCTTAGAAGACAGACATTTCCTGCTTTTGTAGCAGTATTGGAGTGTTTTGAGATTCTCCTTCTGTGGCTTGAGATTGTCCTTTCAGGAAATCAAATTCAACCATCTTTATCAAACTAAATTACTCTAAACTGAACTAAACACATTACATGGTATCTGGGATGGGTGAGTTGTCAAGAACATTTCAACATGGCTGAAATTCTCCTTTCTTTCCCCACTTCCCCCAAGAACATAGCACTTTATTAAATACATACTCTCAAAAAACATGCTGATGTTTTTGTCAGCCCAGCAAGAAGATGTCCATGCTAGCCAAGTACAGGCTGACTGGGTTTCTCCAGTTAAGCTATTATTGCAACTAAAGAACAGAATTACTGTTTCCTTACAGTTTATCAGCTGGATTACCCTTGATTTCCACTTCCTGGAAGTGCTGACTCAGGATCACTGTAGTGAAGTATGGTGAGAACCTCACAGCCATTATGCTGAAAGGCTGACATAATGTTGCATATATATTTTTTATGCTTACTAATATAATACATTATGACTATTTCAGTAGACTTGATTTGTAGCAGAGCTTAATAAACACTGGGACCTTTGCTATCTCTTCACAGTCACAGAGAAATTGTGTGTACTGGGAGGTAACTGCATGCCTTAATAAATAACCTTATAAAAGTTAAAAGTCAGCATTTACTGTAGTGGCTAAAATAAAATCTTGCTAGTGTAGTGCTGCTGTGTTGTAGGGTTAACTGCATTCTTTCCAATGGGGAGCTAAAATTGGATTGTTACTTTTATACTGGCAGAAGAGCTGAGCAATCTGTGGACGACATTTAGGCATTTTATACAGTCTACTGGCTGCAGTAGGTACTGGAGTCAGAGTTTATTCGAGAACTGGCATGTTTTTCTGAAGCATTCCATTTCATGGGTGGCAGATCACATTGCAACACGCTGCTTAAGACACTTCAACATCTTGCACTGTGATATGTCAGCATATGGTAGAAAGCTGCATTTCATCACATGAATTGTTGTAATGTTTTCTGAAACATAGCATGAAGGAAAGCTTTGTGACAACTCACTTACCCATTAAGTGCTAGTATCAGATCTGTAATCAAACACGAAGACAAGAGCAGACAGTACCATGGTTCATCAAGTAGTATAATCATTTCTGAATACCAGACACACCTCTGGAATCAGTGAAGTATTTCCCTTTTTCTTCCTTTGACTTTCATTTATGGCTATGGGTATCAAAAGTGACAGCTGATGGAACAAATATTTCTGTTTATGTTGTTTATAGTATTAGTATAATTAGTGGCATCAGTCATAATAAACAAGCACAGCATGCAGCAGTGACACTTCTGCCATTAAACAACACTAATGCATAAGCATAAAGTGCAGTGAAGAACACTGTATCCAAAGCTGGCTGAAAGCAGTTTCTTAAATATATGTACGTATGCAAGTTTCTTTACTGTACATGAGTGTCAAATGTTCTGAACAACTCCCCTATGATTCAACTATACTTTATGACTGTTGCATTTCCTGACAACCATGTGATTTATACTTATTAACATCTATATACATATACAAGAACCAAAAATGTACATTATATATACATATATATATAGAGAGAGAGAGATAAACAGAGATATAGATCTGTAATATATCATATTATAATATAAATGACATCTGCTTTTTTGGGTTGTTTTGGTAGTGATTTGTAGCTGGATGAAAACTAGATTTTTCATTTTGTCCTCAGGTCTTTGAGTAATTATCCCAGAGGTGATCCAGTTTCAGTCAATCCAATTATCTTGGAGACAAAGCAGCTACAAGCATGTATACAGATAGCAACACAATGCAGCCACACATGAGTGTTGGTTTAATACTATTTTTCTAAGCCTGAGTGGACACAATGCAAAAAGGTTGACAGAAAAAGAAAAAGTCCAAAAATAGTACTCCCCTCATTTTACAAACCTGTGCCTGTTCTCACAAATTACATATATGTCAAAGAAGAGGATTTCTCTTCACGTTTTCTGAAGTGTACCCTTTCTTGTAGTAGGCAGGAAAACTGCATGTCTTTATGCAACTAATTTACATGCAATGTGAGATGACACCAACAGAATATCACACAAGTTGATAAGTCTTTACTGATCTATGTTAAAGGCCTTGATGGAGAGGTCTATGCAGGCAGATGTACAGAAAACCAAAGTATCATTAATAGTTCCATTTTGCACATTTTGGGTTTTTTTTTTTTCCATTCAAGCTTAGGTCAGGATCTGTCTAAACTTTGAAATTCTTCTCAGAAAAGAAATAACTGACTCTAAATTGCCTGTTAAGAGGGGATTGTGGTGTTGTAGGGGTTTTCATTGTTGCTTCTAAGTTGTACCTGTTTTTCTGTAGGCCACTGAAGTGTTAAGATACTGCTTTCTGCCATCTCTGAAAACATTTAGAAAGAAACTGTTTTACAAATAATATTCTGTCACCTAAGAGTATTTAAAATTATTCTAAGAGGCATTCATGCATGATGAAACTATGGAAAATTAACCTTCCATGCCAAAGCTTTGCAGTGCTTATCTCTGCCACCTTTTGACATGAAGTGTGAAAATACAGGACATGAAATGCTTTGTTAAAAATGGTTGTTGTCAATATACAAGTAATTGACAACATCCTCTGGGTTAATGACTGCTCATCCACCTGTTGCTGTTTTTGGCAGCTGTCAGCAAAATAATAAAACAACTTTGAAAGAAAATATGCATTGTGCATTCTTTGGCAAAATATTACCAGCCATAAAGTATCAAGCGCTTCTATAAATCTAGTCTGCAAGGATAATTTAGATTTCGACTGGACTGCAGACTAGAAGGTTTGGGGATTTTAAGGTTTAGGGGAAAATGTAGCTGTTTTCCCTTTTGTCTATGCCCTCTTGTCCCTTCAGTCCTGGAAAAAAAAAAAAAAGAAAAAAGGCGGCATGATGTCAGTTTACTCATGAGGATCATTGAGCCAACAAAAAAAATCAGTCAAAACCCCTCATATTATACCTCAAAGTCATTCCCATTGGGATTCTAGAAGCTAGTCAGCTGCAGATGACTGTATAAAAGGTGGGAAGAAAGTTAAGCTCTGGCATGTCTCTCTACAAGAAGAAGTAACTTTGCCTTTGGGCTCAGGACAAGAAATAATGGGTCATGCCACTAGAGAATTAAAAGTCAATCTATGCCAATTTAGTTTTTCTCCAGAATTATTTGTTTCTTATTTTGTATCTATAAATTGAAAATGAGAAACAAAGCAATTCACAGGTATGGCATGTTATGGCATTGCCCCTATATATTGTCTGTAGGATGAATGTCATTGATTCACTGCAATTATAAGATTACAATATTGGAAGGTAAAGTGATTTTCAGTCACTTTGCTTCCAGTTATGTAAAGAAGGCTTGCATGCTTAGCCATTGTTCCAATAAGACAGTAAAATATAGGAGTTCAAAAATTCCACAGGGGAAAAAAAAAACAACACCCTTGTCACGTGTATAAAATATGGCTTTTACTACTGAAGAACACTTTCTCATTTTTCCTAGCACATAGACATCATAGGAGATGAAACAACCAGTCCCAGTATTTATAGCTGCTTTTTGGTTTTTTGTGGTTTTTTTTTTTTGTTTGATTTCTTTTTGCTTTGGTTTTGATTTTTATTCAAACACCAAAAGAAGACTCTTTTTTTTCCTAAACTCCTCACACAATTGCACACAAATTCAATTTCATACTAAGGTTCTATGAGGTATGGTGAACACCTGCAGCATTTTCCCCTTAATCTTAGCCATGAATAATAAGAAGGAGAATTAGACCCAGTGCTCCTAAGAATCATCTGTGAGATATGACCTCCATATGTTGCCTTATAAGTCAATCAAATCACTTCCCTTAATTTCTATGCAAGGAATTTTGTGTTTATGATTAGAAACAAAAGTACTATACCAAAGAAGAAAGTTAAAAATTACAGAGTACAAAAAATGCAGGGGCTATGGTTCAGATTCCATTAGTTTAGATAAAATCTTATGAGAAAATTAAAAATAAATATTAACTGAAAAATCTCAAACAAAATCCCAAGTTAAACACAAAAAACCCAGAATGTATGGACAGAATTTTCTTTATCTGGGGACAGAATTATTTGGTATGATTTCTTATGTGAGAGTCTAAAATAAAGGTGTTTCAAAAGGTGTCACCATTCTACATTGGTGTACAAAGACATTTGAAATGTCTCTGGACAGCTGAGATGCTGAAAACAGATTATGTTAGAACAGCACTCTGCTCTGATTTTCAGAGACATGTGAAGAGCTCTTTGCACTGCTTTCTTTTAAGCTGTATAAATAACGGTAAGTTCCATTTTCAAAAGGGTCTTTAAGTTCCTTGTATTCTAAATCTTCTTCAAGTTTCCAATATACCTTATTTTGCAAATTCATTGTGGTGTCTAAAACATGAAGCTTACACTTCTCTTTCTTCTTTTCTCTATATATGCTGACTGTGTAATCATTAAGGATGTTGTAATGTAAACTGTTCAATACTAAATACTTCTAGCACAAAACAGACAACTTTCTAACCTGTTGAGAAGAAAATATAACTTAATAAAGAACAGTTAATATACACCTGATGGGTGTTTTAATAAGGCTATTTCCAGGAGATCAGAAATATTTTACTTTGGAAGAGTCATATGGAGTCATATGGTGAAAGCAATACCTCAGGAAAGTAGGGATGAACACATCACAGAGACCCAGCTTGATGTAACCACGGTGAGTAAGGCTAAAGTGAGCAATGGGCTGTCTCACAGTAACACATCTTGAAAGGAAAGCAACATCTTGGAAATCTTGGTTGTTAAATCAAGGTAGTCGCTTGATTTAAAGAGTATTCTGACGTGAAGAATATTCTTCAAGTGAGAGCAAAAGGGCGTGAACTTTTTTGTGACTTCTCACTGTCTTTTAATATCTGAGTGTTTAAAAATTATGACTATATTTTTTTAAACTGCCCTAGAAACAAAGAGTAGTGTGTGGGTATAGAGCAGTTGCATAGTTGCAGTATGAGGACTGCAGTGTAACACAACAGGCAATTCTCTTCCTTCTCTCACCTGGTTTGCACAAGGAAGGTAAATATGCTCACTTAAAGTTCACTGGCAGGACAGTATGAACTATCAAGAGAATCTTTGAATGGACTAAATAAAATCTCAGCTTAGTTTACTTTTTTCTGTGGGATAGCTTAAAGAAGAAGAAAAGTCTGTTTAGCTATAATCTTTCTTTTAACAATGAGTATACTTAGTAAAAACTCTACTGCTTTGGGACTGACATATTCTGACAGAGGCAGTTATAAGAGAATGGAAGGAAATGCGTAGCTGAAGCTCAAACACTGAGTTAACTCACATTAGATAAGTAGATCATTAGAAAATTAATTAGATAATTCAGATATCAAATAAATAAAATTTGGTCAAATTATATTCAAAGTAATAAGGCTAAGACCCTCCACAACTTCAGAACAAACTTAATTCTTGCTAAAACTAAGCTAAAGTCATAGTGTTAGCTATCCCAGTACAATAAAAGACTCATCCTGACATTTCTTACTTGTCCCATGACTCACTAGCGTAGTGAATGGCAGTTCCATAATCTAATAATTGGAAGAGATGGTTATTCCTATAAAGGCTATATTTTATTTCCTAGAAAGGAAAAAAAAATGCAAAACATGTTTAAAAGTTACATTCTAGAGTGTTGTTTCCAAAATCCTGATTGGCTTGCTCTTCACAGCAAGCCGGTAATTATCCTCACTAAATAACATAAAAACGTGCACCATAATTTAACAAATAATAACACTAATATTGGGGAAGTTAGTCTAACTAATAATAGCACTTTCTGCATAATTCTTGTAATTTCAAGTTACTTATTTCTAATGCTTTTATCAAGTTCTATTCTTTATATGTTTTCACCTGACATACCTTGTAGAAAAAGATTTGTAGAAATTAAATAAAAAATAAAAAAGGTCCTCAAAAATTTGTCCTATCCCCTATGCCCAAAAAGTACTCTTGTGGAAAAATATTCATCTTGAATTTCCTAAACTTCTATTTCTGTTAAACTTTGCATACATTTTATCAGAGTTCAGAGCTTTGGAATTCAGGATATGGCTGCAAAAAATCCCACAGTAATAATAAAAAATACACTGCTGGCAATATGTTAGTCTTTTTTATATATATATATATATATGTGATATTTTCTGTTACAAATTGCACTAAACTCAGTGGAGCTGGTGATATAACAAAATGCAGTCAGCTATGCAGACAGTGACTTGCACTTTGGAACTACATACCCTGAGATTTTGACAATATTTCTATGATACAGTGACCAGGGTGTTGGGAGCTGAACCATGTGCTCATTTTTTTATCTCAGATACATATCATTTGAAAATCACCTGAACTGTGAGCATCTTCCTTAACAATGATTGCATTGACTCTTGATGTCTGAGTCAGGGATTTCAGGCATCAATTGTCTCTTCAGATCTTTAGGACTTCCAAAATTTATCCTGAACAAAGAACAGGTATCTTTATACAAATGAGTCTCTTTTCTGGTCCATCACAGATTCTATCCACATATATATACAGATTAGAGACTCACGGTTGTATAGTGAAAATTTAAACTGAACTTCTAATCTCCTTATTGCATAGATCATATTTTTTTCAAGAGTGGATAATTTGTTTAACTGCCTAAAACACAGATTTGGATAAGCATCATTTAAATCCCACCCAGCCATTTTCTATTTTTAGCCAGGACTTCCACTGATCCACTGATACCTGAATACCAAGGATTTTTTTAACCACCTGATTTTTCAAACATCTTCTTTTCCAAGTTAAAAATCAAAACAAACCAAAGCAATCTCTATATTTTGAAATGTGTTAATTTCTGGAAAATTACAGGATTCAAATGTAATGTGATTCTGTCCCAAAAGTGGTGGGATCAAAAGACCTGCAATATGCACAGATGCATTTTAAGACCATTATGCCTAGAAGAAGCCAGAGAATCAGAAGGTCTATGCGAATACAATTTGTTTAAACATCCCTGCACCAAAAAATGCTAAGAATTGATGATGCTCTGAAATGGAAAAAAAAAAAACCTGTCACAGCTCTGAGCTGTTCCCTGCAACTGAATCTGCAGTTTGGTGTTTAGGCACAAGATTGTAAAACAACATTAGCAGCCGTTGGAAAACAGGGGCTGGGACAATAAACGGCATCTGCAAGTATTATCTGCTCAGTAAAATTTCCCACTATAGAACAGTATTTCAGTTCTCTTGGGCCTATTTAATGGAATTTGACTTGATTATATCGTTTTTATGGGTCTCATAGAGGCTATGAAAGAAATGTTTGAAAACCAAATTTTTGTATTAAAGAGCAAAGGCAAGTTTACAGTATTTTCATTATACCATATTCTACTTATTAGTCAAGTATTTTTTTTTCATTTTATCCATGAGCTCTAAGAAAAAATAAACCGTGTTTTGATGTTGATAATTTTAATAGAATGGATACTTTTTTTATGATAGAAAAATATTCCCCTAAAAGAAACTAGGTTGTTCTGCACAAATACATAAAGGAATACTTTTCAAATAATATGCATTTCAGTTCTCAAAGCGAAGAACTAGTGAATGTGTTTTAAAGTAGGTGCTTTCAAACCATTGTGGTCAAACAACTTTTCTTAAATCAAGCTTGCAAACCGTTGCATTCAACCTCTTACAAACACTTTTATAAAGCATTGCTACTGCCTATATATTTGAAAAGCTATCACAGTAATGTACAATGATATTACAGTTTCCAGGTGAATGGATTACTGAGGAAAAGGTAACCATTCTGAACGAACAGAATGTTTCCATACATGCATCTGAACTAATATTAACACTGGAGTGACTATTTTTTCAATGTTTAGTTTTTACTGATTTTTAAATTGAGCTTTTCAGTGATTCACAACAGATTTAGAATCTCAGGATTACCTGACAGGTGTTGCAGGTCAAGTCTGTCTTGTAAGTCAAGTTTCCAGTTGACAAACACAATGACTTTGAGAATATCTACATGGCTGAACAGTTCGCAGGTTTGCCATCCACCTTTATGCAGTCAGGTTTAAGTTGGGAGATCATCTGGAAGTTGTACAGGAAGGCTTTTTTGCATTCAGAAAATAATTCTGGAAGTTAAAGGAGAAAAATATTCTTTTTCTTGGCCTTAATGTTCTTAAACATACTACTTAGTAACAAATTCAGCATACTTGTTCTTTAGGCAAATACTTTAATAGTACTTTTCAACTCTTTTACAGTCTTAAAAGTGAAGTATATTAAACATAATGGAATATATAAATACTTATGGTTATTGTAGGTGCCTGATATTAATAATTTATATCTTAAGATACAAATCATGAATGAAATTATTAATTATTTATTAACAGTAGCCCACTAATGAGAGGCTAACAACAATGTTCAAAACAAGACAGAGTGTATATTAATAATCTATGAAAATATAGACATCACACTGCTAGCTATTTCGGCTTCAGAGATTAAAGTTTTGTTTCATTAAAATGTATGCCACAAATTGAGATGCTCTTTCTTTATTCTTAATGCCTACATTTTTCCCTATTGATGACTGACAGAAGATAACATTTAGAGAAGCTTCAGTTTAGAGAACTGCAGATGACTTCTTTCCTCCTGTCCAGTCCTAATACAGTTGTAATTTATATTGATGCAGACTTCATTTTTTCCCAGTAATTCTGACCTGAGCTAACATTTTCCAAGAGCATCTGCCAAAATCTGTTGACTTTTATGCTGATTGGTGTAAAATGTAGAACTTACAAACCATTGAGAAATCATTCGATGCCATGCCCTGCAATTAAGAAGAAGTCAAGCAATAATAAAATCCAATTAACTGTATGTCTACATTTAAATTTTTCATGGTATAGTCAGTAAAAAAAAATATAATGTCAAGGGCAATAGTTTAGCAGAGCTGAGCTTGGGGACAGTTAGGGGAATAAGAAATCTCAAGCATAAGACACCCCTCTTTCTCTGCCTCCATATAATTTCTTATTTTCCTTAGCCATTGTAATTAAGTTCCTAATAAATTTGTTCATAGATTTAATACCGAGTGACAATTATGGGTCATAAACTGAAATAAAATCTAATGCAATAGATTTGTAACTTGTAAAAAGCCCCTTACTTTGTCATCTAGTCAACCACACTTGATTTTTTTTATTATTATTTTTTTTCAGTGTTTTTTTTTTCCTCCCTGAAGGGAAGGATTGCTGTTTAGAAAAAGATTTAAACTTTAGCCCCCCACATATTAAGTGGAATTAATGATCTATTTGCTTAGACACCATATATTACTTGTAGTTTATCCATCCACTGGGTAAACGATAGGCACTACTTGGTCACAATGATAGATTTGAATGCAGGCTGGGACATCAATCAGTGCTGGCAACTGATTAGTTGTTTGTGTCTTTGACAAGCTCTTCCATCTCACTGAATGAAAGCTTGCTGATTGCTCTCACTTCTCTCCACATTCATTGCCCTCCACTGCCACTATATTATATGGTTAATGCTGATGGTGGAAATCCTCCTTGACAGCTAACACTGAATATCTTCCCTTCCCTTATCATTACATATACACTATTCTGTGTTCCTTTAAGGACTAGAATTTCTAAGTGAGGTCAACTATGCTATTAGATATACAGAGAGCTGACACAGTAAGGCTGCGACCTGCTGATGACATAGATTTTGTGCATGAGGAAAGAAAAATAAAAGAGGTTGCATAACAGCATTATATGTGTCTGACTGCTCACAATTTAAGATCTGGTTATTGAATGCATGCAAATTGTGAGTAAGAAGGTAAAATTCTCAAAATGGAAACAGTTGGAAGGCTCTGCAGCAGGGTAGCTGAAGATGAGGTTAAATGCACAATGGGAAATTCAGTCTGCTTCTGTGGCCAACAACAAAATGCTGGAATCTTGCCTGAGATTTTCTAAGTTGTTCAGCAGACCTAGTTGATCCCTACCAACTAACAGTATTTTAAAAGTTTTAATCTTTGACAGTAATAGACTAGATTTATAAGATTACTTCAGCATCACTGCCTTATCATTATATTTGCTTTTCTGCAACAGATGGAGAGAATACATTAGCTGAAGTATTTGAGGAAGTACAGAAAATATGAATGTTGACTTTCATGACATCCAACATTGTCTGGCATATGTTTGACATGTGTGATTAAGCATCAGGAGGACTGGAACAGCAGTAAAGCAGATCAATGATGCTTTAATCAGTTCTAAAGTGCACACTGAGGACAGGACAAAAGCAACATGCTTTGAAGAGTCTTTTGGCGCTTCTAATAAGAGATACAAAGTGAGTATTTACACCTGTCTTAGACAATAACAAATATTTGATGAAAGGTAAGTGGGAATTTTTAGTTATGGTTAGGATTTTTCCGTGTTGTTGTTTTGCTTGTTTTGGTGGGTTTTTTTAAATTATGTTTTCCTAAGACAATCTTTCCAAATATGACTCAGATACAAAAAACTGAATACTGTTTTACATATGAAAAACTAGATGATCATGATAGATAAATTATTGGAAAGAAATACAGGTGTTATTGTACACGGTAGAGTATCTATGTAAAGCCAGTTGTAAAAAAAAAGAAATAAAGTTAAGCGTATCCCTTAGCAGCACGTGTCAATTCTCTGAAGGTAAATAATATTTCATTTGTCAGAGGGGAAAACTGGAGAGGGAAATGGAGAGAGGATCTCCCCATGCATCTAAAATCATGCAAATAAATGCATGAATTGTTAGTACAACTAAGTAATAATTTAATAAAAGAACACTATCAGATTTGTATTCCTGCTTTATTGGGGAATAGATACACATGGAAAACACAGCTGTGATTAATGGTCTTTCTTATTCCAGGCACATGCTGAAAACCAGACCTAGTCCTCAAGTCACTTTTGCAGATATACCCCACCTCCTGCTTTGCCTTTCCTTGCTATTCTGGTTGCCCTACTAGGTATGTTAGAAAGGATGGTCTCTGCAAATGGAAAACTATTTGATGGTGATTTCTGATTTGCCACGGTTCTTTTTAGTATATTAGATCATTGGAGGCTATATAGCCCGTCAGAGTAGATTTTCTAGCTAGCAGATGGATTTATACAGACATTCAGTGTGATGAGATGGTTGGGCAGAGTCATTTTCTCTGGTTCATGCAAGCTCTGACTGAGGGTCAGGAAAATAAACAGTATGACTGTAAGAGCTTAGGAATATCAGACAACATTTGGTCAAGAAACAAAACAATAGAGACTGACAAGATCAGTACTGCAGCCAAGTGAGTTATGGTTCAGAAAAACATAGGCTCTTGTCCTGTATCCATTAAATGAACATCTGTAACAGCCCATGTCATTCTTACTTGTGCTTTATTACCCAGTTGCAGTCAAGGAATTCAAACACCGTGCTTTACTCTAAGTTTGCAGATTTATCTTTAAAGAAACCATGGCAATGTTTTTGTACCAGGCATTATTTGCCACTTTGTATATTTCAGATATCCATCAACACTTCTAGTTATGAGGAAAGGCCATGAAATCCTCTACATCCTGCAGCTTGAATTGCAACATGGACCTCTAATTGCTACTGCCCCTATATGTTTTGCACAGTTCTTGTGGACACTTGAATCCAAGCTCAGGTTTCAGGTTTTCAATTATTCTAAGGTTCAAACTCATGCCAAATATTACTTCCTAATATTATTCCTGCATTGCACTATGTTGCACTGCACTGTACCATCTTGAACATGGATGTCTAAAACTTATTATTCCAACTGTGGTGCAAAACAGACATGATGTTACACAAAGGAAAGTCTCAGCACACACCCCAAGGAATGTGTAACCTAAATTATAGGGTTGTCACAGTATATGTAGAACCAAAGAAATGTTGAGATTGGAAAAACCTCTAAGATCACAGAGTACAAACATTAACTTAACACTACTGTGTTCACCATAAAATCATGTCCTCTTTTGAACACTTCCAGAGGCGGTGATTCTACCACTTTCCTGAGTAGCCTGTTTAAATATCTGATCATCTTTACAGTGAATAAGTTTTTCCTAGTATATGCCTTATATATTAGGTTTCCTTTCTCCTATCACTTGCTGTATGGGAGAAGAGACCAACCCCCACCTCACTACAGCTTCCTTTCAGGTATTTGTAGACAGTGACAAGGTGCCTTCTCAGCCTCCTTTTCTCCAGGTTAAACACTCCCAGCTCCCTCAGCTGCTCTTTACAGGACTAGTGCTCCAGACCCTTCCCCAGCTCTATTGCCCTTCTCTGGACTCACTCCAGCACCTCAGTGTCCTTCTTGTACTAAGGGGCCTAGAACAGAACACTGGATTGGAGGTGTGGCCTCACCAGTGCCAAGTACAGGAGGACAATCCCTGCCCTGCTCCTGCTGCCCTCACTGTTGCTGGTACAGGCCAGGATGCCATTGGCCTTCTTGGCCACCTGGGCACACCCTGGCTCATGTTCAGTCACTGTCACCAGCACTCCCAGGTCCTTTTCCTGTGGGCAGCTTTCCAGCCACTCTGCCCCAGCCTGTGGCACTGCCTGGGCTTGTTGTGGCCCAAAGGCAGATTTGGCTCTTGCCCTTGTTCTACCTCATTTCATTAGCCTCAGCCTATCAAACTAGTTTGTCCAGATTGCTCTGGAAATCCTTCCTGCCCTCCCGCAGATCAACACTGCAACTGAACTTCTTGTCATCTGCAAAAATACTGCAAGCTTACATTTTTATAAATAGTTGCTGCTGCAATTTAGCATTGTGAATTAAAACCCCCAAATTTAGATTTTTCAGTGAATTTTTTTTTTAAAGTATTTTACCTGAATCAATATTCATTCAGTATGCAAAGGGTCAGACTATCTATATTTTTGCACAGAAGTTCCTTCAAATGTCAGACATGTTTATGTCTATCTAGAATGTGATTGTGTCTATGAAATAATTACTGGACCTATGTTGCAGCACAATATGTTTAATTTTAATGTCATTTCTAGACTCCTGTTGGCAGATTAGTAAAAACATTGCCCATACATACATATCTGAGTAAGGAAAACAGAACTACATCCTCTTTATTTCCAACTTTGTTTTAATTATAATTTTTGTCCAGTCTCTTTCATTTAAATGGGAATGTATGACCTTGAATTTAGATTTCCTGTTGGATTAAGATGAAACAATGTTAATGATACTTACCAGCTCTTTCAAAGCCTGTCTAAGATTTCAAAAATATTAGAACAAAGGACAGAAAACATTTCTTCTCTTCAGTATCACCTCATGGGCCCCCTACTTAATAGTGTGCATTTATTAACCTGGTTTTATGGAATGCTCAATGTTGTCATATCATGAAGCTTCTTTGGTATCATATTTTAAACATTTGACTTAAAACTCAACTGTTTTTATGGAATATTGTGGAGGATTAAGTATTAGAAAACTACATTTAGAATGGATCTTTTCCAAAAAGTGATCTACTTTTTATTGTTTTTACACTCTATGCAGAATGCTCAGAAAAATTCTTATTGCTATAAAAACTAAATAATAATATACAGTTACTACTGGAAAAGAAGAGGAATGCAAACACTTTAAAGATTTAACACAAAGGAACATATAATTTTGGAGTGCAAATATACCTTTCATTAGCTAGTTATCAAGATAGTGTTTTCATTTTAGCTTGGGATCTAAAAAGAACCGTTATAAAATCTTTTTCACTTATGCATGCAACAAAAATTCTTGAGAATTAGGTTGAGCCTGTATTTTCACCTTGTGTTTCTATTTACTCTTGATCACTAAAAATAGACTGGACAAAGGTAAAAAAATATATGTATATATAAATATATCTTGTTTACAGTACAAAACCAACATCTATAGCTTAGGTCAAAAACATTACAAGACAACTTTCTTTAAAAGAAGCAGTACACCAAAACTATGTAACACTTGACAAGGTAATGAACAAACAACTTTCTCTTTGGGAAGACTGGTAAAGATGCGAATTTTGGAAACTGTTAATACAGTTTAACAGTTTCGCTCTTAGTTCATGCTTTGACTGAAGCTGGTCTTCAACCTCTCACAGAGACATGCCCTTTAAACATGCTTATTGCTGCAGTAGAGACATGAGCACTGAAAAGCAATGAACCAGATCTTATTCTTGTAAAAGTTGCTGGGAATGCTGTCATTGAGTTCACTGAAAGTAACTTTAGCCATCATGAATAGTCATATATGCCAATGAACACTGAAACTGGATTGCAACACAAGTTATTTGGGATAACCTTTTAAAGAGTTGCAGCAGCTGAGACTCCCTATGTTCTAATTTACAACTGAAATTAGTATGTCAGATAGGGAACGTCAGAAAGCAGAGTACTGTTGCAAGTTTTATACAGTAAATTCGAGCTATTTTGTGTGAAAGACACATCCCTTCTTTAATGCTTCCATGAACAAAATAAACACAGTATGAAAATGCTTTCTAAAAGTTAAGCTTTGCCATGAACTGCAAAAAAAAGCCAGTAGAAGTTTACTTTCCCATAGTGTAATCAGTAAGTTATTGCACATGGTGCATGTGAAAATCCAGTGAAAGTTAGTCCCCATGTGTTTATTCAGGACAGCAGCTTTGCCACATCTCCTTGAGTCTCTAATGTAAATCAACCAGATGGGATCATAGGAACTCTAGTTATGGGCTTTGATATTTAGCTAGATTCTGGAATATTATTATGAGGAAATGTCCCAGTTTCAATGGAATTAACTCTCTGAGTACAGTTTATTTTGAAAAGGCATCTCATTCTAGCAATACCTTTCCTGTGTCATTTTCCTCACTGGGGACAAATCACAGACAACTGCAGCACTCACCTGCTGCTCCTTCAAACACAGAGATTTGCCATTGGTATAAGACATATTTTCTATCAAACACATTGCAACATCCAAGCCTATACTTTTCTAAATCCTCCTGCTTGTCAGATATCCAGCTGTGCTAATGTGAGAATTTTCAGAAGCTGTCCATAAGAAAAGGATTGTTTCAGAAACATCTTTATATGCAAACTAACTGCACTGCATAAAGAAAAACAAAAGAAGTGCTTATATTGACCTTGTCTGCCTTCTCTGTGCTGCATATATATTTCAAACTTTTATCCTGTATCATTAAACACACTAAAAATTCTGATAGCATTAACAAAGGCAAAAGAGGTAATTTTTTTTTTAAGGCAGACAATACTTTTATTCAACAACCATTTTCATTGGAAATTATTTCTCTTGTAAAATACCATAATCTAAATTTGATGATAAACACTTTTAAAATGGAAGATAATTATCAAGGAGGATGTGGGGAGATCAAAAATTATTAGCAAAAAATACATTCTTAAGAGCACCTACTTGTGATTTTGAAAAGTTTTATGCATTTGTAGTCTTTTCACATCCTTAATTTATGGAAGGACAGATAGCAGATGTCATTTGATGAGGGGATTTGGGTATGGTAAGGGATGGTATGGTTAAATATTGCTTTATGGTATGGTTAATAGCTTTATAAGCAGCACACCAATTGCCATATAGAAGATCAGTATGAGAAAAATCAGAGAAAAGAAAAATATAAGAATAATAATTACATTTATTTGTCTAGTAGAAAAAGAAAAAAAGAGAGAACTAGAGAAGCAAAACAATTCTGAGAAATCACAGAGGGCTGTGAAATGCCTTAAAAAAATGAGCAAGACACAAAGCAATGAGTGTATACAATGTACAGTCCAGAAAAACTCATTCAAGGCACACAGACAAAATGATGGATTTTTTTCTCCTCTTTTAATGGCATGGAAAATATTTAGCAATGGCCATTTTCAGTGTTGGAAGGAGATCAAAAGATAATAAAATAGCTGAAAAACTTCACAGGACATCTTTCTTGTTATTATTGAAGACAGTCTTGTCTCCCTGATCTGGGTCAGAGGCCTGGCTAGTTCTGTTAAGGGCAGAGCCTGCTGATAGCTAAGCTCAAGGTCAGGTTTCTGTGCAGATTAGCCATACGCAAACTACCTCATCAAAACTGCACAGGGGGCACGCCTGAAACTGACACCAGTTAATGCTGCTTCAAAGAAAGCTACAAAATTCAAAGGAATTTAGAGAGATAGACAGAATTAAGAGAGTGACTTCTGTTGACTCAAAAGCTTCTGAGGGCATCTAAGTGTTACCAAACAGAAATGGTAAAGCAGGCTTCCTGACAAAGCTGTTCTCCATGGAAAAACAGCTTTTGGAACTCTGTATTGTTTTAGAAGGGGTAAAGTGCATATGTTTGACATTAGAGTTTAAAACTGTAACATTCTTCGAGAATTTCTTTGAGAAAAGAATTGGATTGGTGATGAGCTGTTTTCATTCATGCTTCTATAAAAAGGTCAGCGTGGCTCTCGAGTTATTGTCTCCTGTAAACATGTATTTAGTAAACCCCAGGCTGAAGAGGTTAAGATGAATCCAACTTACTAAACAATTATATTTTATGTGAAAAGGTGGCATTACTCCCCGATAAAACTAGCAGCACACATGACCAGGTACCTGTGCATCTCTAAATTCTGTATTCAGTGCATAGATGCAGGCTCACTCTATATTCTGGAACCATTAAATTGCTGAAGATGATTTTTCTCTTGCCATACTCCAATAGGAAGATAATGCTGCTTCTAATCATGGATTCACAAGGTTATGGGTTACAAGGAACCTCCAGAGATCACCTAACCTAACTCTTTGCTCATAACAGGTCTAATTGGATACAGAGTCTCCAGATCTTGGGGTTCTGAGTCATGAATACCTCCAGTGATCTACATCTTACAGTGTCTCGGAGTACTAGTTCCCTTACTTGACTGATCACGGCAAAAAGTGCTTTCCTTACAGCTCATTGGAATTTATCAGAAAGTCTCAGACTTCTCATTGTCTCTTGTTTAGTGGACTCGTGGAGTTTCAGTTGGAGTCTGGCTTCATCTTCTCTGGGTTCTCCAACCAGGTAGTAACAGACACTTATCAGGTATACCAGAAGCCATCTTTCCTGCAAGGGGAACCAGCCAAGTCTTTCTTTAAGTTTCCCAAGACAGCTGATAGAGTATCCAAGATCCAGAAGAGGTGGAAGTTAATGTAATGGTGGGAAAAATAGTGAGAACCATCTCTTACCACTTTTACCACAGAAGACCCTTGTGTCTATTGGAAGCCCTCTTCTGTGACAAGAGGTGGAATTGGAATTTATCACACTGTAGCTGGGACCAGTGCTGAGTATTTGTGACAGGCTGATGATAGTTTGGACACTACAATTTAGGGCTGATCATCCGTGTTCCTTAGAAAACTGCGTGTTTGTCAGCATGCAGAAAAACATTTTTGCTGACCATTGATTTCAGTCCTGTCACTTTAAACCAAGTCAATATGGAGGAGTTAGAAGGACTTATGTAAGTACTAAAAAAAAGGCAGAAATTTTTTTTCTTTTAGAAAAACACTAGTTTAGAATTATTTCTGGTGCAGACTGAGGAGTAAATGTGCAGTAACAAATAAGAGATATTAATATAAATTACAAGACAAAACAGCACAACAATCAGTTAGTTCTTCATACCCAATTCTGAAGAACTGGGATCATCCCCACGAAAAAAGCTGCACATTTTTGTTGTTTTATACATTAGACAACTCCACCTGTACTATTATTTTTTGTGTAGCTTTGTTAGGTTGTTACACAACTCTGTGTCAGCAAACAGGCATTTATGTGACTCCCCTAGCTCCTAGAACCATCATGGTCCTGAGCTCCTCAGGCCTTTGCCAGCTGGTGCGACCAGGAGCACCTGCTGTGTTTCTGTCAGGTCACTGCTACAAACAGGCTGAGCCTCATGCTATCAGGGCATTGCTTCATGCAGTAAGATTTAAAAGTCTCTCTGTATGTATAGATACAAGTACATATATATATATGTAAATTTATTTGTGTACCTTTTTCCTTTCCCCAATATGTATCTAAATAAATACAAATAAGTATTATTGGTAGGGGTAACTGGGACATGATAGGGTAGAAGTGGGTGTTAGTGGAGCAGTAAGAATCTTTCTCCTTCATCTGTTGGGCCTCTGAAACATCATTCTTCCCTTTCTTTTTTGTTTTCTCTTGTTTGTTAAAAATAACCCAGAGCATACATACATGTATAAATGTACAGTCACTCTCTGACAATCAGTTCAAGCTTCTGCTTAAAACAAAACTCAGCTGGATGAAAATTTGCAACAAGAGTATTTAGATTTTCAGATAGTGTGTTTAAGAACATTTAGATAATATTAATTTTCGATGGTGTGCATGCTGGAACATTTATCTCTTACAAATGAAAGTGGAAATGTGTCAGTGTATTGGAAGCTATCCTACTAGGGTTACAAGCATCAAGACAGAAGAGATAAGGAACCACTTGTGAAACATCTATCTTCTTTTGGAGATAGAAAGGGATTTACTAATAACTGGACAACAGAAGAGCAAATGGAAGATTAGAGCCCAATTTTGAAGTTCTGTTGTATTTTCTTTCTCCTTTTTCTGCTCTGTCCTATAAAGTCTCTGATATAATAATGTAGAGAAACCAGCAGTTACCATGAGACTTTTACGCTTAAACTACTCCAAGTCTCTCTACCTTCCATAGATCTCAAGTCAGTTGTAGTGAAACAGATGTATGCTGATAAAAAAACATTTCCTTTTACAACACCTTTCTTAATTATGTTTGTCTCTTTAATTTTTCTTCACCTACAATGATTTTTAATTTTCTCATGAAAAAAATTCCTATTGGGAATGTCAGTGCAGGATGGCTAAAGGCTTCTTTCATAATTACTGTTTAGATGCCTTCTGCTAATATGAACTCTCATGATTTGTGCTTTTCTGTCGATTTCTTTTGTTAGAGCACCAGACCTAAAAGCACAAAATAATCACTTCAACTCCCTTTCCTGCCTCTCCATTTAATTCTGTATTTGTTAATAAGAATCAGGAGGTTTGATACAACTTGGGAAAATAGTTCCATCTTTAAATGTAGCTCCCTATTGACAGGCAACATAAAAAGAGTGTCACAAGATTAGGAGCTCAGTAAGTATATCAAACAGGCTGCTGTATTCTATCTGTTAAAAATAAAGCAATATTGTGAACCATTATGGTTAAAAAAAAAAAGGCAGTAATATTTTTTCTGCTATGAAAATAATTCACTCAGAAAATTTCACCTGGGGAATAGGGAGCTAAGACAAAGCTTTTCTTTCGTAGTTTTAACTTCAAGAGAGGAGAAGTGTCTATATCCACCACAAAAAATGTAGGATAGTATTATAAGAAGATATACATAATTACCTCCTTGCTTCTATAAGATCATAGTTAACAGTGTAGTTATTTATACATTTTCAGTGTAGTTATTTAAGCATTTCATGCCCTGGAGGCCTCACTTCACTGTAATTCAGTATATTAGACCATGTGCAAGGGAAGGCAAAAAGGAGTAATAAGGCAGGCAAGGCTCTGTGGGAGCACAGAACTTCTTGTCAAACAGATAGATACACAGGAAGATACTTAGGTCACACATTTCACAGATTTGTAAAGTTTGCCTTTTTCGTCCCTGACCAAAGAGAAAGACATAAAAATTGTGTAGATCATCCCTCTTCCTTAGAAAACCTTTCCATGATTTTCTGTGCAGGTACTTACATGCTAGAAGACAGTACTTTTCTTCTTTCTCCTTCACACAGGAAGATAAATATAAAAAAAAATAAAATTTAGAAATTTTTGAAAGAAGAATATATATTCATCATATTTTTTTCATTTAAACAGTGATTTTTTTGCCATTTTTAGAAACTTCTATGTTTTTCAAGCAAAAAATCCCAATAAAATAAAGAAAAAGGTAACCATTTACATATCCTAGACTGTAGATTCACAGTATTAATGAAGAGGAATATGGCATTGATTCCAAATATAAATCAGCCAAAGGTTTTTCTGAGTCTTTCATGAGTCAGTAGAGAATTTTGATTGCACAATCTTTATATCCCCAGTTCTGAGGCATGTGGCAGCAGTCTCATTTTAACTGAACTCACACAGTAACTTCTGGACTACAGCAAGAGAGTACAGATGGAATACTTCACATAATTGTGTTCAATAAGATAATTATAATCATAAAAGACAAAAAAGTTGGAATAGCACTTCAAATGGACCCATATCAAGTGTCTACAGTAATGTTGTGGAGGAATTTAGTTGGCAAATACAAGATAACTCTCTCTTTTTAAAGGCAAAAGTGAACCAGAAGAGCACCTTCTTCTTCCTACCCATGCTACTTTTCTTTTAGCCTCTGACCTAAAACACTCTCTTTTTTTAAATGTTACCCCAATGCATCTCTAAATTTATCCTCATTTCAGGACGTATCTCTGCTTATTTCTAGTATAATTGCTTACTGTGTTGAAACAGTATTTTCATATAACAATAATCTCGTATTCAGAATTTTACCATTACAAATGTGTATAATTGTTCTGTCTTCAAAATTATCTATTTATGACAGTGGTAGAAGATTTATGGCTTTAAGATTTAGAGCATTATTGTTAGAAATCTTCATATTGTTTAAATGGTGTATATAGTACTCAAGAAAACTCACTACAGTGCATTGTGATAACTGCAGTCCTTTTATTCAGGCAGTAGTATTTAAAGACTTTTAATTGAGAGAGGGAGCAATACTTCAGCATTCAGTTTTAAGGTAAGTAATCTTTAATCTTCTGGATTAAAGAAAAGTAAGTGGTGTATCATATATGAAAAAACAGGCAGCCTATTTCAAACTACTTTTTAAAAATAATCTGTGCTTTTCGATCTTGAAATATAAGTGAATTCTTTACCAAGAAGGGACAAATAACATTCTCTATTTTTATACCTAGATCAAAAGGAAATATAAAGCTTACTCTTAAGGTATGTATTTTTTTTTTTTAAATTTCTGTACATTTGACTACTGAACATGGCTGGTTTTGATCTCTCAAACAAATGTTGAACTTCAACTGGTACCTTGCAAAGAAATATGGAATGGATACATACATAATTTTTATACTATTGTATAATGAAAATGATGTAATGGAGTATGATTATATGGTGGATTGACCACGAGTGGACACCAGGTACATAGCAAGCAACTCAATTAATCTACTTCCTCAGTTGGAGAGGAGGAACCAAAAACAAAGGCAGGCCCATGTGTGTATTGGGCATACACCAATTATCATCATGGGCAAAGCCAGCTTGAGGCAATTGATTTAATGCCAGCCAGAATAAGAGTAGGATTATGATAAATAAGCCCAAATCATAAAAATACCTTCCCCAGACCCCAATCCCCCTCTTCTCTAACTCACTTTAATTTCTTATTTTGTTTCCCTCCTCCTCCTGGGTGGCACAGGGGTAAAGTGTATGAGGGTTGTGGTCAGTTCATCACACATTATCTCTAATTTTCATTCCTCCTCACACTCTTCTCCAGCTTCAGTGTGGGGCCCCTCTCACAGGAGACAGTCCTCCATGAACATCTTCAATATTGGTCATTCCTACATGCCTGCAGCTCTCCACTGGCTGCTCCATTGTGAGTCCTTTCAGGCACAGGCTGCTCCAGTGTGGGTCCCCTGTCGAGTCACAAGTCCTGCCAGCAAACTTGCCTCAGCCTGGGCTCCTTTCTCCTCAGGCCCACAAGCTCTGCCAAGATCCTATTCCATCACAGGCTCCCCACAGGTCACAGTCTTCTTTGGGCATTGCATCCATCTGCTGTGCAGGGCCCTCCACAGGCTGAAGGTGGGTGTCTGCATGGGCTGCAGGGGCACTGCTGCCTCACCATGGGCTGCACCATGGGCTGCAGTGGAACCACAGCTCCAGTGCCTGGAGCCCTTCCTGTCCAATCTTCTGCACCGACCTTGGTGTCTGCAGAGATGTTTCTGACACAAATTCGCACTCCTCTTTTCTCTAGTGCAAATTGTACAGGCATTTTCCCCTTTTCTTAAGTACTTTATCATGGAGTAGCTGCTTCCTCTGCTGATGGGCTCAAACCTGTAGCCAGTCACAGGTTCATCTCAGGGCCAGCTGATGTCAGAAGCTTCTGGAAGTCACACCTGTAGCTTTTAGCTACACCACATAAACTTAACTCAGCTTATTTCTAAGATATCTTTGATGTAATTCTTTTAAATAAGTTATTCTTAACTTTTAAGGAAACATGGTGGATCAAATGAAGATTTTATAGTAATTATACTGAAAGTTCTCCTTTTTTTCTTTTTCTATTTTTTCCCTGTGGAATAAGATTAATAGTCTTAAAAATCACAAAGCAGAATAAGAAAACAGAAAGTATATGTGATGTGTAAACAAACTCTAGTGACCTTGAAAAGTTGTTGCACTTGTCACTTCTCAGTGTGCAGAACACTGACAAAAATTATTCATCTATAGAAAGTAAATGATATTTTTGTTCTTGAGAAAAGTAATAATTCCTTCTAAGATACTATATTATGTTAGAGAAAATTGGCCCCCAACTAGAGAACTGAATCCATCCAGTCCTCAATATAAGAAGGAAATGGACCTGCTGGAAATGGTCCAGAGCAGAACCATGAGAACTGTCACAGGGCTAGAATATGCCTCCTGTGAAGAAAAGCTGAGATGGTTGGAGTTATTCAGCCTGGAGAAAAGAAATATCCAGGGATAAATTACTGAAGCCTTCCATTTCTTAAAGAGGTCTTATAAAAAAAGACGTAGAGACACTTTTTACCATGAGTTGTAATGACAAGACAAGGCATATTACCTCTAAATTTGTAAGAAAGTAGATTTAGAATGAACCTAAGGAAGAAATGTTCTATGGTAACAGTGGTGAGACACTGCAATATCCCACAACTGGAAGTGCTCAAGACAAGGTTGAGGGGTTGTTGGGCAACCTGGTCTAGTAAAAGATGTCTGTAATCGTGGCAGCAGATAGGATTAAATTATATTTCATTATCCCTTTCAACTCAAACCTTTCTATGATTCTATGACTTTCTATTTGACATACATCTTTCCATGCTGCTGAAAATCTTCAGTTTATTCTAATTTTCTTCCATAAGCCTACATTTAATATTCAGCTTTGAACTCTGTAGTCACTTCTGTGACACTTTTTTGCTACAATTAGAATAGTCTTTCTCTGCCCTGTTTTTGAACTTAATACATTAAACCCAGAAATTTCATTGAACATGAAAAACTGCTGTCAGGGAATTTACTGCAAAGAGAAATTAATTTGGAAGCTTCATGTTTTCCATTTGGACTATCCAATCTGACCAGAAACGTTTCCGTTTTTGACTGTTTCTTTCATTTAAATTAACACACTTCTATCTTGGAAAGACAAACATTTTTCTTTTTTACTTTTTTTTTTCCTTTTTTATGAAAAAGTATTTCCTGTAAAGAAAATTATTGTCTTCCACAAATTCGTGCTAGTGACTTCTGACCCTAGCAATTTCTTTCATTAATAAAGTCTGTCTCTCTTGACCTTAAATGAATGCTGTTAATCTCCATCAGTTTTACAATTTGAACATTAAAATAAAACCATAAATAATATATCTAAAATAAGGTGAAACTGGTAAATATTGTAGGGTGTCACTACATATTAGCTTGAACACTTCATTAAATGTTATCCTGAATATCAATGTCCATTGGAAATTCATTTTTCATAGTGCAAATAAATCTGAAAGAACTGATAGTGGTTCTCACTTTGAAACACATTGATTATGTTTATCTGTTGACACAGTATTGTTTTATCTTCTATCACTGTTTCCATGCCTGAAACAACTAGTACTTCCTAGTTAAGACTTATCTGAAGTCTGAGGATAATATGAAAAATAGGTTTTACTTCTATGCAGACTTTGTGGAAATAGCACCAAAAACTTCTTGTAAATTACTCTGGCTAAATTATTATACTTGCAGCTCCACCTGTGTGAAAATAATAATAATAATAAAAAAAAAATCTGGGTCCATTTGCAGATACCTATTTGCAGATACTCCGGAACTGCAGCTGGACAGTTCATCCTCAATTACACTTGATCCAGCCATGTCATAAATATCTTTTTCACATTATTGTTTGAAACTTTCCTGTGACTTTCACTTCCTTCTCATTTTATTCCCTTATATCCAGACATTCACCAACTCATGCTAAATCTCTTTCTTCTCCATCCTGGCAGTTTTATAATATCTGAGTAGTGGTCAACATCTCAAGTACTGAAAGCATTCTCTTTTGTCCCTTGAAGTTTTCTTTTCATTCCTATATAATCTAAACTACTAGTTACAGCAATCCTTCTGTGATTAGTACCTTTATATCACAATAGAGTATGCTAGAATTCTCATCTGTAAATTTACAAAAAATCTGTGTTCTGAAGCTCCTTGAAACCCTTGGGGAAAATATTCTTATTTCTCCTTGGATTTTGAAGATGCCTCTTCAGACAGCAGTTTTGCTAGAAAACTCAATTTGTGCATAGAAAAAACTGGTTATACATTTTCAATTAAACAACAGATCTGTGTCCTTAAGGGGAAAAGATTGGAAAATAAGGCGAGGCAAGAACTCAGCTTCAAAAGCCTCCACTGGCTATACTCCACTGACTTCTTTCAACAGACATAAATATGAAAGCAGGCATTTCTACTTTGTCCTAGCTATGCAGATCATAATAAAAGGATGTGAAATTAAATGCATCACATTAGATAGAAACATAAATGTTGACTTCATTCTCATATTTTCTAAACCAATTAGAGTTTTCCCAAGACAGATTATTAAAGCTACTTCAGATACACAAACAGTTCAAGGGAGGTAGTTTACATGAAATCACATGAGTCATTGATTTTACTGAAAGATTTTGCAAAATACCTGTAGGGATTCATACATAGCTGCTGACCAGTGGATAAAAATTCTAATTTAATAAACAAGGACAAGTTTGCAGATGCTCATTAGCTGGAAGTTTTATTTCATATAGGATTCAACTAAGGTGACCTTTTCTTAAAAACCAGTGGAGAAAAGCTGTCATGAATGCTGTGTATTCTGTAGTCACATTCAGACATTTTCTAAGAACCTCTCACAAACAGTTATTTCAAAAATTTCTCCTTTAATTGATTATATCTAAAATGTGTCAGAATCCTACTGATTGCAAGAAGAAAATAATTCAAATTTCCTTTGTAAGTCAATGCAGTGCAGTAAAAAAAAAAATGCTGTTGTATTTTAATAAAAAATAAATAAGAGCCATGCAGAGCAACTTTTGACATTAAAATATGGGTTTAAATGAAGGCCACTAATAATAGAGAAAATGAAAAATAAGTGCCAACATGATGTATAAAACTGGAAATATTTGTGCCATGGAAGACACAAATCTGGCACAAAACACTCTACAACAAGAACAACAACAAAAAGAATAACCTTCCCCTCCCCTGAATACCATGAAAAACAACTGACAAAACAAGAATAAAAAAGTCACACTGAATAAAAAGTCTGTGCATCTTACCAACCACAAATTGCTCATGGAAGAATGAATTTTCTTTAAAACTATTTCACAATCAGTCATTCCAAAGGAACTTTTTGACGCTCCCAAAGCTTCAAGTTCCAAGTGTAGTGTAGAGTATGAACCTGAAGTTCCTACTGCAGAGTAGTAAATATCTGATAATAAGGCAGGGATGTCAAAGACTCCAGGAACATATGAAACATTTTTCTTCGCCAAGTAAATTTTAAGAATTTATTCATTACTTTGTAAAGAAAGGAAATTTCTTGTTGAAGATTATAAACCTTACAATGAGAATCTCTCCGGGTGTAAAATTAGTAGTCAAGAATATCAGAAAATTACTTGGTTTTCAGTAAGGTGTATTGGAGGTCTTTAATCTACATCTGTACTTCTTATCTGGATTGCCATTGATATTCTAGCAGTTTATTTAGAGGAAGATGGAGAGTCTGTGGACTTTACAGGTACATACTCCCTCTATGATCTATGATCCAGGTTGCATTAGTTTGTATTTGTATAAGTTTATCAGTACAAATTATTCAAATCCACCTTTACCGTATTATGGTTATAATACTGTAGATTTGGAAAAGCAGCACCAATATGCAATTAAGGTTATATTGGCCATTATGTATCACCAATTTTATAGAAAGGATGTTTTCACAGATGCTGTATTTGATCATCAGAAATTGTGATAAAAATGTGTTATTTGGGTTTTTTGGTTTTTTGAATCAAAGTTAAATAGGAAAATATATCAGACAAATACTTTCAAATATCTACATTTCAATTTGATTTGCTGTATATAGTCACATTATCCAGTGGTTCTGATCTGAGGCAATGCATTTCTTTCCTAAGGAACTTAAGTTTATCTCATATTTTATCTTTATTTTCTGAGTATGACATTACCTTTAAACAAAACAATGAAGAACAGAAAAGAAGCACACTATGTAGCACATTTCCAAATATAGTTCTGCTGAAAACACAAAAATCTATTAGAGTATGAAACATTGGTTAATATGGAAAAGCACAATCTCTCTCTTTTGAATACAGCCTGGAATTCTGCAGTCTTTCTTATTTTTCTTTTACAGCTCTCACAACTTTTTTTCAGACAAAAACAAGCTCATTTGTAGATCTCAGACTTCAGAAGTACTTTGTTCTCTGTTATTTTCACATTTTTCAAGTTTAAAAGGTGAAATTTAAAGTGTTGAACATCAAGCCATACAATTCAAAAAAGTGGGTCTTTAGAACAAGAAAGGATCTTTTAATAACTGTCACAGAATGGCAGTTCAGAAGTGTGACTCTCGCTTCCTAGGCAAATGGAGCTTTCTCTCCACGTTTCATGTGACACCTCTGTTAAGGGGAAATAATGACTTTGTAAGCTGATTCTCTTTGGAAGGAAGAAGGATAAGTCAGTCCCTTCCAATGACAATCTATAGCTCTGATCCACTCTGTAGAATCCTCCATTTTTGAAATGTCTTACGAAGAAACTAGATTACAAAGCTGCTACACAAAAGCCTTTCTCATGCTGGGTTCCTGAGAATATACACAGAATACACAAGACCAGTTTTTCTGAGATGATGATATTGTCCCTTTCTAATTTTTTTGTTACTGTGTAAGGTAAAAGGTGTTTTGGTTTCTTGGCCTTTTGACTTTTGCCCAGATAGTTCAAGCATTTTCAATCATTTGAAACTCAGAGCTAAAGACTCCTATGTATCTTGCTGTTCCATAGGACTCTTAAGTGAAATATAAAGCAGGCACTTATATATATTTTAGAAAAGACATTGTGAAAGAAAACACTTTGGAAATATTGGAATAAAACAGGTGAAAATCACATGCAGGTCTGAGCAGATCTGTGTAGCATAAATAAATCCCTTTTTACATCTAAGGATATGTAGTTCTCTGGGCACTCAAGCTGTCACTTGAAAGATATTCAAGGTTATTTATAATGTTTTTTAACTAGACAGAAATTTTGCATTGTAATTTATCATTAAGAAAGGTAAATACATTTGCTCAAGTGGATTTTTAATGACATGAAATTAAAATACTATCACTAAATATGTGGAACAAAAGATTATGCATTTAGCATTGAAAACACTTCTTGCTTCCAAGATTTTTTTCAAACATTTAAAGTTTTGATTTATTAATCTTTCTTTGAAAGATGAAATAAAGTACTTTGTTACAAATGGAAATGTTAAAAGGACAGGAAAAAGAACATTAGAATATTGAGTAATAGTTTGGAAAACATTGTCCTTTGAGGTTTTTTCTGGGTATTTCCCACACATGTTTCACAGGGCCTGTCCTGATGAGTTGAAGTAACAGCAAATACCATGATGGTAAGAACCTTGGCTGGTGCTTTTTTCCAGACTCCTTTAACTCTTACCCTTATCAGTATTTTACAAATAATGTGAAAACATTTTGATCCTTTTCAATTTCATATGATATAGTCTCTTCAGACACATGGAATGATTACTTAGAGATCTCAACGAATAAGTTAGGAGAGGGACATAGTGTTCATATTATTTGTGAAAAGTTATGCAGAACTGTAATAAAATATGTGGTAAAAGAGAACATTAAAGTAAAATAAAAATTAGATTAACAACAAGAATGTATAATAGACCAGATTTTTAACCGTTAAAAAACAACACAATGTCCTTACCAAAAGGAAATTACCTTTTCATCAGATGCTCATCCAGCTCCCCAGCACCAAAAGCACTGAGAAATAAATTAACATGTATAAAATTTTAGATGCACTTTTGTTTGAAATGGTTCAATTGACAGGATTCTTGTTCCGTTCCTCATACTTGCCATCAGGAAACTTTCCTAATCTGTAAAATTGTGACATCATTCTGTGTTCATATTTATGAATTATGTTTCCTATTTATGAAACGTTTCACCAATGAAACATAGCTCAATACTAACAAATGTGCTAGAGCATTTACATCTTTCCAGTTAACATAACTGACACACAACTCCATAACATTTGAAAGTCTCAGAATTAGAGAGGGGTTGATGGTCTAGTTACACTCCTGTGTATACATGGGTTTCTTAGTATCATATTGAGAAAGGTTTAAATATCTTTAAAGAATGGAGACTCTACAACCTGTCTGGGCAATCTGCCTGTCTTTTGCCTTCCTTGATATTAAACAAAAAAATTGTTTTGTGTTATTAAGACAGAATTTTCTGCATTTTGGTTTTCACCCATTGACTTTTGTAGCATCAATACCATGACCAAGTTCAACATATGGGAAGCTTCTAGCAGTTTCTCACAAAAGCCACCCCAGCAGCCCCTGCCACAACCAAAGCTTTGCTATGCAAATCAGTTTTCTCTGATTGTATTAGTTTTGTGTAGGTCATACAAATGAGTTTTGTTTTGCCACATACAAATCCACACGATTTTTAGAGTTGTGATAATTTGGAAGCATTACAGTAGTAAAGCCCTTGAGGTTTGGATTTTGGCTTTGGGGGGGTTTATTTGTGGTTGGGTTTTTTATTTGTTGGTTCATTACTTTTTGTTTTGTTTGTTTGTTTTTTTGTTTTGCTCTTCTTCCCAATTCAACCAAGATAAAACAACAAAATTTTAGAAGATAAAGGATACATATAGTGACCAAGGAAATTATGTTTGGCGTCATGGTGAGGGCTCCTTGAATGCTATATTGATGTAAAACCAACAGACATTCAATTATTTAAACTTTTTTTTCTTTGTGAGATTTGGAGTCAGCTATACTATGAAACAGTGAAAGTCTCAGTCTCACACTGTCACTACATGTAATATCAGCATGTGAAATTAAGATGGAATAAGAGGAGAGGGAGGCCTGTGGTAGAATCTACCAAAAAAAAAAAAAATTGCTGATGGAAAAAAGATGCAGCAAACCAAAAACCATTGTATTGTCTCAGATTACAAAGACCATTACCACTGACTTTCACTGTTGATGTCAGCAAAAGCCATTGAAATAAAGCTGAAAGCAGAAGGACTTTGCTTTTATTAAGACTATGTGAAAGGCGATTACCTGTACAATAGGGAACTCTCTGAGTTTACTAGCTTCCTTTGTAAATCATTCCTTTAGATCTGTTTGCTTGGCAAAGAACGTTTGGGAATGGCAGGGATCACTGAAGTATGTCATTAGGATACCTAGCTGTTTCGTAGTTATTCACCTCTTTAGATAACCACAATTATTCAGAATTGTTTAGATAGGCTATGCAGTAACTTACTCAGTAAACAGATGATGAATATGCTGATGCCAGATTACAAAATCAATCAACCAAGCAAAATAAGTCTCAATATTGTTATCACAATGTTATTTCCTTCCTTTAACCCTTGATAGCCTGAAAATTTCTAAACAAAGATGCAGTCTCCTATAGGTTAAAACAAAAATTTGGTGTTCTTAAATCTAACTGCTACTTTCTAAGCTCTGTCTAATTATGTGTTATTTTTCAGGGAGGATTGATAATTACAGATTTTCAATCAAACTCATAGAAAACAAGCCCCTATAACTCACAAGACAAAATAGTTCAGGCATTGGTGAGTTATACTGCTACTTTATGAGTGGGATTAAAAAATTATAAATTTAATTATAAATTTAAAATAAGATATCAGTCACTCCCACTGGAAATCATAAAATAACAGTTAACATACATATTGCATTTTAATAAAGCTATGAGCTATGGATATTTTGTTGCTGAATTTAAAATCATATGTTAAACTGGCATACATAATCTATCAGGAATTTTATGGGTGGATGAAAGGTTTTTGTTAACATCAATCCTGACTACATATTTATTAATTTAAAAATTATTAGATGTATTGCCTGATGTGAAGTAAAATCTTTAATCTTCTCATGTTCAAAACTTCTAACTTGTAATTTACAAACTTCCAACTTTTTAACCTAATGTCAAATAGAAAAAACATTATCCCTGAGAAGTATGTGTGTATACACATCTATTCAGATTGGTACATATCATAATACATATATGTGCTTCTATTTATGTAAGCATAGGATATGTGAAATAGGTACATATGAAATAATATGCCATGCTAGTTAGAGTATATTCCATAAAAATTAGTACTTTCCACATTTTTTTTCTCCTAGTGGAATTGTTTTTGAGTACAAAGAATGAGTATAGTGAAAAAAACTTAAAGAAATATCAATATAAAGGAATGGTTTTTTTTTTCTAGTCTAGGGTGACTGAAAAGTCCATGAAAAAGGTGTAAAATCCCTTCTCTATCCAAGTGTAAATTTACACCACATTTGGATTGGCAACAGTAGAAACCCACCAATTTATTTGACTGCATGTGAGAGGAGATGGGAGAAATGTCCACTTGTTAGTTTCTCCTTACAAACCACTCATCACAGGTCTGAGCTGCCAGAATATTCAGTCACTTACTGGGCAAATTCTGAATCTGTTTATAACTCTTTTAAAGAAGAATAAATCTAGGAGGGAGGTGCAATGCAATACATGATGCCTCTGAGAACTCAGCTAAGCTGAAGGAAGGTCATGTTAGAGACTGTCAATATTAGGGATTTCAGTTTATGTGGGGAGAGGAGGTGATATACTGAGCATTTTGCTGTGGTAAGCCTTGGTGACAATGAGGCACTCAGCACTTTCCCAAGACAACTGTCAATGGGCAGGCAAGACCCTGAGATCCCCTGTGCACATTAAACAACCCAGACTGAAGAATTTTGCTAGTTTTTAAGGATCAGGTTCCTTTCTTGATATTATAAATTCCTACATTTGAAGCACAGATTGCCCTTTGGGAATAGACCATGGACTAAAGTGAGGCTGTTTCAAGTGAGGAGCATTTCTCTTGAGTTGTCAGAATTCAAGATAAAGTTGTGTTTATGTCTTAAAAATTGCAAAATGTGGCACATCCTTTCTAGAAGAGATGAGAAAGGTCACAGCACCTCTGTATCTAGCTGCCATCACATAATGTCTTCTTGAATATGTGTTTTAGTCATTGATACATATCAGTTGATTTACTTAAAATATTATGAGCAAAGACTCAGTACAAATGTATGTTAATATGTTTATATGTCAAATGTGTCTACATGAAAATATAATTTAATGCCTGTATCCTGACAAGCTACAAATATTTCTTTCAGTATTTTATTGAGAAAAATACCTATAATTATACCTGCCTCTAAAGAGGAAGATAAACTCTAAGAGGTAATAATGTATAATCATGATATTTTGCTGAAAAGATAAAAGAAACAAAAAGATTAAAAACTTAAACTTGAGAAGGGAAATCTCAGTTCGAATTGGACAGGATTTTTTGGGACTCCCAATGTGAATAATCGAAAACCATTTACAAGCCAGTCCCTGCACATTTTTATCTTAATTGGACACAGGCCAGGCAAATTTTTATCTGAAATCACCCTGACTTCATATAACCATAATAAAGAATGATTTTTTTTTGAGATATAACGTGACTAATAGCACATTTTATGTAATATTTTCTTTTTAGTTATTCATGCATTATTGAAGAAAATTTATGAGCATCCTTCCAGTTGAAAGCAAGGAATGATTCATTAGTTCTGGAAGCTGAAGTGGAAAACTTCCTCGGAAGGAAACACTCTTAAGGTCTATTTCTAAGCAGTTTCAGAAATATAGCTCATATCATTGAGCTATATTATCTCTGCTATAATGATCTGAACTAATATATAAATTTTCAAGGCAATATATTTAATACATATGTGTCTTCACTTAAAGCTAGATTCAAACCCATAACTTGGTTTTGGTAAACAAATGTTAAAAAAAAAATTTAAGACCTTTCTTATTTCCTGGCCCATACTTGACTTGCATTAGCAATTAGGGCCCAAAAAGATATAGATCTTTAAAAATATATCCCTTAGGCTCATCCAGTCAACAACATATATTTGGTATAATGCTTTGCTCTGTTATTTCCCTTGCTGAAGCATTTGCTCTACACTTATAAAAATGCAGTCAAAAATTTTTGAAAGAACCTTCCCACTTTTACAGCCTTTTCTGTTCTGCTGCTTCTCCTAGTCTGCTGGGGAAAGAGTAGGGTATGTTTGCTGGGATATCCAGGCACTAAATTTGTCATCCGTAATCTCTTTGCCTTCTTGCTCAACTCCTACTTTCTGATGAGAAGGTCTCAATTTAAATTCTACTTTTCTGTGTCTATGCACTAATTTCTAAATTATACAGTACTGCTGAGGGTTCTCAGTTCTTCATATTAGAGACCATTTGCCACAAAGTGTTGAAAATCAAGACATTAATATCCTTAGAGGCATTTCATTCTCCTAAATACTAATCAAAAGGTTTTAAGGTTTGTGAGTGTATACTTATGAACATTAAATTGACCAACTTCTTATGTGGCATAAGTATTTCCTAAAAATATGGATGATTTCTTTAATGTGTGAAGTACAATATCCCTAGAGGGGAAGAAAAAGAAAATTAAATATTACAGTTTATGATTCACGGATTATACTAAGACTTTGTCCATGTTTCTTTTTATTAATGTAAGTCAAATTTTATGATAACAGGTAGTAACAGCTTATGTGTGATTTCTATGTTTCAGCTTAAACACATTGAAAGACACAGTAATTACCTCTATTATAATCAGTTGCTAAGATAAACTGCCTCTGCAAGGAGAACATGGCAAGAACAAGGACTTTCATGTTGCTGTGCTGAAGCATGCAGCTTTCTAAGTTTAAAGGGGTGAAAACATGTTTTTTGTCGCACCTCTCAGTGCACGACAGTTTGGGGAACATGGCCAGTCATCAAGCAAAGATTGTGTCACTCATGTGACTCTCCTAATGATGCATTGAAGGATGTCTGCCCTGTGCTTGTGATAATTTGCAGTAAAAGGCACAGAGTCTGGCAAATACAGACTAAATTAGGGATAATTTCTCTTCTAAGCATTTTATACATTGTCCTTTTGAAAGAGGAATCAGTGTTCTTTCAGTAAAATTATTATTTTCTCTAACTAAAAAGCTGATCGTTCAAGATCAGTGCAACTAGCTTTCTGGAACAGCATTAATAGAAATTTGCTTTTATATATGTTGCCCCTCAAGCTGCTTGGAATATGTTACTTAATTTCAAGGGAAAAAGATAAGGAGCTATTTTCTCCCATAAAAGTCTCATTTATTTTTAGTTAGCTGAGGCATGAAAAAAAAGAGTTAATATTGAAAATATTTTTTTTTTGTCATAATATTTTGAAATCAGAATGACAGTGCAAATGTGATAATCTGATTTACTGCAGTTGGTTCAGGGTCAAAAATATTTCTGATCAAACTAGTAGATAATGCATTTAGAAAATAAAATCTTATACTTTCATTTTACTTTGAAAATTATTGTCTACTTTTCCCACATTCTCTTAAATCTGTTGCAATTAAATTTTAACAACTAATCCACAAAAACAGAGTCATTGTATTATTTGTTCAGTTTCTGTGGATTAAAGAAAAAAACAATAACTGAGAAGACAAGTTTAGTCAAGTGAGTCAAACTATAGTGCTAACAGCCTAAGAATTATTTCGTTAGTAATGATACCATTTTCTGATCAACATTTTCTGATTATTGCATCTCATATATACTTTATATCATTTCTCTGGGTTCTAATGTCAGTGGGCAATCAGTCTTTCTCAGGAAGAAGCTGGGGATGCAGAGAGTAAGATCAGTGCATTTCAGAAATGTGAGTTCTCTGCTGGGGGACAGTGACACTGGTGGGGTGTCTTCTTCCTCCTCTTTTTGGGATCACGTCATGTTTTCCAACACTATGCTTTACTGGGCATTTCTTCAATGGTTCGCAGTTCCACATCATAGTCAAATTTTCTTGTGAAGGAGACTTATTCTTTTGGATTTTTTCTTACATTTAAAATTGGTTGCACACATATCCAAAGGTTATTCTCCTTTAATAAACCACTAATTACCATCTGTGCCTCGTGTTTATAGACCTGCTGTTTCTGCTAACATTTCCGAAGCCTCGGCTTTCAGCTTATGCTTGTATTTTGATGTCTCTGTTACCATGCCTTTTCTCTCCAACAACCCCAAGATGTGGCTCTTCTGTGAACAGTTTCAGTATAAAAACTTTTATGATAATCCTGTTTAAATTTAGTATAAATTGACAGCTGATACATCTTGGATTTATAATACCATTATTTCAGAATTATTTTTTTTTATTACTGATTAACACTGGAGAACAGATTTTATCTTAAGATAAATAATTGTTGCCATTATGCTGACTGAAATTTAATAAAGAATCTTATTACACATTTAGTATTTACTGTCTGATAAAGTGTCAATTTCATTTAAGATTGTTCTATTAGTCAGCGAATTTTAAAAAACTTTAAACAACAAAACAAAAACCAAACTGAAGAAAATGAAAATGCAATTTAAAGCAAATTTTAAAAATAAAAATATTAATATTTCTTTTTGTTTTTCTTTTCATTTGTGAGATCAGAGGTCCTGTCAGAATCTAGGTCCAGGAAGGTTTTGGTTCCTTTGAAGCATCAAGGTTTCAATATTCCTATCTTTGACCTAAAAGAAATATGAAAATATATTTCTCAGATCGCCATCAGGTTAAGTGTTCAAAGAAGTATTGCTTTTTTCAGTGTTCATATCCTATGCAGAGCAAAGGATTTGAGATATGCAGAGCAAATTTAATCTAACTTGTTTAATGTGCAGTCAGAAGAAAAGCATGAAAAAAAGGTCTCAAAGCATGTATTAAAAACATAGGAACGCCCCCCAGCTTTAAAAACCCCCAACATTATTTTTGCACTGACTTAAATATCTTTCTACTGATCTATATTAAAAATCTCTTCACTCTTAAAGGTGATAGTCAGATTCTTTAGTTATTTTCCATATGTATGTGTATCATTTCTTTCTGTTTGTAACTCACAGCATGTTTCTTTTCTCTTTATATAATCCTAACTATCTAAATTTTCACTAACCTACATGTAATCTTGCCTAGACAATCATTTCACATTAATTCATGCTAATATATGCATATGCAGAACTTGAATTTAGAGGGATTTGAACTGTTACACTAATTATATGGGACTTGGATCCTAAATCATGAACAGTTCACATTCTGTACTTAGATTATTTGCATACCATGCTGTGGGTTTAGAACAGCACAGTATAACACAAAAAAGGGCTAAGACTTTTTAAAATAAGGTGACTTCTTCCTTCTTTAAATAAAAAAATTATAATTAATATAATTATTATTCTTGCTTAATCATATGAAAATATTAATGTCATTTAGTGTTAATAATATGGGCTCAGTAGACTCACATAATTGCCTTAGTCACAGGTTTTTCCCCCCAAAGGTAATTAAAATTGGCTTGGTTGTAATTTGCTCACAATAGTAAGATTCAACCTGGGGTAGATTAGAAGAGTCCTCTTTTAAATACAACACAACTGTCACAGACATGAATTAAATTTAAATATAGGTTTCCACATTGTCTAGATATTGTAAGATTGTGTGGCTAATTTGTTCTTTGATGCATGGGATGACCAGTTATTAAAAAATCTTGTCCATATGCCTGGGATTTAAAGTTTATATTATAAGTCAACTTGTAAAGTAAATAAGGAAATGGTTTTTCAGGCTGAATAAAAGGTGTCTGTTTGATCTAATCTGTGAAGCTGCAAGCATCAACTACCATTAGCAATTCCTCTTTTGGTGTCTAAAAAGGCCTTCTTACCCCTGCAGTGGAAACTGAAAGTGAGCACAAAGCCAAAAAACATTTTGTAGAAAATATAATTTACATTAGCAAAACATTTAAAATTAAAATCTTCTCCTGAATTAGAACACAAGACTATTAACCATTATACTGTTTCAATGAAACCACACACATAAAAATTTTAAAATGAAGTTATCATATAGCATTTTTTTAAATTCCATCATAGTTAAGTGCTTTGGCACAACTGAAAAACAAAGAAATTTGCCTTCTAATTTGTCTGGAATCCTTTGCTGCTTTGTGGGAAACCTTAATTTTTCATAGGAGGGAGTGAACTCTACAATATTTCAGTGGCAGGATTTATGTAATTTAGTGTGCTACTCAAATGAAGCAGCATCTGCACAAAAGGCAGAACACACACATTTTGCATTTGTTTATTACTTAGTGCATACCAAAGTCTTGAAGAATATTATTAAATATCTGTAATTTTGTAAAAGTTGTCATGAGTAACAAGTCCAATACTATATTTAATTTTATCATTCTCAACAAGAGAAAAGATATCATGCATTCATTTAAGTGCTATAAATTCAGACTAACTCATACTTTATCTATCTTTGATAAATGCGCTAGATAATAACATATTTAAAATGAAAAATTACTCTAAAACTGTAAATAAGGAAATATATATTATGGACATGCTGAAGAATTAAACCAGGAAAGACAGCTGTAAATGTAGATCCTTCATTTTTCTGAATGATCAAAGAAGCATAATTTTTTATTATCATAATCATGGAAAGATTTATATCAAAAAATCTAGGTGTAGCTGAGCTATACAATGACAAATGGAATATTTCCATTGTGACTAAACTGTAAAAAGAAATACCAGAAATCCTGCAAAGCATTTGAAACTGTCTCACACAACACCCTTGTTTCTAAACTGGAGACATTGATTTAATGGGTAGACCAATCATCAATGGCTAAAATACTGCCTGGATCACCAAAAAGTTGTGGTCAACAAGTCAATATCCAACTGAAGAGCAGTGACCAGTGATGTTCTTCATCAGTATAGGGACCAGCATCTTTTAATATCTCTGCTGTCAACATGGACAATGGGATTGAAGGTGCAAGTTTGACACCAAGATGTTTTGCACTGTTAGAGTGCTGGAGGGCAGTGATGTCATCCAGAGGGGCCTCGACAGACTTATGAGGTGGGTTTGTATGAAACTCATGAAGTTCATCAAGACCAAGTGCCAAGTTGTCTACGTGAGTTAGAATGATTTGGCTTGGAAAGGATGTTAAAGGTTAAACCCAAGCACAAATAAAGGTTGGGTGGGGAATGGATTGAGAGCTGCCCTGGGAAGAAGAACTTGGCCGTGTTCATGAACAAGAAGTTCCACATCACCCAGCAATGTGAGCTCACAGCCTAGAAAAACAACTGCATCCTGAGCTGAATGAAGGGGAAAACGGCCAGCAGGTCAGGGGAGGACATTCTGCTCCTCTACTCCACTGTTGTTAGACTCCCACCTGGAGTCCAGCCCTAGAGCCCTCAACATAAGATATCAATCTGTTGGAGTGAGTGCCTAGAAAAGCCACTAACATCACCTCTTCTATCAAAATGGGTTAAGCAACTGAAGTTCTTCATCGTGGAGTAGAGAAGGTTTTGGGAAGACCTTATAACAGCCTTCCCAGTACCTAATGATTGTAACAAGGATTGTAACAAGGTTGGAGAAGGACTTTTCACAAGTGCAAGTAGTCATATGACAAAGCAGAATGGTATTAGGGAGAGGAGTTTTAGATTGCATACAAGATCTTCTTTTCTGTGTCAGTGGTGAGGAACTGGAGCAGGCTGACCAGTAAGTATGTAAGCTCTCCACTCTTGAAGGTGTTCAAGACTAGGCTGGATGGGACTCTGAGAAATCTGGTCTAGTGGAAGGGAGGTTGGAACAAGACAACCTTTAACATCCTTTCCAAGCCAAATCATTCTATGATTCTATGATTCTAAAACTCCCTAAACTTTCTCATTAAGGGAAATAAAAGGGGGAAAGCATTTGTACATGTACATATCTACTTGTACATATTATCCTACTGGTTCCTGGCACCTAGGTGACAGATGTGTACACATATATGTTAATATATGAAAACATATATGGACATTGCAATAAAAATTGCACATACATGTGTATGTACAGATATTATATATACAGAAGTGTGTGCATATGTATGTACTTATTTGCATTGTATCTGTATGTATGTATCATTTTGTGTGTACACACATTGCCTTAATTCTCTCTTTTTTCAGGCTAAGACACTTAATATTTCATTAATAATTTTACTGTTTAGTGAAGAGACTTAATTATTATATGCCTTAGAACTCAGATCTCATTTCCCATAGTACCATAGTTGTCTTTGGTTAGATGGTTTTGGGGTTTGTTGGTTTCTTTTTTTTTGTTTTGATCTTGTTTTAAATTCCATTTTGTTTTACAACTATAGGGTAACTATGTTTTGCTTCACAAGCTTTTGTGAAATATCTTTAATTTAACACGTTTTGCATTACTGTTTATTGGCATATACTATTTGGAAAGCTCTTTCTTTCTTGTCAGGATAAAACTGAATACCTAATTAAAAATACATACAGTAAAATCTATTGTTTCAGAGCTTCAAAATCTGGTGTCTTGGCTTTTTAGTCTTTTCCTCCCCTCCAATACTTCTTTGTGCAGTCATACTGATATGGTGAGTTGTTTACATGGTGAGTTAGCACAAAAGCTTGTTCCTGCTTGCTCTCAGACCATTTTTTGAGACTTTAAATGATCATTAATATGATCATATTTTCTTCTTTTCAAGTTTTGGATAATAGGTTTAAGGGCAAATAAAATAATTTGCAACACTGATGAATGCAATATTGTCTCTAATAGATTACATATGTATGTGCAAGTTACTATAGTGTTCATATATTGGTGGGCCTTCTTGTTAATTTTTTTCTTCATAGTAGGGTATACACATCTGTCACATATAAGAGTTTAATGTTTAAGTTAATGTCTGTTCACACAGTGCATCTTGATTCAAATCCAGATTTAAATGCATATTACACCCTGAGAGTTCTTATATGGTAGAAAATGAGGTGTTTCAACCTTTACATGCAATTCTACTGACTACATACGTATTTAATAAGCAGGTATCTGGGTCTTAAATTTGGACCTGGTGGAGAATTCTCTGCATGAAGAAATCTGAGATTGAAATTGCAAGAAGTGGCTCTTTATAAAGCTGGTTTTCCACAGTAAATTTACATTTTCCCCAGCATAGGAATAACTACAATCTTTCTGTAGCAAGAATAGAGGAAGACATTTTACCTTTGAGAAACAAGAGTACCTGTGATTGTGAACTGGAAGTATTCTGTACTTTTACCTTGGTGATTAGCTCTTTCCTCTGCAATATTGGAGACAAAATAGCATCTTCCCAAATATCTGATAACTCTCAAACCTTGTAAACTTCAATCAAAATTCAGATTTTGTGGAATTAGATGTTTTGTTGACTCCTTTTTTACTGTAACTCCAACTCACATTGGTTTTCACACTGGTTTTTAAAAGCTTTCTTAACTTTCTGTAAGCTCTGTAAAAGAAGTTGCATTGGTCACAGGCATTAATGTCAATGAATTTCCACAAGCCAACTACTGAGACACTAACACTTACAGCTAGTGCCAGAAGACACTGATTTTCTCTGAGAGCTTTGAGATCAATATCACCAAAAATATTTGCCAGTTAAATGATGCTAAACAAAGCAGTACACTGCACACTGTTAGCATCTTGTTAACTTTAGAGGCATGCTAAACTTGTGATAAACTCAAAAGAAAACCAGTAGAAAGTCACTCATTAAATCTCCATCAAAAACTCATACTTGAAAGACTACAAGATAGGCTTCCTCTTGTTTATTAAGATGCTTGAAGGGATCATTAAGAATAGGATTTCTCCTAAAGAGAGGGATCAATAAGAGTTGGTCTGGCAGAATTTATAAACTGATTAGACCACGAGTACCTTCTTCCTTTGCAAGTGCTTGCTGAGAGCATTATTCACTGTATATGACACCATAGTGACTCCAGAAAATTTTACAGGTATAAAAATGAAAATTACCAGACAGTATATCAAGATAGTATTTTTTCTATCCTGTTCTCAATGCTTCATATGTCATTTTTCTTTTAATGAAATGTCCATTGTATATAAAAATTATATTTGTACATAAACCTAACCAATGGGTGAAATCAGAAATTTCTCTTTGAAAAGAAATAATCAGGATAGATCAACTAGGAATTTCCTACATAAATAAGGTCTGCATGATATCTATTTTCATACAATAATCAAATGTTTCTGTATGAAAAATAAGATTTTCATCAATTTCCGGTGACACAAGTGCTGCATGTGTACATTAGTAAAAGTGCAAGCTTTCAAATCTCTCTGATATTCAGCATAGTTTTGCCTTCCCCTTCCTTTACCAACTCCTCACCATCCAAAGGGTATTTGAAAAAAAGTAAGAACATTTTGCACTTGACTATCTGTCTGTAGCTTGGAACTAGAGCTAGATAGCTTTTCTGGTTTATTTTCCCAAATAGCTCAGCCTGACACAGGCAGGAAGCAAAGAAATTTTCACATCAAGTGATTAAGCTTAGAAAAATTTGAAAGAGTAAGAAACAGGATTTTTCATGGAAAGCATTAAGTAATTTTAAGACATATATTAGTGACAGTTCTTTCATATTAAAGTGTTTATTTTATCTCAGACTATACATTTTAAAGTTTCTTCTGAACAGTTTTATCAGGTGACAGAAAACTTTTGTGTCAGAGAACTGTTATTTCTTTTGAAAAGTTTCATGCTCTACATATATAGCAATCAAAAGCATGGTCCTTTCTACATTTCAATGTTCCTTCTGAAGCAAAGATTATGCCAGTGGGCCATATAAACTGAATTTCTTATGGATTTACTGTCAGTGTAACTTCAAAGACTGTTTACATACAGGTCATTGGGTGACACTAAGTAACTTTCAAATGGTAGCTAAGAAATATTTGCCTGAGAAAGTACTGCTTTTGGCTATTGGAATGCTCTCCCCTGCCAAAAAGATACTTATTCCTAACTACTCACACACCTGCTGCAAAAAGACCATCGTGAAGTAGGCAAATTAGAGGTGTAGAAAATCTTGGGCAGATTCTTTGAGTGATTATCAGTTTAAATTTGAAATTTTACTAAGATTTTCACAGATACTTGTGGTATCCTGGGATGAAAAGTTATGTTCATGTCTGCTCTGGTTAAACACAGTTGGTTTTTTGCCATGCATCCTGCACAGGGAAACATATTTTATGCCACCTCAGTTTCCATCGAAAAATGCTCATCTCTTTAGTTTACAAAAAAAAAATTTGCATGGATGATACATAGTAATCTGGTTTTATTGGCAAGGTGGTGTTCAGTTGAAGGTTGGAATAGATAATCTTGGAGGTCTTTCCCATCCTAATGATTCTATGAATAAGATCAGTGAATAGTCACTGATTGGCCAACATTTTAACTTGCATTATGCACAACCTTGATGAAAACGCTTTATAGCTTATGTAAGTTTCCTTTCAGACTTCAAGAATAAATCTTCTTGAGGTCAGAGCATACTGATATTACATAGAGTATACTGAGGTCAGAGATACTTGGTATATAATTCAGTTTTGGACACACCCAAGGAACATCATCAAAACAAAAGAGTTTTCCTTCAGTATTTTTAGCAGATTCTTGCTTATTCTTTGCAAAGGGATTGAAATTTAATATTCACTTTTATCATGTTACTAGCTTTCCTTTAAATAAAAACATCTTGATTTTATTTGTGACTGATTAGACTGATTTTCCATTCTATCATTCCAGATCTTCAGAAAGGCCTTGCAGACAGACCTAAACAAATAAGAGTGCCAGACAATCACCAACTGTATGAAGTTTAACAAAAACAAGAGCCAGATTCTGCACGTGGGATGGGGAAATACTGAATGTATGGACAGCTGGGGAATGAGAGGTTGAAGAGCAGCCCTGAAAAATGGGACCTGGGGGTCCTGGTCAGTGGCAAGTTGAACAGGAGCCAGCAGTGCCCTGGCAGCCAGGAGAGCCAACCCTGTCCTGGGGACATCAGGCCCAGCATCACCAGCCAGGCAAGGGAGGGGATTGTCCTGCCCTTCTCTGAGCTGGGGCAGCCTCACCTCCAGTGCTGGGGGCTGGTTTGGTCACCACAATAAAAGATTTTAAAGCTATTTGAAAATGTCCAGAAAAGGACTATGAAGGAGATGAAGGTCTGTAGGGGAAGCCATACAAGGAGCTGACATCACTTGAATTGTTCAGTCTAAAGAGGAGACTGAGGGCAATCCTCATCATGGTGCACAGTTTCCTATGAAGGGGAAAGGTCTGTGTTGGTCTTTTCTCTTTGGTGATTTGTGACAGGACTGAAGGGAATGGCATGAGATAGTGTCAGTGGAATTTTAGTTTGGGTGTTAGGAAAATGTTCTACACACAGAGGGTGGTTGGTTAGGCACTGGAACAGGCTCACCAAGGAAGTGGTCACAGCTCCAACCTGAGACAGTTCAAGAAGTGTTTGTGCAATGCTCTCAGACACAACGTGTGTTTCTTGTGATGGTCATATGCTGAGCCAGGAGCTGGACTTCAGTCATCCTTGTAGGCCTCTTCCAGCTCAGAATATTCTATGATTTTATGATCTTAAGA
>VWYE01006965.1:186260-227157 GCA_013398995.1 Alaudala cheleensis
AAAAAAAAAAAAAAAAGAAACAAAAGGATTTACAGTATACATGGAAGTGAGAACTCATCTCTTAGAGAGAGTAAGATAATAGTTTGAAGCAACGAAACAATCTCTGCACAGATGATTTTAGATAGTTCTTCAAAATGTGATATCTGCCATTACCTTTATACGCCTGTATTGTCTTTTACTGACAAGAGATGAACAGTGATTCACAGCAAAAATTCTCCAGTAAATAAAAAATCTTAAAATATTACCACTTTTATTTAACATACCCATATTTTCTTATTTCACAGCAGTTATCTTTCAACTGAAATTGAACATCATACTATTTTTAAAACAAGCTAAAATAATCCCAGGAAATACATAGATCAATTTTTTTTCACTTGTGACAGTATGGTACACAGTCTTCAACATTCTCCCAAGGGGCAGGCACCAATCTCTTCACTTTGTAACTAGTGACAGGACTGGGTGATACAGCACAAAGCTGAGTTGGGGGAGGTTTAGGTTGGATATTAAGGTTGGGACACTGACAGTACACTAAGGCTGATGTTGTAACTCTTGGGGATGGTGCTGTGCTGGGACAGGTCTTGGATTCAATGATCCTTGTGGGTCCCTTCCAACGCAACTTATTCTGCAACTCGATGATTTGATGATATTTTTTCTGAATTTTAACAAATTCAAAAAAAAGAAAAGAATTCAGCAGCACCAGGGACCCTCATGCTTTTTTTTTTATTTAAAATTGTTGAGTAAAACTTTCTGGTTAAATTTCTAGGTTATGTAAAACCTAGAGCAAGAATTTGCTCAGAACTGCATCAGAATAGTGTTTTTCCCAGGTGACACAGTAAACAGGCACATCTTTTAGTCTACTTTTCTTCCTTTCCTCATCATTCTCAGGAGGTAGAAATGGATTGTTCTATTTCTATGGCACCTTCCACCAACAAATTGCTGTTCTTCAATTGTGTATTAACACAGGTATTATAATGCAACTCAGAAGGATGACAGTGGTAATCAAGGTTTTGCCCATTATCTACCCACTCCCCACACAGAGCAGCATATAGATAGGGAGTTGGTTCTGGACTCAGTCTCACTTTTAACAAATTGCTTCCTGCACTCCATATCCTATACTAAAACAGGTATTTTTAAATTCCTTGACCATGTAATTTACCTCATAAGAACAAAAATTCTAAAGATAAATGCTGTGTATTTTCAATGATTTTTCAAGGTACAATGAAATTAGAAACAAAAATGGGAGGAGGGGATGGGGGTTTACAAGTAAAAAGTACCTATTTCCTGTGAACTGTGGTTTTATGGGGAGAGGTATGAGTGAACAGGAGGTAGAAAAATTATTGTATCATTTCCATTAAATTCAATTCAATTGAACAAGACCAGGTGCAGTATCAAAAATGCAGCAGAGATGATTTAGCTTCTTACAGGTAACGAGTTGATTTTCTTGTAGATTTTGAGACACGGTCATTCATCTGCTGAGAAGTACTTTAAATTATTTAAATTTCCCATGTGGAAATAGCCAATACAAGAGTATACTGTGTATACAGTTTGCCAAAGAGCCTATGCATGAAAACATTATTGACACATTGAAAGGAATTGTTGGCAAATAAATTGTTGACATATCCTAAAAAAAGACATAGATGGAATTTTTTTCATCCCTATAAGAAATGTGATGAGAGAAGGCATATGAGGAGTGTGAAAATATCCACTCTTACACATCATGTAGCAAGTCATCTGAGACCTAGGTGTTCTGGCACTTTTGAATTGGAAAAATATATGAGCTGCAAAATGCTGTTTCTATCACCAGCAAGCTTGAGAGAATAAGTCCCTCTGGGCTTCTATGTTGCAGATAAGAAGGTGTCATCTAATAGCAGACTTTTACCTTCAAATTGAAAATGAGAAGGAAAAAGACGGATGACATCAGTGAGAAAAACAAAGGTAAAGGATTTGGTGTGTACTTCATTGTTCTTCTTACGCTACTTTAGGACCCTAAGGCATTAATAAGGAGAGGTTCCTGTTCTGCCTGCTCTGTGCAAACAATTTACGAAGCACCCACACAACTTATGGAAGTTTCCACAAAGGAAGCTTCTTTGGGCCTTCTTTTGTTCCTTGACTCTCATTGTTTCTCTTTGATTTTTTCTTTTTAAAACATATTTACTTCGAAAAACTTAATAAATTTTGGCTGGTTTTTTTTTATGTATCTTGTAACTGAGAACAGATTTTAACAAGAAGAATAATTACATAGCTGAAATTCTGCTAATCAGTCTTGAAGAATTCTTTGCTGCTTGAACTCCTATCTGCTAAGACAGCAATTAAGTAAAACAGGTCATTTCAGGCTTCAAGAAAGCTAAAGAAGGAAATCCCAAAGAAGTTTCCATTTTGCACTGATTTGCATAACTGACTAGGTGTATTCCAGGAATTCCTCTTAGGATTTTTTCCCAAAGGACTTTTTAGTTCCAACCTACTGGAATGAATACTGACTGAGTTTCACTTAGTAATTCCTTGTTTTCAATAATTTAAATTTAAAATTATTGAAAAAAAGAATAATGTAGGCTCTTCTTAAAATCAACAGAGAGAAATAGGCTTTTCATGTGCTCTGTTCTAGTTAGTGGTTTAAAGACCATTTATTGGCAATAAAGAGAAGCAGGCACTTCAGGACTGCAATTCATTTAATCCTGATGTAGATATCTGACAAAGATAAATTACTTCCTCAGACTGTGTTACTCTATACTTAGAGTTGTATTACTTTATCCTGACTAGAAAGAGGTACTGTCTTCAGCTGTGGGTATCAAATTTGCAGATTTTGAACTTTAGGAGCTATCAAGACCCTTTAGTTTTGTGAATCATAGTAAAATATTCTTCCACTTCACATGCTCCCACAAAACACAATATTAGGGTTTTTCTTGTTTCACAGAAAGTATTTTCTTCTGTGATACTGCTCTTGGTAGAGAAAAGGATGAAGATTTCATGAATGTTTTGCAATTTTTAAAAGCATAAATCCTAAATATATTTAATAAAATCTCTCATGGCAAAGGGAGCTCACTATCTTTCCCTTCAGCATTATCTCACCACATTTCTCTCTGTGGAAGTGTATTCAGATTCTGTGCTTAATCGATTTCTATAAAGACAGAAGGAACACAGCAGAAACTTACAGATTTCATCAGGGTGCCTTCATTTCTTTTGCAAATAAAATTCAAATGTAGAAATACAACAGCAGCCTGTGACAATTTTCTTCAATGTTCATACTCTATTTTAACTAGCTCTTTTATTTCTGTTCTGGTATGAATTTACCTATCCCAACAAAAGTCTTCACAGTGCCAAGTCTTCGTACTGCCAATAAAGTACAAAACATGAGCAGTATTTCATAGAGGCAGTGAAAAATATACTGCAGTTTTGACTTAAAAGATGACAGCAACATTTTTGTATAGTCATTTCAAATTACTTTAAATGTTTCCCTGTGAAAATTTGAATTTCGATGACTATTTATTAGTAACTTCACAGAAGTATTCTATGATGTGTGGATACTTCCAGTATTTTTACAGGAAAAAAAATTATTGAGGCAGAAGAGTGACACAAATGAAAATGAGATAAATTCATTTTATAACAACATAGATAATTTTAGAATTCATCAACACATAAAATTTCTGAATATTCTTGAAATTCAGATTATTTTTTTCAATGTATTTTATTACAATATTTAAGAATTCAGTGTTAGTTTTTATTATTTGCCTTCTGGTTTCTTCAAGAAAATAACACTTCTCAAGTGGTCAGGGGTTTTCTGTCTCTCAATACATTTGCTGTCTTTCCCTAAGTCATGGAAGCTTTCATATCACTATTTTATTTCAAGATATTCTTCTCTCTAGTATGCAAATGATTAATTTCTTGAGAAAGGTGTCCAGGAATAGCCTGCAAGCTATATATGCTGTGTCTAAGATTTTGTGCTTTGACTTTCAGCCTCTTATAACTAGTATTTTCTTGTATTCTTAAAATCTGTTCTTTTACATTTCAGCATCTCATTCCTGTATCCTTGAGTAGTCACAACCCATCAGGAATTTTTTGTGTTTTCAAGAGAGGATGATTGCAGCACTATAAAACAATGATATTTATTGAATGTGATTCTTGAACATACCCACATTGTTTCCAGCTCATTATTTGTAGCATAGAAATGTCTCTGTTCCCTCTCCTTGAGTATTCCTATTCACTTTCTGTACTTTCTTTCTCCACTGGATTTCTCTATCAAATTTGCATTAGCCACTTGGGTAAAATCCTAACTCTGTTAAAGAATTTAATTTCAGAGACAAAATAACAGACTCTCATAAGTCAGTTCAGCTGCTTGTGTGTTTGTTGTGCCATTTACATCAAAATGGACTTAATTACAGAAGATCTACTATTTCAAATTTTTAGGCTAAGCCAGTTTGTTTTGACAGACATGGGTTTGTAAGTGATATATAAGCAACACAGATCATAGATTGGAAGACAGGGCAGATAAAAAGACAAATCAGTTCCTGAGGAAAAACTGAGGCATTAATTGTTTCAAATATGGATGTTCAGTTGTTGTCTCATGTTAAAAACAGTATCAATCAATGTCAGAGAGAACAAAGAAATTACAATTTACAATTACAATTGTCTGTAACAGCTTCTATATCTTTTACATGGTTTACCTATACCCATTTGAAATTTTTCTCCCTAAGCAGTATTTTTCTAAGGTTTTTTTGGTTTTTTTCAGCCAGACTAAGGATTTCTTCTTTGAGCATTACACTGAAAATTGGAGCACAGTCTCAGCCCCCTGCCTCAACACAGAGGCTGCCCCACCACACAACAAGTAGGGCCAGACCAGACTGCAGCCACCAGACAGGTCCAAGGTCGGACTGAGGGTGTCTGGTGCACAGCCAGACAGTGGCTGGCTGATGCCTGGGGCACAGACACCAGGCAAGGCTCTGGGCCCCAGAGCATCTCTAAAGTCCCAGGGAAGGCTTATCACAGCTCTGTCTGGCAACTCCACTGTTCTGAAAGAAGTCTCATCCAAAATGAACAAGCTTCACTGCATCAGAGATGACCTTAAGTTTAGGCAGTCACACCCTCAGTGTGTGGAGGACGCTGTAGAAGTTATTGATGTAAACAAGGCTCTGAAACAGATAATTTTTAAAGCAGTCCTGTACTCTTCAGGAGCTGCCTATTTTCTGGAGTCCTCTTCTTTGTCCTCCCTGAGATATCCTATCTATCTATCTATCTATCTATCTATCTATCTATCTATCTATCTATCTATCTATCTATCTAATGGAAAAATATTACTTTGATTAGTGGAGATAGTAGATTACTAGGGAAAGCCGTATCTGCAAGACATTTCCTGAAAAAAATATAATATTGATTAAAGTGTTTGTATATTTCCTGCTAATTTTCCTATAAGTTGCCCAATTTTTCCAGGAGATTGACTTTTCTTACACAAAAAAAACCACAAAAAGCAGTTGCAGCCATGACAACATGGACAGTCATGATGGCATTTCCTATGTCAAATACCAAAATATCTGGCATAGCAATGTTAAAAAGGTCACTTTGGTCACTCAGGGTCACTTTGGTAAGAAACCTGAAGATGTGATTTGTGGACAACTTAAAATAAACACCTCAGTTTGATGTCCCTTTTCATAAAGTCTTCATTGTCATACAGAGTATGTTAAGCCTAGACAAAGTTAACAAACTGAAGCATCTTAATTCAAGTAAAAGAAAAGTTTTTATGTAGACATTTTGAGAGAGTATCAGCTGAAAATATATTTCCACACGAGTGATACAAATGAGAGAAGGCATATGTAGGACACACATACTAGACTTCTCATTAGATGATTTCCACAGTCACAATAAAGTGGAACCAATGGATATGTCTTGTATTTTGCTGAAGGAGTGAAATCTTCGAATAAAATAAAACTTCAACCAACAATATGTCTTAATGAATGGCCTTTGATGTCATAAGATGGGGTATTTTAAATGCTTAATGCAAAAAGTTATTGAGACAAGATTTTAGCACAAATTCCTAGCCTGAGTGGCATTCACAGCATTTACTGGGAATTGACACCATTTTTTCAGTGCATTTTATGCATTGGCAAAAGTGTAGATATACTATTGAGAGCCTTGGAGCTAAAATACAGCAGATCAAAAAATTTCTACAGATACATTACTTTCAGGCTTTTACTCCACAAGAATGGGTCTATACCAGCCACAACCACTCTTAGCTGCAGAAGCAACTTCTGGTTTTATATCCATGAGTGCATATGTGCATATATGAGTCTACATACAAACATTATAAAAACATTTCCTCAGAAAAGTGACAATAATAGTGGTCAAACCTTGTCATTTGCATATTATGTTGAAGAAACTAAGGCATGATTGGACTGAAAGCACTGTTCATATAAGAAGCTAAAATGTCTGTGTGCAAAATGGATGCCTATGTTAAATGTTGTGTTAAATCAGCATTTAACCATCATGGGCTATCAGAGAACCAGCTGAAGATTGGTTGGTTAATGCTCTTTTTATCAAATCTCTTATGTGATAAACATTTTATCTTCTACTTAAACAGACCAGGCACCACAAACTGATTCCAACTTATTGCAAATTGAAAACATGGAAGAAAACTCCTGAAATAATGTATTTTAGGTCCTGTACATTTGATGCCTAGCTGGGTCCAGATTAATAATTTACAAGTATTAATTTTAATCTTCATCTTGGCAAATCTTTTATTTCTCATCAAAGCAGTTAGAAAGAAAAAGAATATATGTACTGCAATAAGTTTTTTACTGTGAAGTATAGTTGCAACCCCAAAAGTTAACTGCTTTCTGGAAAAAAACTACCTTCCTCTGGATCTAGCATGTGTCAAAGCCAGACAATGATCTGATCTATTAAGAAGTTAAGTCAGAACGAGTATTTATTTCTAACTATTCATCTTATGTAGCTGTTAACTATCTCATAAGCACAATGCCGTTTATCAGAATGTTTAAGTAGGTTACGTCAATTGCCCCTTAAATTCCAGCAAGCATAAATGATGCCAAAGTCCTGGCCCTTTTAAAGAAAACTCAAAATATTGGTAAGGTTTGATTCTGTTTTCTTCAATCACAGAAACACACCAATAAACACGAGGTTAAAGCAGGTTTCTCAAAATCAGATTTTTGATGTTTCACTAAATCCTCCACAGCACTGTCAGCTTGTTTCTTCAATAAGTGTCGGAGGAAAGTGAGAAGACTGTGGGGAATGTGCATGTGCAAATGTGTGTTGGGGGAAAGGAGAGAAACCATAACCTGTGCATTAGCATAAATAAGCTTAGAAAAAATATGCAACACTCTTCTCGAAACATGCAACACTCTTCTCTCACTCCTGCCAGCATGGGGCTAGGAGCTGCCACTCAGGAGAGTCAGGAAGAAGCTTAAGCTGCTGACAGGATAGAACAACTCTCACAGCAACTGATGAGCTCCTGGTGTCTTCAAGGAACTAATGTGGGCTTCTAACTTTTGCAAAGGAGTCAATAAATTGCAGCCACCCACCAAGGAATATTTGAAGTAAAGAGTATTTGAATTAACTAAATTAAATTTTATTTTAATTTGTTAGGCTTGAAGAAGAATAGTGTGGTAACAGGGAAGCTTTAAAGCTGCAGAAATGCAATAGAACTGTGGTGATTAATCTTAGAGGTCTTTTTGCATATGGAGTCTCATTTACCTCAAACCACAACCTGCTTTTCAGTATTATTTGAACATATTCTAATTGCAGTAGACTTTTTAAAGATTAAAAAATTCAGAAGTCGGACCATTACGCTCCTAGACGTCAAAGCTAGACTTAATTTTGGTGCAGCATATAAATTCATGATTCTAAAATATCTTTACAATGTAGATGACACACTCTGTTATTCCAAGTGAAGCCATATGCAATGTAGACATATTGTAAAACTCACAATAGTCTATCTTCAAATACCATTTTGATGTCTGAACTACAAAGCACTTTGCATTTAAATTAAATGTTACTGCACAGGGACACAACATGATCCTTCTGGGTCTCTCCCAGCTCAGACTAATCTGAGATACTGTGGAAATTTCTGGTTTATCCTGGTAGAACTATTAAGGTTATGTGATAAAACAGCATATATCCCTGAGAAAAGAAGAGCACAAAGGAAAAAGAAAACAATTAGGAAACCCATGTATACCACCTCCACCTGTAAAAAGGACCCCAGAAATACTAAGGGTTGGGGGTAGGGTGTGTTGCTACCCAGGATAGCACCTCCAGCACCCACCAGGGACTTCCCCAGGAAGTCTCAGGGAGTGTCAGTTCCTGGACTAGGTTATATCCAACACTGTGAGGCTGGGGGGCTCTCCAGATCTCCCCACAAACTGAGACATCATTACCCATGTGTGGGAGGTAGTTTGTGTGCTGCAGGAGCACAAGGCTCATGGGGATGTGCAGTGGAAGAACCAGAGGAAGGAGACTTGGGGGGATCAGTGTGATCTAAGGCGGAGAAAGCATAGGAAAACAGGTCTAAAGGGTGGTACAAAGGGGTAGAAAGTGTGGGTAGAAGATAGCCAGTGTGTTCATGGGGTCACACCCAGCACCTGTCCCCTGTGATCCATGTGATTCTCTCTGATCTCTGCTTCTATTTCCTGGGCAAGGAGTTCTGTCTCATGTGGCTGTGGGAGAGGACTATGGGTCAGTGTCTGTGTGTCCATGGTGGCAGCCCTGGAGCCATCACAGCTTCATGTGCCAGTCTGTGATTACCAGAAAATGTGTAGCCTGACCTGACAGGAAGGGAGCAAGTACTGCAGGATAGGTTTGTGGATATCTCCAAGCAGGAGGTACCTGGAGGGCTTGGGTCATGAAGGAGTAGGATCCAACCCTGGCACTACAGGTACTGTGGAGGTGCAGGTCAGGTGAGAGACTTGCCAGTGAGTGTGTGGGCATGCATGTGTGTGTGCATGCAAGGGTGTGAGAGAGACACAGGAGGGTCGAGGGGAAGTCCCCTGTCAGACCTCATGTCTAAGCACAGATGCCAGAAGGTTCACACTTGTGTGTGAGTCTGTTCAAGGAGCTCTGGTGTACCAACGGCAAGGGTGCACCTGCATCCTTGGTGTTTGTATGTCTAGGAAGAAGCCACTGAGGGAACTGAAATCCAGAGGAGGCAACAGGACAGACTGTCTGACCCCTGCTGCTGACAGGATCACCTTGCATTTTTATGTACATATATGTATTTTAAGTACATTTGTGTACATAAGCACCCCTCATCTTGACCAGCTAGAGAGGGAAATGGTACAAGGCTGTAAGTACTATTCTTTGTGTGTCTGCAAGAGTGCTATGGCTTCTGTTAGTGCTGATAGTGCATGTGCATATATATGTATTGTATATGTATGTTTTTCTATCCGTTTGCTGGGAGTAGGCTGGACTCACCAGCAACCATCTGCCAGATTCGGTAGGTCCTCACAAAACCTGCAGCACATAGGCACTGTTGGTAGACTTTTACATCTGGATTCTACATAAAAGTGATATGACTGATCAAAGTTTTGAATTTTCATTTGTTTAAAGCAGATAAATAATTTTATTATAGATTTATTTTCAACAAGGGTTCCATCAGATTTTAGGTGGCCAAACTCCTTGAATACCACAAGCCTCACAGTATGTCCAGTTCCACAAGTGCCATTGTGGCTGAACATAAACAGAAAATTCATTTGCACTTAGGAACTTCATATGCAAATGAGATTTTCATATCCTAATGCCATGTTGGGACAAAGTAAAGCTATGCCCCGAACTTTTTCAAAGGCTATGAAATTCATAAAAATGGGATTTGATTGTATGTTGTAGATGGAAAGAGTCACACACTCCCAACACTCAGAGAATAAGGATGCACATACATAAAACAGTGCTACCTTCACCTTACAGCAGAATCTTTCTTTCAAAAGTGTCACAGGTTAATTGATTTTTATACTACAGTAGGGGGGAGAAAAATCACTAAAAAGAGTCCTAAGAGACTCCAAATCTTCATTTTTAAAAATCGTGATTCTTTTTTTTAAATACCCTTTTTGGTGAAGAAAGAATAAGATTTTAGAAATAAAGGTAATGGCATACTCTATAATACATTTCTTCTGTGCAAACATTCAATAGAACAGCAGTGTCTCTGTTTTCTCACTTCAACTGTCGTAGTAATAAGTGGAGGAATAAAAAATGGTATCATAGACATCAAGGTATTGCATCACTTAAAGTATCCTTTAGATAGAAAACTTACCACAAAGTGTATTAAGTAGAAAGATGAGGCCCAGCTGAAGTCCATCTACCGTAATGCACAGACAAAAACTAGGAGGAGCTGGAGGCCATTTTAGTGCAGGAAAGCCATGATGTAATCACCATCATGGAAGTGTGGTGGGATCACTGGGGTCCTGCAGTGGATGGATACAAGTTCTTCAGAAGTTACAGGGACAAAAAAGAGGTGGGGTGGTTCACACATTAGGGAGTGTTCTGACTGTATAGAGCTCAAGGATAGTGATAAGATTGAGAAAGCAGGGGTAAGAGATGGGGAAGGCTAACAAGGCAGATATCCTGGTGGCAGTCTGTTATAGATCACCCAACCAGGATGAATTATTCTATAAGCAGCTGGCTGGTGTTTCACCATCACCAGACCTTGTTTTTGTGCTAGACTTAACCTGATGGACATGGCTGGAAGTTCAACACAGAAGAGAGGAGGCAGTCTAGGAAGTTCCTGAAATGTGTGGAAAATAACATCCTGACACAGCTGGTGAGAGCCTATCAACAGTGAGGCCCTGCTAGACCTGCAGTTTACAAACAGAGAAAGGCTGGTAGGAGATGTGGTGGTAAGAGGCTACCTGGGGCACAACAGCCGTGAAATGATAGTTTCAGTTCTTGGTAAAGTAAGGAACGTGGTCAAAGAAACATCTGCTTAGGACTTCTGGAAGGCAGCCTTTGGCATATTTAGAACACTGGTTCAGAGACTCTCTTAGGAAGCAGTCCTTGACAAAAGGCTCCAGGAAGACTGGACACATTTAAGAAAGACATCATGAATGAGCAGAACATTCTCATGTACCAAAAGACAATCAAGTTGATTAGAAGGCCATCTGGACTGAACAGGGAGCTTCCGCAGGAACTCAGGGGGAAAAAAAAGGGTGTATGACCTTGCAAAGAGAAGCAGACAACTCAGGAAGGGTACAAAGATGTTGTTAGATCATGTAGAAAGATTGAAAAGGTGACATCTCAACTAGAACTCAATCTGGCCACTGTTGTAAAAGACAATAAAAATGTTTTTATAAATGAGTTAATAACAAAAGGAGAGCCAAGGAAAATTTCTGTTCTTTATTGGACACTGTGGAGAACATTGCCAGCAAAGAAGCAAAAAAGGCTTATGTACTTAATACCTTCTTTTCCTCAGTCTTTAACATAAAGACTATTTATCTTCAAGGCCAACTGGCCTCCTGGGTTGGCAGACAAGGACAGGGAGCAAAACAGCCTGCATAAATCCAGGGGGAAGTAGTTAGTGACCTACTGGGCCACTCAGACTGTTACAAGTCTATGTGATCACATGGGATTCTTCCAAGAATACTGGGGGAGCTGGTAGAAGAGGTTGCTAAGCCTCTTTCCATAATTTATTATCAGTCCTGGCTAAAAAGTGAGGTCCCAGACAACTGGCTGATGTGATGCCTATCCACAAGAAGGGCCAGAAGGAGGATCCAGGGAACTACTGGCCTATCAGCCTGATCTCAGTGCCTCAGGTTATGGAGCAGGTCATCTTGAGAGTGATCACATGAAGCATACAGTGCAACCAAGGGATCAGACCCAGCCAGAATGGGTTTAGGAAAGGCAGGTCCAGCCTTACCAACCTGATTTCCTGTTATGACCAGCTGTCCTGCCTGGTGGATGAGAGGAAGTCTCTGTCTGCATTTCAGCAAGGCCTTTGACACCATCTCCCACCACACTCTTCTGTAAAAGTTGGCAGCCCACAGCTGGGACAGGAGCACTCTTTGCTGGTTTCAGAACTGGCTGGATGGCAGCCCTAGAGACTGGTGAATGGTGCTGCATCCCTCAGGGGTCTGTGCTGGGCCCAGTCCTGTTTAATATGTTTATTGATGATCTGGATGAGGGGATTAAGAGTCCTATGAAGAGTGGCTGAGATAGCTGGGGTTGTTTATCATGGAGAAAAGAAGTCTCAGGGGGAATCTTATCACTCTCTTAAAGGAGGTTGTAGCCAGATGAGGGTCAGTCTCTTCTCCCAGGCAACTACTGACAAGACAACATCTCAGATTGTTCCAGGTGAGGTTTAAATTTGCCACCAGGAGGAATTTCTACACAGAAAAGGTTGTTAAACATTGGAATGGACTGCTCAGGGAGGTGGTGGATTCTCAGAGGTATTCAAGAAACAACTGGATGTGGCACATACAGCTGTGGTCAAGTTGAAAAGGCGGTGATCAGTCAAAGGTTGGAGTTAGTGATCTCAGAGGTCTTTCCAACCTAAATAATTATGTGATTCTGTGCAAAGAAGTGAAATAATCACTCATCTGCTGGGAAGTAAATGCAGCCCCAAGAATGATACTGATGATGACTCCCTTAATTTATTTTATAGGAAAAAAATTTAGACAATTTAGACTAAGAATAGAAGATTCTAGTAGGATGTTTCTATTTTCATCACATCACCCACCAACAAAACATTGCAACAAGCATGCAGTTAATGATTTTAGCCTGTTTTCTTGTGGTCACACCCAATTTTCAGTCAGGGTTTACTTAGGTGATTTAGCTTCTGAGGTATACATTCAGTGCAGGCAGCTCAGTGTTCAAGCTGCAGTGTAAACTGCAGGATGAGTCCTGTGGGGCAGGAGCCCAAGAAGGAGTCTGAGTCTTGGCCACGAGGCCATGAACTGCCAGTCCTTTGCATAAAAAAGGGCCCAGGGACCTGGGGCTGGCCACTCAGAGACAGAGAAGGAGCCAATGACTCCAGACTTTCCTGTGCTTAGAGTGCCAGTGTACAAATCCCAGGGGATCCTTTGCTTGGGGTCTCTCCTAGGAGGCACCCAGGTTAAGCTGCTATTTTGTTGTTTTCTTGTTTAGTTCTTTAATCATAAGGTCTTGATGTCTGAGACTCTGCTGTGGGAAACCTAAGGTCAGTCCAGTAGGGAAAACCTGATCTGACTCTGTGAGTGTGGGGAATGTACGCCTCGGTCCCAGCTCAGGTGGTGTGAGAGTGACTGGCAGAGTTGTTTCTGAATGGCTGGACAGGAAAGTTCCCTAACAGCAAAATATACATTGTGTCTGTGTACACATACACATATATATTTATATATAAACATATACATACAGGGCACATACTCCACAGATGTTATGCGGTTTATATCTATAAATATGTGTGCATGTGCATAGGGTCTTTTGTAAATATTTTACCCTATAACATGTAACTCAGTCCTCATGTGACAATGAAAAAAATTGTATCTTTTTACAACCATTGTCAAAATCTATCTGTGTGCACCAAATCTGCAATTATTATCCAAGAAGCAAACCCTATGTCACTTAAGGCAAGGCATAAAATATTTGGTCTGCATTGCATTTGGACAATTTGATTTGATGATGATATGCTGAGTGGTCTTTCATTAGAAACACAATGAGAAAAATCTAGAGGAATTTTTCTTTATTTCCTCTGTAATGTTTACATTACTAACAGTTTCAGCAACTGGTCCTAAGTCTGTTTGCCTCATTTGAGATTACAGTCATAATGTCTCCATGCTGACATTGTTCATCCCCCTTACTTTGAAAGCAGGTTCCAGAACTGTGGTTCCTTTGTCCTGGTTCAGGAAGGGGTGGAGCTTAGCACCACAGTGGGGCTAGATTGTTATTCTGTACCATCCACATTAATACTGGGGGCCATGGTTTCAAGAAGAAAGGACAAGTGCACCCCAAGAAGTCCATCATTTTCCTTCCCTGTCTCAGGTGGAAAGGTGTCAGGATCAGCTTTTGCAGACTCATTTTTCTGCTGCAATTGCTGGTCCCCTTCCTGTTCCTTCAAGCTTTCAAGATGTGGTGCTGCAGGAAAGAAGTAACAAGCCTAAGATACTGCTCTGAGAAAAGAAGTGGCAAGCCTGAGCCACTTGGAGTGCATGCCCCACTTCAAAAAAACCCCAGCATTGGTGATGTGTTCAAACCCCATGTGTGTGCCCCACAGCCAGAGGAGTTGAAACATTTGAGGGGGAAAAGGAGAAGTGGAGGACCAAGATCAGCTGTGGGGAGTGAAATGGCATAGACCAAAGTGCAGGGGGATGAGCTGAGCTAAATACTTAGAACCACAACTGAGCGCAGTGGTTCAGAGAAGTGGACAGCACAATGTAGCCAATGGAGCTTTTGTGGATTTGTCCGTCATTGTTTTACATTGTCTGGGGTTCAGGGATGGGAAACACTAGCAAGCTGCAGGAACACCTTTGCCCATCTTGTCTTTGTCCTCACAGCCATGCAGCACAGAGGGCAGGAGCAACCTCCATCTAATCTTTGTCTGGGGAAACCACATGGAACTGGTGACACAGGAATGGTTGTCATCTTGTTGTCCCAGCAGCCATGTGGAACCAAGTAAGGGTGGTGAACACCTTTTTTGTGGGTTAAGTACTTTCTTTCTTTGTATTCTTTTGTTATTAGTTATTCACTGCTGTTATAGTGAATTTCTTATTCCACTGCTTTTTCCTTTCATTAAATTGTTTTCACAACCCATAGTCTCTGCCTTTGTTCCTCTCTTACTGAAAGGAGGTGGGGAAGTGGAGCAGTGGGAGTTTAATTTGCAGCTGGTGTTAAACCACAACTGCTTTCAATCTAGGTAATTGATGGCTAATTTACCAATTCTGTCTAAATCAGGTCTAGTTTTCTCTGCAATTGTCTACACAGGTGGGGTGAGAAGATTTGCAAGACCAAGTACCACAACAGTATTGTTGAATGTCCTTTTATTTGTATAGGTAGAAAATTCATATTATGCCAAATAAATTTGCAATGGTCTATCTCAAAGAATTCAGATTCTGAAAGCAGCAGGCTTGGGAAGAGCTAAACAGAAATCACTTCAGTACAGATTAAAACAGTTTATCACTGGCAGCACAGCAGAATTCCACATTCTATAAATAGAGAAGTATTGTATTTTATAACACAAACTTGAATTACATGTCTGGGGCAGAAAACCACCATGAGTTTCCTACCTACCTTCCCTAGTAGCTACGGTTACCATCTGCCTAAGACTGCTCTTCTTGATATATGGCAAGTGTAGGTAAGTCTCCTGTACTGTCATCTACCTAAAAAAGTATGTGACCCATATATCAGTAAAGGTTCAATGTTAGCATAAGTAAAAGACTGCACTTACAGCAGAGGTCTTTTGGATTTCTCGCTTATAAGATTTAATCTAATAAATATTGTAATGTGAAACATTTTAAATCCTAAATTCTTGCCAACACCATCCATATTCTACATCGTTTATATGGATAGAGAATCTAAAAATATATGAGTCAGTATGTGATTTTTAATGCCAAAATACACTGGAAGCTCAGAGATGACCTATAAAACTTAGTGATCTAAGTTCACACTTACTTGAAAGGAGGGGCTTTAATGGAACTGCTTGCGTCAGTAGGTGCTTATCAGCGTGAGCTGGGCCTCCACAATCTGGCGTTTTAAAGAAAATTGCTTCTCTGAGTTTCAGGTGGCACATTATGCAACCCTGTGCTGCAGCACCTGCAGTGCATGATATAGAACAACATATGCTTGTCTTATGGCACCATTTATTTAGAAATAGCACACCACACATCTCACGCTAAAAAGAAGAACAAAATAAATCAACACATTTGTTTTCAGAACAACCAAATGTTTTAAGACCATGATTTTTTTTTTTTTGAGGGTTTTTTAAATTTCTTTTTGGTTTGTTTGATTTTTTTGGGGGTAGATAGGGGTGCCAATTAGGGACTAGAATATCCTCCTTAAAACTTTTTAGTGCATTTGCTACAAAATTATGTTTTAATCAAATCAAAGAAAGCAAACAAAGAAAAAAATTAGATTCTCTGAAAATTTTCAGCACATAACTAATGATTATAAAAGCAGAACTATACGCTTCCCTAGGTGTTAACACCAAAATTAGCAGCAGAAAATACTCTGTGCCTCTTCTTGAAGTGCTGCTTGTGACTATCTTCTTTTTCCTGAAATTAATTGGTGATGAAATTCAATCCATTCTGTTTTGTGATCTCAATGGTGTCCTGCAATAAACATCAGTATACATACTCTTTAGAACTACTAGGCATATTGCCAGCATGAAATTCAGGGAAGGGTAAAAAAATATGCATTATATGTGAATTACTTAAAATAAGAAGGAGGGAGGCCAGAAATTCTTGTAAAGGCCAGCTGAGTTAACAGTAGAAGGACCTAAACATATAGTTGAATATCCTAATATTGAAATATCTTTGGCATAAGCAGCTAACTGCAAAGAAAAAAGAAATGTGTCTGTAGTAGTGAAACTGGTGACGTAGACTACCTGATTTTTCTCCTGGACATAAGCCACAAGCTTCCTATGTGCAATGAGATGAAGCAAGAGAGTGCTACCAAGCAGTTAAATAATCAATGGAACAACTTCATCAATTCTTACCTGGAAATACTATAAGGAGCAGATTAAGCATGAAGCAGGAGCTTTAGTTGGCAGAGATGTGGTCTGGCTAATTACTACAGGATGAGAGAAAAAGGAACAATCTAAGTAAGGGCTGGAGGTGAAGATCTGCAAGGTCAACTCATATTGATTGATTTCCCACTCTTTATTTCCCAGAGAGCCAAGTGTTCAGGTGACAGGGCCTAAAAGTTATGTTTGCACACCACAGCCATGGCATCTCAGTTCAGGTTTACTTTATAAAAAATTGTTGTGCGTTGCATCAGAACACTATGAAGCATCAGAAAAGAAACAAAGGACTGGAACCATTGAGTAAAGAGTAGCTCCAGTATAAAAGAGAAAAATAGTACAAAAAGATAAAAAGTGCAAAGCTGGAAGGCAGAAACGCAGAAAAGTAGGGATAGAGCTCATTATGTCATCAAGAAGACATAACTTCTCCAGCTGTCTTGTAAATTCCTGACCAGCAGGTTATATCACTAAGTTCCTGTATGAGGAATTAAATGCAGGCTTTCTAAGGCTAGATTCAATGCTACAACGCCTTACTAGCATAAAAGAGCTCAAAGCAATCCTAGGTACACACTGACTGCAGAATTTCCACACATAATGAAAGATATCCAAACACAATCATTTACTAGAGAAAATATTGACCCTACTGCCAAACAAGAGTAACACCAAGAATTGTTCAATGCTTACAGTGTAATATGTAATGCATGTAAAAATTTGCTACTAGAATTCAGCTAAGTGTTGCTTTGGGGTGGAGAGCAGACCTGAATATTTTCCTCCACTGTTATTTCCTGGAAATCAATAGCCTATATACATTCTGTCATGTCATGGTCTCACATGCAGCACTGCAAATACTTTTAGGCAATAAGGCCATCCTACTATTCTTTGTATACCTTCTTCTGCAGTGTCAGAGTGCCTCCTCTATACAGCACACACATCTAAGGTAATATTCTTGCATATGCATGGAACTACAAAACTTTCTATGCTGTGTGACGATTTTTCCTCCATTTCTGCTATATTCTTACCAATTTTCTGGAATGGTAGGTCATAAAAGTTTCAAATACATTGCTTTTTTCTTCCTCTTGATAACTTTTACAATTATTTATAATGTTACATGACATGCTTTTCAATTATCTTCTCCTAGCAGCTACAATTCCCGCATCATCTCAACAAAGATGTTAAGACAGCTGTGTTAGCTAAGAAATTTTCTTGGTTCCTAGCGTATAAGGCAGGGAATGACCACACAAATGGTGGTAGTAAATGTTTTAAAACTATATTTTAAAAATTACTAGGTTCTCATGAAGACGAAAGATTTCATAATTTTAAAATACACACTATGCTGTGGTAGGATTCTCTGAGAAAAACACGAAAATAATGCCTTAATTAAAAACAAAAAGAGCAAAGTATGTAAATTGTATTAGGCAGATTCCTCAAATATGCAAAGTAATGCTTTGATTTATATGCACTCTTCAGACCTTAGAATCTGTAGAATGTTAACAAAAGTAAAATTGTGTTTTATCTTTTTTCAGAATGCTCTTAATGAGGAATCAGTTTTTACCTAAAAACTTGCCTATAAAATTTCTTCTTCTACCAAAAACCAGATTAATTTGTAAACAGCAGAATCTAAATAATTCTTCTTCCTCCACTCTAATATCAGTTCACTAGATAGTTTTGGATTCTGAGAGTCTTTACATTATTCAAAATGGTTGGCCTCCTACAGTCAAAAATAAATAAAACAAATATCTTGCCCAAATACAGCCTGCACTGATCAGTAATCCAGTGCCTAAAACTGTATGCAGGAACACTTTTCCTTTAGTTCACACAGAAAATGCAGCCATATTGAAGAATGAGATGGAAAAGTTTGAGTTATAGGAAGTCCTTTAGCACTAAGGAGTCCCAGCTCACAGATCAAAAGTATAGAATACTCTAGTTAAGAAGATATTTAAAACTTAAATTTCATTATATTTTAAACCTCACATTTAGAACAGATATAAGAAAAGAATTAAGATTACTTGGATGTTTGAAGGATCAGAAGTTTTCTAGAAAAGAAAAGAACAATGATAAATCTTGTATTGAGATTTATTTCTCATATATATATTGACTATTATTTGATATTTCATGTACAATATTGTATGAAATATAACATGAAGTAATAAATTGATGTAATCTCCTGCATGTCTAAGGAAGGCATGAAAATGCTCTGATACAGAGAATTTTTCCAGACTAAATAGATCATAGTATAAACATTAAACAGATTATTGGTATATCTAGTTAATGTTTCACTGTAGGAAACCCTGAAAGCAATGCCAATATGTCAGAAAATGATTAAAATAGATGGAAAATAATTAACAAGGGTGATAGGAACTTTCAGAATGCAGATTCCTGCCAAATACAGATTCCTGATCTGGTATAGAGTGTTTTCTTCCTTCAGTACCACAGGCAGGATGAAAATCAAGGATTTAGAAAGCAAATCATATTTGGAGTTTAGGAATGATTTAGGGATAATTCAAATTTGATGCTAAGTTCTTTAGAGTTTTACCTCCAAATGGAATTTCCTATGAAAACCCATTTACACTACAATTTCAGTTTGGTTAACTTCTGAGGAATATATTGAGACTGATAGGTTCACCATTTTTAGGCTGATAGGCTCACTGATAGGGTCACTAAAGATGGGAGCTGTTACCATTGCAGAAGATCTTTGATCACTCTAAGCCTGGTATCACATCTCAGCTTTTGAGTTCTTTTGAACTGTCTAAGCTAACAATTTATCACACAATTCATTAGTGTGATGAATAATGCTTTCCTATCATGTATTGAAGTATTTAATTGTCTTTAATGAAAAGGGATCCTCATTTTTCATATTCAGAACTTTCATGAATCTTGACAGCAATGGTCAAGCTATCTGACATCATTAATTTAATAGGCCTCCCTGTAGCATTATCACAGAATTAAGTTGTCCTGGGTACAGAGAAAAGAGGCATGGCTACATTTTGTGTAGCAGCAGAGACCATATTTTGATGTACCAATGTTTAAGGGCTGGAACAGTTCAATAACACCTAATGATGTGGTCAGTCTGAATTGGTATCCCCTGTAGTACACTGACAAATAACATCAGTCTTTACAGTGATGTCTTGTAGTAGTTGTTTATACCTGTTTTTAAAGTTCCACAAAATGAACAAATAGGTATAGATTCTTATCTGAATCTGACAGATGAAGTTCTCTTTTAATGCTAACTGTGTGCAGCCTGCCACCAGGTGATGGATTAGCTGAGGTTCAGAAGCAGTATACCATATCAAAGTTCCCAGTGCGGTGCAGTGTGAGATGACCTCCTGAAAAGTTTAAAGTATGTGATAGTGAATAGCAAATTCTGGTCTTTCTTTTCTTCTGTCCTTCAAGTTTAAGAAGGCCCTGAAAAAAACAGGCAGGGAACCATATGTGGAGCACTTATATAGTAATTGGAAAAAAAAATATTTTGTTTTTGCAATTCGATACCCTTCTAAAGCTCCTCAGCATTTCCCAAGAAAACAAATGGATCACAGCATAAATAAGAAACAAATGATAGGTCTCTCAGGTTAACTTTTCGTTTGTTAGTAACCCTGAAAACAATGCCAATATGAAGATGAGAAAAATAGATGGAAAATACTTGAATGTGTTTTGAGCTGTCAAAAGGCAGATTCCTGCCAAATAACACACAAGTATTAAGGGGAATGGAGAGCAAAGAGCTTGCTAATGCTTTGCTAATTTTCCATTGACTTTTCTCTGACATGGTGATTGCCCTCTGGAAACTAATAAAAGCCTGACAATTAGAAAATTTCTTAGCATTATTATCTTCTTTCCCTGAACCTTTCAAGTTTATTAATATTTTTATGCCATACTGATTTATTTTATTATCTTCCAATCTTCCTGTGCTGCTCACCACAAATGGAGGAGACAAGGGTAAGTACTATATTTCATTTGTAATCTGCATCACTGTAGGATTTACTTCTTAGGATCTGACAATGCTACCACATCCTTGTGTAACTTGTTTCATGTTTGAGTTGCCTTTTGCTTGGCTAAAAGCAATTCTGAATAGCAAGTGCCTCAAAAGAAGAAAAAGAAAACAAACAAATAAACAAACAAACAAAACAAAAAGAAAAAAAAAATAACCCCCATTTGTATTCTTGCTTTCAGTCCATAAAAAAGAACATTCTAGATTCTTAATAAAGATTCTGGCTCCAGAACTGCAGAATGGCAAAACGCTGTTGTCCTATTACAATGAGCTCTTTGTTTCCTGCCTGTCAACAGGAGCACATAAATTTTGAAAAAAAAAAAAAAAATGCTATTTCCTTGTAGTTTGTTTCCAGAAGCTAGTGATCCATGCTACATGAGCACCACCAATTCCCTAATACTTATTTGATGGCTCTTTTTGTCTGCCCTCTGTTTAATATTGGAACTCTTAAGGAATATTTTATAGGACACATATTTCTCTTCCACAACAGAAATATCTCTAACCTACATACCCTCTGTGGTGTCTAAGTACTTGCTTTATGCTTCTGTCTGCTCCTCAGCTGTCAGCTAGATTCACAGCCCTTGATAAATTTTGTTTAAAAGCTTGTTCTAGCTTTCTTCAATATAAAATGAAAACCCTGTAGAAAAGCCATCATTTGATGAGATTATTGTAATCCGAGCCTGTAAAATAATAGCAGTTTAGGGAACTTCTTGCAGGTTGGTTTTCGAAAGTGTGAGTTCCCAGATGCACAAAAAGTAAAGTATTCACAAAAAATAAGGTATTTGTTTTTGATATTTATGGCTTGGTGTGTGCTACCTGAAAATTTTGTGTTCCACATATCTGAATTTTCTTTGTATTAGTGTTATTCAACCTTTTGCCTAAGATCTATATGCCTGAGAAATGACATGCACACACACACACACACACATGCACAATCACACAATGCATTTTCATCTAGATCTCCGGCAATTATTTGAAATTTGACATCATCCTACAGTGTAGTATGCTGCAACACAGAGAATGGGATTATGTTCCTCTGAGTACTGTAGCAATATAAATTAACCAGATAACAAGAAACGCTTCACAAACATCTCAGACCTTCCAAACTCATTAGGCAGTCATTTAGGAGAGATTCCTTGCTTAGAATTGCCCAAAGAGATACCTCTAGAAAGTCATAACAGGTTGTCGTGCAGTGCACTAGGTGTGGAAGTCTTGCTCATCAATCACTGAAAAGTTTGGGTTGTAAGAGACCTCTCGAGATCCAGTCCAACCCTCCTGCTGGGGCAAGGTTGCCATTAGCAGGTGACACAAGATTGCATTCAGGTTTCAAATATGTCCAGATGGGAGACTCCACAGCCTCCCAGAGCAGCCAGTTCCAGTGCTCTGCTGACCCCAATGTAAAAATGTTCTTCTTCATATTAAGGAAAAACTTCTTATCTTTTAATTTATGGCCCTTGCTTTTTGTCCTCTCTCTGGGCACCAGTGAAAGGGGTTTGGCACCATCCTCTTGGCACCTGTCTTCAATCTTCATACAAAGAGGCCATGAATTTTTCAATTAGTAAGACCAGATTTCTTCATTAAGTACATTAATCAAAGCACTTGGCACCTAGTGGTTTTACAGAGGAATGCAGACAGGCCAGATTAATGAGTCAAGGACAGTCGTATGAGGTTCAGAAAGTGGTGGGTCCTGCACTTCGTTCACATCCTCATGCAGCACTCAGGGAAGATTGGAATGCTGCCAATGGAAAAGGACCTGGGGATGCTGGTCAACAAGGCTGAACATGAGCCAGTGTGTGGCCAGGTGGCCAAGAAGGCCCATGGCATCCTGGCCAGTATCAGACATAATGTGGGCAGCAGGACTAGAGCAGGGATTGTCCCCCTGCATGGGAACTGGTGGGGCTGCCCCTCACCAAAGAGTACTTGACAGTACCAGCTGGGAATCTGCATATTGAATTTTATCCAATTAAACCTCCAGGAAGGCACAGTATTAATTTCTGATTGCCTTAAGGCACTTTGTATTCCTATACATCAGTAGGTGTGCAAATAAACTTGATTTATAAATAGAAGCCAAGATGTTTAAAGCCAAAAGGGTCTATAAAATTTTGTAAATCGCTGAATATTATAAAGTCAGCTACACTGAATTTTCCTCATTGTCAAAAGAATGCTCTTTACCTACACCATAAAGTGCAGTAAAGGTTTCCATTTTTTTTTTTTCAAACAAGCAGTTCTTCTCTCTCTTCTTGCCAGAAAGTTCTTTGCTTTAGTAACAAATTAAGCAATCTTCTGTGTATTCTTGTAATGGACTTTGAGTGTTTGAAGCTGAGATATGATTCAAAATATCAGATATTTGCACAACACAGGAAAATAAGGTGTCTTTCATCCTATTCATGTACAAATGGACACATTAGAAAAATTAATGTTTTAGCATTTTATTATCAAGTTGTTACTTATGTTTCATGTCATTCCTCATAATTTATGCTGAGTATTGCATCATTCATTTCTTTATGTTATTTCAAGTTCTTTTTCTTCTGAAAATCGTAATTTCCCATGTACTTGAGTGGACTAAAGCTTATTATATTTTATGTAGAGAAAGATGCACACCATTATTATATCATCATGCATTATAAACATTGTTCTTATCTAAATGAAAACATTCTCCAACTAATATTGCTACAGTTAATAAGGGTGTGCAAATCCTCTCTTTAGTCTACCTAACTGAGAAAATGCAATCTCTTTGTGGTGTGCTACCTGATTTTTGGCCATTATTTTTCACCTTGTTGGGATACAAAACAATCTCTTTGAGGCAAGACAAGTTGTCACTTTCAGTTACTGTGGGTGAGTATGATATGGCATGCAAAATTGCACACCACATTTTTACAGCCTGAAAAATAATGGGTGTCACCACAGTAATTGTTGATAAAAATTCGATGTTTGATACTTAAATCAATTACCTACCAAAAAGGTCTTATATCAGAGTCCATTCTAGGAAGAATCTAATATAACCTACTGACCCACAGTCAATCAACCTATATAATGAATGATGAGTCCACAAGAAACATATTATAAAATCACAGTATTTCTGTGTTTCAATCCATACAACAACTTCTAAGGAGTGAAAATTATGTTCAAAATTCAAAGTGAATAATAAAGGTAAAAAGTGTCTTTCCCTAAGTATGTGGTGATTGCATATTGCAATGATAACCAGTCATTGCAAGAAGAGGAAAATAGTGCTACTTGTGAAAATTGGAAATGGATAGAAAAATTTGTGTTAGAGGAAAAATATTGAAAATCCCAAAGAAAAAATAATTTATGCCATATATAATTTTAAAAATTCCAGAAGGTCATAGTCAGCCTTACTGAGAACATCAAAGAGAAAATAGAACAAGAACTGAATCAGCTATATAGGTTATTTAGCTGTGAGAAGAGAAGGTACTAACCCAGGAACAACTTAGTACATTTAGGGCAGTGCTGAGCTCTGTGTGGGAAGCTGAGTGAAATGGTAGAAAACTGTTATAGCAGATGAGATCATGAGAATTTTTTTTATTTATTTCTTAACTTTCTTTTGGGTAAAACCCATAAAAGCTGATTCAAGATGGAATTTGTGCATGGTGAAAAAAATGAAGGACTCATGGTGTAATAAATGACAATAACTAAAGGCCCAAAAATGGTGTGATTAAATTAATAAATATAATTTTATTACTTTGAAATGGTGGTGTACAAAGAGAGGAAAAGTGGTGACTATTTAGTCCACCTGAAGCAAGTGCTGAACTTCCTTTCAAGCCTATGAAAAATATAATCAGTGAGTCAGCCTCATTCCTCCAGCAAAATTTTGTACCTAACACGGGGATGGGGAAAGACAGAAGAGAGATTTTTGGTTTGTACCCAGGAAGGTTTGTGTAATTTATAACAGCCCCTACCCTGGAGGAAACTTCTAGTTTTTTGGCCTGTGAGCAGAACTTTAAATTCCCATCATGACCACCTGTTCTATTCATAAGATCATAGCGACAGCCTTTTTTGTCTTCCTTGGTGGTTTTCTGACTCACTACAAGCTCATCAGGCTGCCTTTATAGACTTTATAGACTGCTTAACTCACAATGGAACACCTGCCTCACCTCCACAGACACTTCCATGGAGACACAGAGCTGGGATCTAGCAGACTTCAGCTCACACAAGATTTTGTTTCCAGACAATACAGTTCTTCAGAGAAAATAGACAAAATAAAGGTGTTATTTATATAGATTAGGCTGAATAGAGGGTGACCTTGAAAACCTAGCTGAAAACATATCATCACTTTCACCAAAGCTATGGCAAAGGTTCTTGAATATGTGCTGTGTTATCAGTAAATTTTAAAAAAATGTGCAATGGCAAACACAATTTTTTTTTACAAATCTGATCACACTGTAAATGAGCAACAGTGAACAACAACAGCACAACATTGGAAACATTGTACAGATACAGAAGAAGTACTGCAGTGAAGAGACGCACATCACAACTATTGTATAAGAGAAAGTATTATGACAGAAAAGCACTTATTTGAAGTGCAGGCATGATTAAATTCAGCTACCTAACTAATATTTAATATTTTCTTATATTGTTGTAGTATAGAATTATTTGTTAAATAAAAAGAGTAAATTTGCGGACTCTTTTTATTTTCCTTTTTTGACCTGACATAAATCATTAGGTAATGTCAATTTTCCAGTGTATTCTTCTTCTTGACAGTCATGCTTTCACTGTACTTGAGGAGAACTAACAATGCTTCCTTTTACTCATGATGGAGAATAAGTTAATTTAGGACTACACTAATTTCAAAAATGGAATATCATACAAATGTCTACCTTATCTCACAAAAGGCAGCAAACAAGCAAACAAAGAAAAGAAATAAAGGATCAAAAAATCCAGTTTGGAGATCATTATTAAGGTTCTTCTCCTGCACTGTCATACGAAAGATGCTAGAGAAAAACAAAACCATAAATCACTAGTACTTATATATCTAACATATATGAAGATTCAGCCAGCTGTCAGTGTAGTAGGGAACCTCAGCTGAATTGGCCTAATTCTTGCCTAGTATAAAATTCCTGTCTCCTTCTCCACTAATTACACCTTTAGAGACTATTCATATTCACTAAATATACATGTGTATGTGTGTGTGCACATGAGCACACATCCCCTTTTTTTTTTTTTAACTTTGCAGTTCTTTTTTATTTCAAACCTATTTTTTTTTCTATGAAGACAGGCATTTAGGCATCATCCAGAAAATGGTTGGTTTAGTTTATTAGTTAGTTTAAAACTTGTTAAACATTTTTTCAGTCCATGATTAGAGGATGTGAGGACTTGGTGCAATACAAATGAGGAAGAAGAGCTAATATACCACCAGAAGAATCTAAGATTAAAAATTAGATTCTTTTGTTATAATCAGCTTTTTCACTGACTTCAGTCTTACAGTTCTTCATCTATACTGTTGTATTTCACAAGGATAAAATAAGTTCATTTTTGAAAAATGCTTTGTGAAGTATTCAGTCTCGTCCAGAATGATAAGTCTTTAATGGTTATTTTAGCTTCAGAATAGCTGCTTTTGAACACAATGCACCACAGAGGTGAAATGGAGGAGACAGAGAATGAGCAGGAAATATGGTATTCTTTACAAAAGTGTATGTTCTCAGGTCACAGTATCTCTGGCTTTGTATAGAAGCATTTATTTCTTCTTTCTTTTTTCTTGTCCCATTTTAGGGATGAAATCCATGGGACATGGTGAAGCAAGAGAAATAATTTTTTTTTTTATTTTTCTTTAAAGAGTGACAATATATTTGTACCTGGTTCTGTAAAGAGGATGTGGGTGTGGGTTCAAACAGGACCAACCTCATTTTAAAAAAGATCTAGGGCAATCATATTCTCTACACTCCCTGTGGTCTAAAAGCCATCCTCTTTGTCAGAAGAAGCCTTTTCAAGGGAGACAGATGGCATGAGCTGAACTGCGTGGAAAAAGTGTTTGTGCTTTCTCACCACACCTAGGAGTATTGCTTCTAAGGTACAATGCTGCTGATTTTTTTTTTTTTTTTTTTTTTGAGGGGGCAGAATCTAAAGAAACCTGAAGAGGGCCATGATTATGCTTACTTGGCATGACAAGCACCAACTGAAATTTCTGCTGCAGTTCGTCTGCTGCTTCTTGCTAATGGAAGAAGTTTTCAGACAATAATTTCATTTATGCAAGTGGTTTTATAAATACCTTTATTCTTCTGGAGGCTCACAAGTTCCTCAGAAACCTACAAGAAACATACCTAGGTTTGACCAACGGTGAACCTTCACAGGCCTTTCTGTAACTGGTGCCTTCCATCAGACTCAATTGAAAGAGCACAGGGACACAACAAACAAACAAAAAAAAAGGATTAATATCTTCAAGTCGCCCTGTGTTTTCTGAGCAGATAAGAAAACAGGGGCCCTACCAAGGTGCTAGCATTTGTACAAAAACACCAACTGAATTCTTGCAACTTCTGCGACAGGAAGTGCTTGTGACCTTTGCTTGCATTTTCCTGTCTGCAGAGTACATGATGTATTTGTAAACAGGAGACACTTTTGCCCTAAGATAACTGAGGCTCACTCAGTTAGGTGGAAATTTCTTCAGAAAACCAAGACCCCATCTTTTGAGGTAGGCAAACAGAGATGAAGGAAGGGAAAGTGGGGGGAACTTCAAGCATGAAAAAAGAAGGTAAAAACCACTATGCACCCACGGTAACAGAAGAAGAATATTTTCCTTAGAACTTTGCTTCAGCCCATGAAGATACTAGGTGTTGTTGAACATGAAAGCATGAGTAGACCAAACTCAGAAAAATCTGCAAGGGCAAAATTTTATCATGTCCTTTTAATGTCAATATATGTAAGATAATCAATCTCATCTTTTTCATTTGAAAGATATCCCTTTTAAAAATTTACACTGAAACATGTATTTTCAGGGTTTAAAAGCAATTTCTGTGCTTTTGGAGTGCCTATTTTTAGGAAAAGTTCCAAGAAAATGTACTGAAAATCTGTGCCTATTCAGGGTCCCACTCATTACCCCTAAGTTTCCTAAGTATAATTTTACATTCTTCTCTGAGCTGACACCTTGCCTATTCTATTGACAGGTAGAAGCTGTACCAACAGCAGTGTCACACATAAATGAGGATCTTACTCCATTGCTAAGGCTGATTCTTTGTTACTCACACTGTAAAGCCTAGTTTTTTTTCTAAAATAATAGTTGAGATACAAATAATATGTGTTTCAAGGAGACCAGTAAAATTAATCCTGCTTACAAAAATATGTGGGTGCTCTCATGGAAAAGCAGATGCCAAAGTATTACAGGGCGAATGCCTTTCTTCCTCATTACATTTACAGGCTATATTTCCATTTAGTCATAAGAATAAAAATTAAAGCTGAGGAACTTTTTTAACCTACTTAATTAGATCAGCAGCATCTGTTTTCTGCATCTCCAAAGAGAACTAGAAAGAAGCCAAGAAAAAAGAGCTCTAGTTGTGATCATCACAGTGACAGCAAGTTTGTAAGGTCTGGTGCAAGGTTATGTAGTGCCTCATGAAAATTCCTACATGCTTTTCACATGATTGATTTTCTGTAAAAAATGAGAAAGCATGATTTGAAGTGATTCATACATTAACTTGGGCCCCAAATTTATTTAATCCAAACAAGCTTTTTAACCTGGACCTTTATTTAGCACCAGCATGCTGAAAGTTCTCCATGCCTGACTAAGCAGTTATGCATGTTGTAATATAGTAAGAAATTTACATATTGAAATTACAGAGAAGATTGTCTAGATTACAGTATCTTCTCATCTCAGAAAGTGACAGTCTTAAGAAGTACATTCCATAGTCAATATTTCAACGTTTATCTTGCTTAATGTAAAATCAATATTTTAACATTACTAATTACTCCCAGTGATAAGTTACAAATGTACTCCTCTTTTGGCTTGTAAACAAAAGAAAACACAAGACAAAGCAGCTTTTCACTAACATAGTTTTTTATCCGATTCTCCCCTCCCTGAGGTAAAAATGCTTTTAGATTATTTGTATGAGTATCTGGAGACTTTTAAGAAAGGAATAAAATTAAATAATTATAATAGTAATTGCTTAAAGATATATAAAACCTGTCATCCCATGAGTTAACACGCCTGTCATTTATGAATACACATCTTTTTATTATTATCCAGTGACCATTAGGGAATTGGCAATCTTTCCTGTTTTAATGGCTGAGCTTAAAATAATTAATGTTGCTTTAAATGTATGAACAGTCACACGTGTTCCTAGCTTATATCTGTGATGCATGCACATGTAATTTTTCAGGAGTTAAAAGAAAAAATATGTGTAGACAACAAAAAATCTCCTTAAATAAATTATGAACTAGGAATGCTGAAAAATATTTTGTTTTAAACATCAAATGGAAAGATCTTACAAATGAAGGCAAAAATATTTCCTCTAGTTGCCAGTGTCTTATTTCATTCTGCAAAACAACATTAATAGGATGTCATTTACTGGTCACCATTAGAAGCAATTACAACAAGGAAGCAAAAGAACACAGCCAAATGAAAAACTTGTCATTTTCATATAAAGAGATAGTTTTGGTTTTTTTAATTTGTGCTACAGTCTCCAGCCAAGATGGAAATTAAATTCTGCTAGGAATATAAAAGCATGAGGAATACACAGTCACTGCCCTACATAGAAAACATAGCAGCCTAAACGGAGAAGTCAGACAAAGAGAGAGAGAGAGAAAACCTGCATACTCAGATGCTTCTTCCTGTGTATTTTCTCCCTAACCCCTTCCCCACCCATTTCTTTTTAAATAGAAGCTGGATTGATGTTGACAATATGCCTTTGAAATATAGCAAGCAGTGTGATGAAACAGTGAACTACTCAAGAGTGTGAACTGAAAGAAAGACAGGATTGCCACTTACCATAGCAATAAGCAGTCAGTGTCACAGCAAAATAATATTTCTTCACTTACATGCAGCATTTTTTTATTTGGTTATATGAAAATAAGGATGCACATATGTTCAAAGGCTAAGAGCACAGACTTAGTTACTGTAGCAAAAAAAATGGTCTTTCTGCCTCAAAGATTTTCTCTCTCCTGTAAATACAGCTTTACATCTGCATATTGCTTTCTTCCCTCATGTTTAAGTCCAAGCACCCCTGAAGAAAAAGAAATTATTAGTACTTTATGTTTCTTCTTTTTTTTTTTTCTTTCCTATATGGGTAATTTCAAAGCACTGAGACATCCAAAAAGCATCTTGCTAACAGCATCTTCTTCATTATAGAAATTTTAACTGTTTCTATTACATGTGTTTTGAGGAAGAGCTGAGAATATTGATCTCTCCATTCCATTGGTAATTTGTTAATCACAGGAATACTCCTGAATTCATGACTGAGTGCCTACTATTGGAAATAAAGGATTTACTATCTGGGTCTGTAAAAGTAGTATTACTGTAGATTACTAGGAATGCATGGAAGCAGGGAAGTTCACAAATCTTACACAGATATATTGCAAAATATTTATAAGTACAGTAGTTTTCAAATAGCATACTTTGTGTGGCACTCTGGTCTGGAGCTACAGGAAGGTTAAATGCCTCTCACTTACAATTGTGTAAATCCAATGTAACTCTCATTGAATTCAATCATTGAATCAACATACAGAAGAGAAAAATGAGGTCACATTGTTACTAATGCACCCTATCAAATGATCTTGTATAATTCACACACAGACTGTGTCAATTATTTATGAAAAAAATCATGCAAAGGATGTGTGTGCCTGTTGTGGGTTACATTACAGGGCTGAGCACTAAGAATTATTCTGGTGATTTAGATCATGGTAAACACACCCTCAAAAATATCAAACTTAAATTACATAAGATGCCTGGCTGGACTGATGAAATGTGTTAAATGCCTCCACAAAAGCTAGGGAATTTTAATCAATCACTGGGAAAAGAAAATAGATCAAGTGAGTACCTTCCCATTAGCTCTGCAATGCTTGACAGAAATAGGACAGCAGAGAACAGTTTTTCCTGGTGCACAGAGGGTTCTGTTTATGTCATCTGAATTTTATTCTGCACTGCTTATGCACTGTTGCCTGGAGGAACCCTGCAGTCTTGAGGTAAATACAGTAACTTAAAGCTTTATCACTGAACATATTCCTGCCAGTCTATTATCAAGATAATGGGCTCTTTTTCAGGAATTGGAGTAAAGTTCTCTCTGCATACTACTACAAAATTAACAAAATAAGTTAAGAATAAGCAATGGGACTGTTGAGTCCACCCAATGTAAAATTACAGTCACAGAATATATCAGTTTGGAAGGGAGCCATAAGGATCTTTAAGTTCAACTCTTGCTCCTTGTAGGACTACATAAAATTAAATCATATGACCAGGCATATCATCCAGACACTGCTTGGGCTCTGACAGGCCTGGTGTTATGACCGCTTCCCTGGAAAACCTATTTCTGTGAAGATATTTTTGTATAGTCCAAAATGAACACACCCTGATGAAGCTTCATTCCATTTCCTCATGCCCTACTGCTGGTCACCAGAGAGAGGAGACATTTCTTTCTGCTGGGCTGCTCCCCAGCCTCTCATTGCCTAATTCTTACGTATAACCAGGATTACTCTGTCCCAGGTGGAGAATCTGGAACTGCAAGTCATGCAGTTGGTGACTGCCCAGCTCTCTGGTCTATACACAACCCTCCACCCTCAGGGGAGGGTTCCTCCTAATTTAGTGTATCTTTTCAAAACCATTACAATTTAATTATATTAGCAACCAGTCAGAAAAATGTTTCTGTATTCACATTCACTTTACCTATCTCATTAGTAGCTGTATGCAGTTTATTACGAGACCTTACCTGATGGTAAACTGAATTAATGCCTACCAAACTGTATTGAATACATGCAATACAGTTCCTTGCAAAGAATTAAAAAATTTATAGATCAGTTTGAAGCAGTGCTAAATTCACCTTACTGTATGTGTTAACATTTTCATATAGTTGCATATGTTCTTTGTGCTATTTTTATGTTTTTTTCCTAGATTTCTGTTCTCAATCCTATTTCTTATAATTTCTGGTCTTTTAATTTAGGATACCCATCTATTAATATGTAGTAGCTGGATGTCACTGGCCTGTGTAAGGGAGGGTGTAGAAGAAGGTTTGGTTATTTCTGTGGTCACCTAAACAGTTGAGGGCTTTTTGTGCAAAGCTCATACAACAAGAGCTGTGCAGCCGCTCTGAATTGTTATTTTTATTCTGGAAAGTAGCAAGGTGTCAGCAAATTCTCAGATTCACACATAAATGTTCAGAAGTATGATAAAGAAATTGCTGAGAAATTACAGATCTCCTTGTCTCACATATCTTTCCCTAATCATATTTTGAACCAATTCTACCCTTTCATAATAGGTTTTGCTATCTATGCTTTCTATGATGCATTTTTAGCTCTCAACAACTTTTGTCTAAAATTTTGGCAGTCTTCAATCTCCATTAATCATTCATTCCTTTTGGCTAAACTTGCTTATGGTTAACTGTCCTGATTTGGAAATTATATCCTGTTGAATCCTTTTAACTTGGTGTGAGCAGCTGTCATAGAGAATGTTCAGAATTATTTTTTTTTTTTTAATACAAAATGTTCTCAAGGGATACAGAGTATGTCCAGTGAGAGTGATTATCTGCTGAGCTCAAACATGGAGTCATTCACTGTTATTCTGCTCAAATTAAAAAAAAAAAAANTTCCCAAAATAAAAAAAAAAAAAAAAAGCTGGCTTTTTAGCTGATTTTTAAATTTTAATTTCTATTTCAAAAGATGCTAGTGTCAATGCAGCTTTGCTCAGTTATTAAGGTGACTTGTCTCAAGTCCAAGTCTCCTTCTCTTTAAATAATTTTAAAAATATGTGACTGAAATGAGAAGAGTGTAAAGAAAGCTGTCTTTCATTTCCCTATGTGTGACAAAGTAAAAAAATAGTTTGATCTATCTTTTTCATATGTGATGTGACTAAGAGGAAGAAAAAGAAAGACTTAGCAAATGCCCAGAAATTACCAGAGTTTACCTCACACAGGTCTTTCAGCATGGCATAATTCAATAATTCAGTAACCACTTGCAACTAAAATTCTTGCAAATGTTTTCCTTTGCCTTCCTGAGTCCATACTTCAATATCACATCTGGAACAGCAATGAAGCAGGGCCTGTGCTGAAGATTAGGAGTCAAAATTTTCCTTGAAAATTATAACCAGAAAAACTGAAAACTTTCCTCCATAATTTTGCCATTTCATAAATAATAATTATTAAAAGAGTAACAGACATAATTCAAATATTCAACTGCCTAAATATTAGAAAATCAAATGACAAATAAGTTCACTTCTTTAAAGCTCCATGTCTGTCAAATACTTTTCCAGAAAGCTCCCTGGCTCTAAACTTTGCTCAGAGTCATATTCTCAGCACCTCTTCAGGAGGTTCTTTGCTTTCTGTTTCTTCTTTAATTTTTTTCAGCAATGCTTTTGTATTTCCTTTCTTTTTCTTACATGCAGATATCCATCTCTCTATGGGAAAAAACCTAGAAAAATAAAGCAAATTTCCCCAACTAAAAGAAAACCACAATCAAACAAAAAGACCCAACAAGCCAAAACACACCCCAGCAATACCTTATCACCCAAATATATTTTTACTATAGAAAACTATATGCTTTCATTAATAGCTACTCTTTTTTTCTAGAGCAATTCACGTGTGGCTTGTTCCAGCTGTGTTCAATGAAGGGTGACAGTTACTTTTAGCTACCACACTGACATGTATCCACAGTTTTACATAAAGCTAATATTCATTGTCAAGATAATGTGCCACACCTTTTTCTGCTGAATTTTATTTGCTTTCTTGCTTGTTTGTTTGCTTGCTTTTCTGCAGTTGCTTTCACAGGTAACATTGGAAGGGTTTTTTAGGCTTGTGGGTTTTGTCTTCTCTTAATATACATATATTCTAGCAATTTGTACTCGAGAAAACAATGAGCTATACTATACTTGATTTGTTGCATTTATTCAAGAGATAGAAAACTGTCCAGACAGGGACAAATTTGAAAAATTGACACTTAGTCTGTGCTAGGTAAGTGCCAGTCAATTTGAGATGTTTAGTAAAACATGTACAGACACAACAGAGCTAAGTGAAAGAGGGGAGCTCAAGAACATTTTTCTTTTATCTACACATTAAAGTATTACGACAACACAAATTTTTATATACAAAGAAGCTAGACAAGAAAGGGTTCACACAGTTACTGAAAGAGACTTAGATACTTAGATTTCATATCTAGTTTACGTGCCTCTTTAAGTATTATATCCTTGAAATGCAACTATGACAACTAAGAATCCCACTGCCATAAATACTATGCATAGGTAAACATTCCCTGCTCTGAACCATGTAGAGCATCAGGAAAAGCATTTCTTTTCTTGATGAGTTTAGGATGTAAATGAAAAGGGAAGTCAGATAATGGAGACAATAAAAGCATTATCTGCATTTTACAGTCAGTAAACCAGAGCAGAAAGATTTGCTGACATTTGTCTACTCTGCATGCAGATGCTACTTCCTTTGACTTAGGGATTCAGAGTGAAAAAATCTCATAGTAATGTAAAAAAGATTGTTTCCCAACATACAGCCAGGGCTTGAAACAGATCAACCATTTAGTTGACTAGGCTTCTATTGAATCTTTAATAATGAGGATTTTGTAACAGAGATGCCCTCTAAAACAAAACAGGAACAAAGACTACAGAATTTTCTTCACACACTCTTTCTAACTGCCATCAAAGAGCTGTGATTCAAACCCTGCCAGTCATGGCTGCACTTGAACTAATGACTTAGCAGTGAAAAGGCTCTACAGTCTATTACTAATCTCCTGATTCATCTGGGCTTTCAACCCTTTTATAAAGCTATATTTACTGGGATCAGAACAGTTGCCCTTCTTAGAATAGATTTTATGCTGCAGCTCACAGTCCAGAGTTCAAGAGTCTTCCATTTAAAAAAGAATAACTCATAGTGTCTTTGTACAGTCACTTTCTGATAGCAGGGCAAAAACTTGCCCATCCTAATAGCAGGATATAATTAAAAATGTCTTTCTTCCATGCTAGGTATCTCACCTTCATAAATGAATGCATAAAGACAAGTTCCTTCCATTTTATCTTATCTTTTTCTTTTTCATATTGATTTATTTTTATAGAAAATAGACAATTCTAAGTAAATTATTAAAAAAAAACAAATCAAATCCGACCAACTATTTTCATATTGCATGTTAGCTGCTGGATCAAATGAAAAAACCGTATTTTGAGAGAAATAAAGACATTTAAGAGAGGAAAAAATATTAAATGAATACACTATGTTCACTTATGTCAATAAATTATAATAATTTATTGACAAATAATATATAATAATTATAATAATTTATTGACATAAATAATAATATAATAACACCCATTTTAGAAAGTTAGTGACCATTTCAGAGGACATACAGAATGTTTTTTTCCATTGTCTGTCTTCTGCAGTTCAGAACTATTATTCATTCTCTTGAAGTGTTTGAAATTGAGAATCAGTGTTACATCCAGATTTTAAATATCCTCCTTATATCAGGATTTTCCTATGTTTTGAAGGTCATGCTGTACCTTTTCAAGTGGATAGATATGAACCAGTGCAGTACATGTGCAGAAAGCACATTTCTGATTTCTGCTGCTGAAATTCCGCACTGAACCCAGCATGGAATGCAGCGCAGGTGCAGGGGTCACTTGCGTATCCTCGGACATAATTTTTGTGGTGGAGAATGAAGTGAACAGAAGCAGTTTAGCTGCACTGTGCTTCACACAGCACACGCCAGATGTAGATTGTAGTGCTGATGCAGAAAGATTAATAAATTCTAGTCCCTAATAGTTATAATGGAGAATGTGCTATCATGCTGAAAAGTTCCATGCAGAGGAAAAATAACACTGCCTATTCACTTGGCTTGAGCCTGCCCCTGATTCTAGACATCTCAAATACTTTCTAGGCATGGAGTATACTGAAGTCTCAGCTCAGATAACAGCAGTTTTGTATCATACTACCATGCAGTCATTTGATTTGAATGATCTTTTCCATGGTCATAACTGATATCTATCCTTTCATAAGTTTGACAGACACCTAGAAAAAAGCCATACTGTTGCTAAGTGCTACCACAGCACTTGCTCTCCTCTTAAGTATATTAACATATCATGTTGGAGCACTGCTCCTTTTAGGGTTGGAGAAAGTTGCTGAAATCCTGAGAAAAAATTTTGTTTGCATTTGTGTTTCCCAGTGTTCTCAGCAACACAGGTATTTACTGTATTTTAGATTGTCATTTGCACTATGCAAGTATTTCCTGGGCATATGTGAGGTTTCATTTTATGTCTGGGGAGGTACAGCAGGTATGTGTATTCTTTAGTGTAGGACTCTTCTTCAGTTTTCTCTGGGTGATTCTACCTGTTCTTCATGTTCAATAAGGAAAGAGGAACAGGAGAATATTCAGAACACTTCATTCACTTACATCTTCACCACTGATGTATCATCCTGAGTCTTAATGGAGCCCATGTTCCATCTTGGTAAAATGTATAAGATTTAAAGCCCTTTTACATCCTCCTCAGAGCTTCTTTGTTCAGATGGAAAGGGATAATAGATAAATAAAAGCTAGAATTAACTATGCAGTAAAGATATACTGTCTAGGAAAATCTGCAGAAAGTGAGTTATTGTTTTGACTGAACCTCTAAGTGGTTTAAAAAATGTGTTTTCTAAAAATATCTGTTGGCATAAGCAAGATTACTATCTCTTTTTTCCCTGACTTATTTTCAGCCTCAGGATGTTTTAGCCATTTATAAAACAGGTTACATCTCCAAGTTTTATGTCTGAACACCTATTCAGCTGGAAAAATACCAAACCTAAACCAAACTGCAGTTCTTCCAAGAGTCACAATATAAGTTCCTGTGTATGAACATTACCATGTCAGGAGTACAGCGACTCTGAAGCAGTTAGAATTTTCTTAAAGAGTCATCATTCCTAGGAAATTAAAAATTGAATTCAATGGAACAGGAAGAAGGAAAAGTAAATTATGGTACAGTCTAGTACTTTTCAAATCTTCTGATAATCAAGTTATGAAACTTTATTTCTATAAAATTGTGTTTTTAAGACTTTTGTATTCATAGACTGAATGGTGGCTTCTGTTTCTTCAAAAATGGTTATCATCAGGAAAACTGCCCTCATGTTTTAAGAGATCTGTACTTGAAAACCATGTAGATCTAAAGAAACTCCCCAAAGACGTTTAAAAGACTGAGTGCTATTCTAATACATCCTGTTGCAGTTTTGAAGCCTTCTGAAGCCTCAACATCATGTTAAACTGCATGAACACAGCATGATATACAAAAGTCATTTGGAAAGAAAGCCTACAATAGAATATTTCTATGAATATTTGGAGCAGGCAGTCTATACATACCTAATTAGATGGAGACAAGGGGTCGCAAATGTATCCAGCCACACAGCTACTACTACCTCTTTATTTCAAGTTACAGTTCAAATATTCTGATCTTACTTATTCACACAATTATTTTTAGCCTAACCCTGGAATACAATAATAAAAGAGGTATGGGCAGGTATAATTTACTGAGTCACTCCTCAAAGTGCCTGGGAAGTCAGAAGCCTCACTACAAACAGCTTCTTCCTAAATTCTCCTGGTCTTTAAAGCAGCCTAGTTTTATGCAGCTGATTTTAGGCTACATTTTAAGGTTGATTTTATAAAACTTCTTTGGTATTTTGTGGACCTACAATGTTATGATGGTGGTAAGTGCCACAAATGAGAGATGTAGCATAACATTTTGAGGGAAATCAGTGCTTGTAACAGGGAAACTTGTGCTACTACTGCATATTGAAAGATACTAATACTTAAATTTTTCTTTAAATTACACCAAGTTCCTTAACAGTTTGATTAGATTAATAAAACATTAATTAGCTTATTCTAAATTATATGCTTTGATTATTTAAATACACTTGTATGCTTTTCCTCATCTGCAGTATGACTTCTATGCTGCACAGCATTTCTGATGATTTGTCAGCTAAACTCAGGCAAATAAATCTTTACACAAGTTCAGAACAGGCCTAGAGGTCTTCTTCAAAATGTTCTAATAATGAAAGCAGCAGGGAATGAAAAAGGACAGACAAAGAAGAGACATTGTTCTGTCCCAAACACCCAAGGAGATTCATTCAAATGAAATAATTAATTTTGAATGAAAAGTTGAAACTGTAACTACACAAGGCCACACTGTAGAGCAAAGATTCAGGTATTTAAAGGTGGCGTGTCCAATTTTATGACACATTTCTGACAATTCAGGAAGTGTAAAGTAATACAAGAAAAAACAGCCAATTCTTCAGGTAGAGACTAATTTCTGTCTTGAATCCTGACAAAATTGGATTTTTTGTTTTTTCTATCACCTTCATTAGACATAGCAAAATTTTTAGAGTAACAAACAAACCTGAGCAATAAAAAATAGGAATATTCTCATGGTATCTTTTCTTAAAGTACTTCCAAAGTTACCCTTAAAAACACTTCTGCCACTTTTGGAATATTGTATACTTACAGCAGAAATCCTGGATTTTATGAATAGGGCATCCAATTGTTATCTGTTGCATTCTGAAGTTTGGGGAAAGTTAAGTTTTGCTTTGATTATTACATAATTTTTAAAGCTTTTTTTTTTTAATTATTCTGCCCAGCTTTCTTGAATAATCTCAAGTGCATATTATTCTTAATGACTTTGACATACTGAGCTCTAAAAAATAAACTGCATATACCACACTGCACCAGAGCCATGGGTTGTTACAGCATTATTCAGGGTGCACAGCCAAGAAGGGCACATACTGGCCAAATATGCAGTGTTTGCTAAAAAGGAATGGGGAAGCATTAGTGAATCTTCAGCTTTTACATGTCATATAAAATTTATACAACTATATCAAGTTAATTTATGCAGATCCAAGCAGATCATTTGCCTTTTGTAATAATACTCATTATAGATTAATTCCTTCTGGTTTGTTTTTTTTCCAAGTGAGCCAATATTTAATTTAGTGAAATGTTTCCATTTTATCTTAATATTGAAATTCATCCTCTAGAATTACCCTGGTGTGATTTGTGCTATCATCATGATTACACAGTGCAACATGCTGAACAAGCAGCAAGTTGTTTCTTACTACAGCTTTCTTGTGCAGCAAGGTGACCACTCATGCTGTGGTCTTGTCAATTATAACAAAATTTCAGGATTCATCTTCCTGAATTAACACTGCAAGAAACTCATTATAAAACTTAAATATATAGTATAGTAATTTACTTGTTTGGGCTACTTTTTTCACCGTTGTTGCTGTTATTGTTTTGTTGTTAGTTTGTTTTGTGGTTTTGGGTTTGTTTTGGTTTTGGTTTTGGGTTTTTTTTTTTTTTTTTCCATTGAGGGTTTTGGGTTTTTTTTTTTTTTTTTTGCAATTGAGATGTATTGTTAAAAGTGAGGGAGACTCTAAACATGGGTGGAGAAATGCATACTTTAAACTCTTCTCAGGACAAAAAGGAATTTAAGCATTTTACCTGAACATTGATGATATTACCAACTAGCACTGTGCCAATAAAGTTGCTATTATCAGATTTCAGAAATAACTGTATTTAAAGGAATTAAAAAAATGTTATCCAACCATAAATGTAAATTATTTGTCTAGGCATTTGTCTAGGCAGCATCTGTTCAAATAAACCTAGAATTTATGCACCAGATGATGACAGCATGGTAAATTAGAAGTATTTAAATGGCTTTTTTTTCAGTTAAGTACATTATAATGAAAGAAAAGCAATTCTCACAGTATTTTTCAGGAAAGAAACAAATCTATAGAATATAATGTGGCTGAAAATTATTTAATCTCTATAACAGAAGTTTTCAAAATTTTCATCTCTATGGTGGAATTCTATTCAGAAAACTATTCAGCAAATGCTGTTTGTTTTAAATAAGTTCTGGCATGTTTATAAAAGAAATGAACGAGTGTTGTATCAATGGCTTCCAGCTATGAAACAACCTGTTACTTTATCTGAACAATGCTAGTGAGGTTCATTGAATTAATTTACTCTACTCTAGAGGACCGCTCACTTGTATGACAACATTGAGAGATTCCAGGCTGCTGACTCATTCATACAAAATTCTATTTTATTTGATCTTACAGCAATATTTGAGGGAAATTTAGCATTACAATAGAACAGAGTCTCTCCAGCAATGTTCACTGATGCTCATAGTCTTCTGACTTTTCTGTTTTCCAGAGAACTGCATAGGTCCTTCCCCCACTCACCCATATTTTCTTGGGGAAACCAAATATCTTTACATAATGGAGCAAGAACAATGTCATTTCCTCCAAACAGGGGAACTGGAATATGATGCAGTGGTCAGGTCCAAAAGAATCCCAGCCAGTGTTAAACCATTTGTTTTAAGACAGTGTCTTGGGGTGACAGAAGAAGAAGAATCACAGAATCACAGAATCACAGGTTGGAAAAGACCTTTGAGATAGTCGAGTCCAACCTATGACCTAACACCTCCTCATCAACTAAACCATGGCACTGAATGCCATGTCCAGTCTTTTTTTTAAAGTTCTCCAGGGACTCCACCACCTCCCTGGGTAGCCCATTCCAATGTTCAGTCACTCTTTCTGTGAAGAATTGTTTCCTAACATCTAGCCTAAACTTCCTCTGGCTCAGCTTGAGACTGTCCCCTTGTTCTGTCATTATTTGCCTGGGAGAAGAGACTGAGCCCCACCTGGCTACACCATCTTGTCAGAGAGTTGTAGAGAGCGATACAATAGGTTGCAATGTAAGATGTGCCCATCATCTTCATGAGCTGTTGAAACCAGGTGGGCAGTGCTTTCCCTGGCCCCTCCCTCCGGACTATCTGCTGTTAATGGCCCATCAATGCACTGGCCAATGACTCACAGGTAACTCCCTTCAGGAGCTGTGTCTGCTTCTTAATGGACAATCTAGGACCCATTGTATGACTCATAGAATGACATCAGCCCATTGTGAGATGTTCTGCCCAGGGGAGCCAAGCATTCCCACCTGGATATAATCTGGAGTTTGGGACAGCACAGGCACTGACTGGATTCCCAGAGACAGGAGCTGCCAGATCTTTCTACAGGATCACCGCTTCAACAAGACTGCTCCATTCGGACTGCTACCACTACCCTAACGAACAGGGTATCAGATTGTACTCTGACTCTGTTAGGGGTCTTTTCTTTTTTTTTTTT
>VWYE01006966.1:0-265376 GCA_013398995.1 Alaudala cheleensis
GTCTTCCAAGAGCTGGATGGACTTAAACAGTAATAAGAAAAACAGTATGAGATACCTAGCAGTAAGTTATCAGAAACTTTTATTAGCTTTTCATTTTTCCCCTATTTTTATCTAAATCCAGGCCTACACACAAAGCAGGAACTGCCACCTTACAGCCTAGAGAATCAGTGAGACAGCACACTAAAGTGAGGTGGAAGGACAATGGGATTACATGTCAGAATTCTGTTTTCAGTTCTCCTCTCTACTACACTCCCTATGTAAAATCTAGCAAAACTTTACTCCAGGTTTTATAAAACAGTACTTTTCCAGTATTATTCCTGTGATCCTTCCCGTTGTCACCTGGGAGCATTCAGCACAGATGGCCTCTTGGCTAAACCAACACCCAACGACAGCTTGTTCAGGAAGGATTCAGAACAGGTTTCTAGCCACAAATTCAGCCCAAAAACATTGCCTGGAAGCTCAGGCTGCTGCTCCTGCTGAGAGAAGGAAGATGAGGAGGAAGGGAATTATAGGGAATGGATATGGCAGAACCTTTTCCAGAAAAGGCTGGAACCTGTTCCTCCTGCTTAACACAAAAGGTAGGTTTTCCAGCGATTAGTCCTGTTGTCATGAACAGGGTATTTGTGTGGATAAAGATGTCTGAAGAGCGGAAATAAAGGCAGGTAAACTTATGGGAAGGTTACAAAACCTGGATGCAGGCTGCTCTGTCACACAGAACTGGTTTCAAGAGGTGGTTTGCTCCAGCCACTCCATTTTCCCTGGGTGGCAAGGGTGAATTGTGAATTATCACCTCGTCTTCCGTAATTAACCATCCCAAACTCCTGGACTCCTCAGTATTCATCCATTACTGCCTCCACCAGGACATATTGTAGTAATGGACATATTCAATGGCAGGAAACTGCTCCTGGACTCAGTGCATGGAATAATGTGCTCCCACTTCCAGACAGACGGGAAAATTACCAATCGGAAATGAGGCGACTTGGAATATGCATTTCTCATGAATCACTGACAAAATATTTTATGACCTCCTGTAAGATAAGATGCAAGACAAAGGAGATATTAGCAGATTTGTTAAAAAGGAGAAGAGTTTTGGCAGAATGTAATTCTTTTCTGTTTCAGAAGTTCCTATGGAGAAAAAGTTTCCCTGGAAAAGAGATGGTACAATTCAGGCTAAACTCTTACCAGGTGTAAGGTCATTAATACACTCATTTGGGAACATAAATATGCCCTTCATAATGGTAGGTTGGTATCAGATCTGAGCATTTTATTGCACTGTTTTGGCAGATGGTAAATCTGAATTTTCCCCAGATTATTTCCTCTATTTATCTATTTAATTTTCCTTATGTTTCCTTATATTCCTTGTATTTATGTATTTAGCTTTTCCAGTGTTGCTTTACAGTAACAATACAATAGCAGGATAACAAACAGAAATAAAACAGCTTTTGTGTTGGAAACATGATTTATCAAAGATGGGATGGGAGAGAGGGCAGAGAGGAGAGGTCTTAGCCACCACATTGCATATTTTTACCTTTGCATTTACAAACTCATTTCAGCAAAAGACAACGATTTTCCTGAATGGCATTGATTGTATAGAATTCCAAAACAGGAAATTTTGTTTCATTTTGACTTCTGAAAATGAGAAAGGTATTACGGTCTTATTTTTCCCTCCCTCCTGAATTTTTCATGGTCATAATTAGATAACATAGAAATCAGAGAAAGATTCTCCTTCCCTTGCATTCCTTTCCCTTTCTTTTCTTTCCCTTCAGGNCTAGAGAATCAGTGAGACAGCACACTAAAGTGAGGTGGAAGGACAATGGGATTACATGTCAGAATTCTGTTTTCAGTTCTCCTCTCTACTACACTCCCTATGTAAAATCTAGCAAAACTTTACTCCAGGTTTTATAAAACAGTACTTTTCCAGTATTATTCCTGTGATCCTTCCCGTTGTCACCTGGGAGCATTCAGCACAGATGGCCTCTTGGCTAAACCAACACCCAACGACAGCTTGTTCAGGAAGGATTCAGAACAGGTTTCTAGCCACAAATTCAGCCCAAAAACATTGCCTGGAAGCTCAGGCTGCTGCTCCTGCTGAGAGAAGGAAGATGAGGAGGAAGGGAATTATAGGGAATGGATATGGCAGAACCTTTTCCAGAAAAGGCTGGAACCTGTTCCTCCTGCTTAACACAAAAGGTAGGTTTTCCAGCGATTAGTCCTGTTGTCATGAACAGGGTATTTGTGTGGATAAAGATGTCTGAAGAGCGGAAATAAAGGCAGGTAAACTTATGGGAAGGTTACAAAACCTGGATGCAGGCTGCTCTGTCACACAGAACTGGATTCAAGAGGTGGTTTGCTCCAGCCACTCCATTTTCCCTGGGTGGCACGGGTGAATTGTGAATTATCACCTCATCTTCTGTAATTAACCATCCCAAACTCCTGCACTCCTCAGTATTCATCCATTACTGCCTCCACCAGGACACATTGTAGTAATGGACATATTCAATGGCAGGAAACTGCTCCTGGACTCAGTGCATGGAATAATGTGCTCCCACTTCCAGACAGACGGGAAAATTACCAATCGGAAATGAGGCGACTTGGAATATGCATTTCTCATGAATCACTGACAAAATATTTTATGACCTCCTGTAAGATAAGATGCAAGACAAAGGAGATATTAGCAGATTTGTTAAAAAGGAGAAGAGTTTTGGCAGAATGTAATTCTTTTCTGTTTCAGAAGTTCCTATGGAGAAAAAGTTTCCCTGGAAAAGAGATGGTACAATTCAGGCTAAACTCTTACCAGGTGTAAGGTCATTAATACACTCATTTGGGAACATAAATATGCCCTTCATAATGGTAGGTTGGTATCAGATCTGAGCATTTTATTGCACTGTTTTGGCAGATGGTAAATCTGAATTTTCCCCAGATTATTTCCTCTATTTATCTATTTAATTTTCCTTATGTTTCCTTATATTCCTTGTATTTATGTATTTAGCTTTTCCAGTGTTGCTTTACAGTAACAATACAATAGCAGGATAACAAACAGAAATAAAACAGCTTTTGTGTTGGAAACATGATTTATCAAAGATGGGATGGGAGAGAGGGCAGAGAGGAGAGGTCTTAGCCACCACATTGCATATTTTTACCTTTGCATTTACAAACTCATTTCAGCAAAAGACAACGATTTTCCTGAATGGCATTGATTGTATAGAATTCCAAAACTGAGGAAATTTTGTTTCATTTTGACTTCTGAAAATGAGAAAGGTATTACGGTCTTATTTTTCCCTCCCTCCTGAATTTTTCATGGTCATAATTAGATAACATAGAAATCAGAGAAAGATTCTCCTTCCCTTGCATTCCTTTCCCTTTCTTTTCTTTCCCTTCAGGTAAAGTAGTCCTGAGATTTTAAGTAAGAAAAGTGAAAATATTAGTTTTTGAAACTGAGTGAAATGTCATTGATCATGGATGGATATGGATTGACAAGAATCTTGGCTTGGTTATATTTGGCTTTTTGTACACAGACATAGAATTATTGATGATGGTGATGATGACATTGATGAGAAGATTAAAAAAAACGGTGACTTCTAAAGCAAATGGATTCACTTTGAAAAAAAAATTCACTTTTCAAAATATGTAAAATGCAGAAAAACACATCTCTCTTCTTAAAAACCAGCTTCAAATTTTAAAAGGAAAAAAATATGATTGGAAGTACTACATCTGGCAGATGTGTTGGCTGCCTTGTAACACTCACACAAGGAGAAAAAAAGGCTCAAGATTCCTAGTCAGACAACTCAGGGTTTCTTTGTTCCCTGAATATATAACAAACTGTTAAAACCCTTAGGCTTCAGGAAAAAAAAATAAACTTTGAAAGAGGTAGCCAGAAAATGCCAATTTAACACCTCTCCTGCAGCTGTGACACTGCATGATTGTGTGGTGTCATCAATTAAACAAAATGGGCAATTAACCACAGGGCACTGCTCAGGCAAAAACTTTTAACTTTCTCCATTTCCTGGCAGAGGTGTAGTTAACACACCCAAAGCTGCACCACGAACAAGCTTCCAAAAGCTTCTACGTGAAATCTTGCAGAGTTTGTAATAACAAAGGGAGGACTAAAAGAAGGGGTGTTCTTGTGAAGGAGGAATGGACTACAGCCCTCCCCTCAGGTGAGAGATGGGCTCTGTGTGGTGGGAAGGAGTTCTAAGAAGTTGTCACCATTCATTACTCCACAAAATATCCCATAATTTCCAGAAAATTCGCTGGGTTTAATCTTTCATGTAGTGATAGTCTGATGCAGCTGCCATTGCCCTTTGCCATCTCATTTTCCCACTTGCCCTGATACTCATTAGGACACCATCAAAACAGACTTCCCTCTTTTCGTCTTATTTTTGCTCAACCCAGTGTTGAGCTATCTGTGGCAGCTCCCTGAACTGTCCCCACCCCTGGAGAAGCCCAACAGGAGCATGCACAGAGCACTGCTGACATCTGCCACGCCACCAAAGCCTGGCTGACACAGCAGGGAGGGCTTTGCCAGAGGGGAAGCCATCTGTGACAGCCCCTCTGCCAGAGTGCCATCCTTCCTTGGATAATACCTGCTGCATTCAGAGCAGGGCAGGCAGAACCTTCCTGGCACAGCCCTGGCACTGGCTGCTGCCTGGCCCCATCCTGGAGCACGAGTGACGAGGAGTCAGGAAGGAAACCTGGGCATGTGGTGCTGTGAAAGACACTGTGGTGGATTCGAGTCAGGGCCCTGGTAAACACCTCAAGGACTGCCACAGTGTGCTCCTGCTCCTCTCCACCAGCTGCTGCAACAACCACACAGATCCAGGCGTGGATCAGCCTGGAAAACAGATCTGCCCCTACTTTCCACTGAGGAACATGTACACAGTCCTAATAATGTACGTTTTTACCTGATCTATTGCTAATCAGCTGCTGAGGTGGCCTCTGCCCATTTATTTTAAGTGAAGAGTCCCAAATGACCTTCTAACTATTTGGTAGGAGAAAAAAGGTGTGTTAGAATTGTATTATAGGGTAGGCAGTCTAAGGAGAGACCGATGACACAAGGAAGGAACAAAGAGTTCTGAGTTTGGTTAGATGACTTTCTCTGAGGCTGAAGTGACTGATCTCAAATGATTGTCCCTCCAGCTGCCACCAGATCACAAGAGCATCCCAGATTTTCCACCAAACACCCAATGATTGCAGTTGTCGCGTATGGTGAAGAAGATAGTATGACTCCATAGTTTTCAGACAACAAGAAAACAGCAAAAAAACCCTAAAATCACAGCAAAACCAAACATTTTTAAGCACAGGATTTCTTGAGGGGTCAAAAAACGTTTTTTGCTAACACTAGTTTTGGCATATGAGCTGGAATTTAACTTCCCTTCTGCCCTTTGATAGAGAGTTTTTAGGATACTGCAATGCCCCAGAGGGCAAGGGCAATTTCTAGCAGAGTTATTACCTTTTACTTTAGTCCAAATGCAAGGGAACATCCACTTCCTCAAATATTTACCTTATCCTTAGCAGATTTGCTGCTCTCCTTTTCAGCTGAACTAATGCTGGAGTGTGGAAACAGCCTTAGACTCATTTATGAATATAGTGAAGGATGTGATTATTGGGATGTGCATTTTTTTCTTTTATAGTTTGCAGCACTATAAGATAAAACCAAGCACAAAGGAAAAGACATGAAACTTTACAAGCTTTGTTTTCATTAAAGAATAATGTTCAAATTTTAGCTCAAATGTTCTCTTTCTGGAGAAACACCTGGCCAAATCTTGTCCAGAAAAAGAAAAAATGTCCAGGAATACAACAGAAAAAGGGTAATTAAAATAAGATCATGTTTTCAAGAGTGGTTTTGTAGGGAGAGCCAGATTATGAAACAGACAGCTATAGATGGCATTGAACTCAGGTTTGCTTGATTTACCATCCAGGAACAGCAACCTTTGTTTACACTAGCTTTAGGACTTTTCAACCATTTACTTTGTTTCCCTTGTTAAAATTAACAAAACCTTTAAGCGTTTACATCTGTCAAAAGGAGAACCTCAGTTCTCTCAGTACCCCACTGCAGCCCTCAGGAACGTCTGTTCCACAACCAAAAGCGCAGCTGACGTTGATGCAGCCAGGTTCATGTTAAATCAGCCAGCACAGGGCAAAGCTCAGTGCAGGGCAAAGCTCAGTGCAGGGCAAAGCTCAGTGCAGGGCAAAGCTCAGTGCAGGGCAAAGCTCAGTGCAGCTGGGACACACTCATAGCTCCTCGGAGGCACACTGAGCAGCTTGCTCTGAGCACTGAACACCTCCAGTTACAGCACAAGCAGCGCTTGAACTGCCTTGTTTGAGGCCAGCGCAGTGAGATCTGTGCATTCAAAGGACAGAACAGATCGCCTCTTGGAGGGTAACACCTAAATGAAGTCTCAGAATGAACAAAGAGCAAAGAAAACATCATCCACACAGAGATACAGAGAAAAAAGAGGGAAGTGCACTTTCAGCTGTTTCAGACCCCTCCTGGCAATCACATTTAGAAGTGAGGCTCTGTTTACAGAGCAAGTTCTCAGCCCTGCATTCCTAAATTCTGTTGACAAGAGCAGCATGAATCCCCTCTCTGTGATATCAAAGTGTCCCTCCAGACACACTGGTATTATGGGACAGCTTGCTGGTGCCTGAAGTTGTGCATAATGAGACTTAAGAAGCTTAAAGAGCTGCCCCTGCTTTTCTCTATTTCACCACATCCAGTTGTTTAATTTCCCTGGTGGTAGAAAGCCCTGGCTGAACAGGAATTAGGTTTGGGTCTCTTGGCACTCTGATCCTCTCTTCACATCATTACAATGACACTGGGTGAAGCAAGGGTCACAGGGGAGAAGTACTGATAAAAAATTCCCTCTGAGTTCTTTCTAGTTGTATTATTGAGCCATCATCCTTTATGCTGCTCACTATTTATGATGTGCACAAAATACATAATTAATTGTCCAATTCAACACTAGCACTGTGGCCTGTGACAGACTTTCATTTATTTAAGAGTGTTTTTCCTTTCTCTGGCTTTATGATGTTGCCTAAGAAAATTAATTTGGCTGAATTCCCCCAGAAGTTCAAGGGAACAAACCACTCCTTCATTTCCACTGGAGTTGTTATTGGATTTGAAATTTTCCTTTTAACAAAGAATTAATTTGCATACATTACCAGCTAGACAGTTCTAAAATCAGGAAGCTGAAGAAATACAGATACACACTCCAGTATTTTTAAATAAAAATCTCTGTCACTGGGAAGCAAGTTCTGACTACGACTGCTCTAAGAATGAAAATGCTGCAACCAGAAATAATTCTTAATATCTCTTTGATGAAGGTGGGGAAAAGGCCCCTGTGGATGGAACAGTGACTTCACACACAACTCTGAGATATAGAAAAGTAATTTCTAAACTTTTGGAAGCAAGACAGATAGATTTTGTTTCAGATATCAATTCCAAATAGCAGCAATATGGGGAGGAGTGTGGCACTACAAATAATAGTAAATAGATATAGTCAGATATTAATCATGTCTGCAGTAATATCTCAATTTCTTATGTGTGTACACTTTAATTAAATAAAACAATTCCCATTTTTCTGACACTTTTATGCTTTCTTCCCTTCAAGTAATTCAGTGATATGCACAGAATATGCAACAAAATTTTAATTTAAATCTTCATACTTTTGTTGCTCTAACCAATCCTCTATGGTCTGAAAAAAAATTCAAATGATCAGCTGCATATACAAGATCCCTAAAAACATGGGGGAAAAACCCCAAACCTATAATCCACTGGCTACAGCTACCAAACAAAATAGAAATTAAACTCTGCACTTTGGTGTTATTTTTCTATCAAAGACTGAAATAAAGTAGTTCCTTACTCCTGGAATTCTTCAAAGCAATCCAGGTGTTAAAGAGCTTTCTCAGTGCTGAATATTAACAGCCAGACCTTGAGTCCTACTCTTGATGAAGTTCATGACAAAACCAAGTGAATTAAACAGGGACATTGGAAAGTATCCTTCAGTTTTCAGAGAGCTACTTGTACCATCTGCTTATTAATTCATACCCTCAGGACTTATTCTCAGGCTACAGCTTGTGAGCAGCTTCAAACAATTGACATTTTATGGCAAAAAAGTCCTAGGAGAGGACATGATTTTTGTTATCCCCTCCAAAATCTATGCCCAAGATTCTCTTGAACTTCTCACAACAAATTAGAGCCTTTTTTTTTAAATTTTTTGTCAGAAAAATGTCATACACCACGTCTGTAAGTACTACTTTTTGTGTTATAGGATTCCAGCCTGATGGAACTTTGCTTGAGATGAAGTTCAAGCCCTTCTGTAAAATGACAGGGAGGTGCAGTTGCAGCACAGCACCATTCAGATTTGATCTGTTTAATTTTGTGTCTAGAAAGGAAGGCACCCAGAAACCACCTCATGAGGGTGATTTCCTGCCGGTAACAAAAGAGGAGCAGGTCCACAGAGACCCACAGTCCTTACAAGGTTTTGTTTGCATTAGCACACTCTAATAATGATGAATTTAAGATTGCTGCCATCCATTCATCATAACCTCTATCTGGAGACTGGAGAAATGAGATAGGACTCAAGCACTGTCCACATAAAGCATAACTCTGAAACACGGGGCACTTTGCTCCCACAATGATAACGCTGCCTGTCAGATAACACTGATGAAGCTGTGACATGACTGTGCCCTGAAGCCCATTTCAGTGCAGCTATGGAGCTTCAGATGAACAAAGGTCCTGCCTGGTTTTTAAAGGAACACGTCCAGGGTTGTTTGAAACACCAAACCCTGAGCAAATGGTTACTGCACCAACGTCAGACTGTGATGTCTGGTCAGACTAATCATTTTGTACCTGCTAAAACAGCACCTCCTGTGCTGGCTCAGGAAGATTCTTTAGTCTTGTGCATGCTTACTTCTGCCTGCTCCCCTCTGCAGGAGCTGAATTGTTAGAAAAAGTAACAGATGAAGCTGCAAACAGGAGCCTCCCCTTGATCTGTTCTGAGCAGAGTGTTTGCTAGTTCAAAATAAGAAAATGTGTGGAAGGAATGGTTCCATGCCACGGGAACCCTCCTGGGGCAGGGAAGTTCCCAGTACTGGGTTTCTCTCAGCAGTGCACCCTAAGGCAGAGCTCTGCCATAAACACTCATGGTAAATGCCATGATTTACCAGGAAAAATGAGGCAGCCCTGAACTTCCACCCCTAATATTTCCTAAACTTCCTTTCAGTATCCTAAAGAAACTCATTTTTAATCACATCTTCGATACAGAAGTGTCGGAGAATAACTGTCCATCTCTCTGTTGGTGCAAATGAAAGTAATGAGGGTTGATTCCTATGGCAATGCTATGGAAATGGTAATTTTTTTTAAGTTTTAAGCCTCATTTGTTTTATTCAGAAGTTTCTCCACATATTCATACACCCCCCCATTTGAATGGACCACAGCTATTTATTGAAATAAACATTTGCTTTCAAATGCAGCCCTGCTTTTGATTTATTGTATTCATTAAACACTGTCTGCCTCACAGGGACAGGAGCAAAACCAACACACATCAGTATTATTTTCCTTTGAGTGTGTGTGTTGAATCTGACCACTGATGACTTATCTGAAGGTGAATAAGTTAATTCATCCTCATCCATGATCTTATTTATGCTTTTGATGCTGTCTGCCTCCCCAGATAGAAGTGGATGCTATATTAATTCATTTTATTCTGCCTGAAGTGTAATTTCTCAAAAGACTGCTCAAACTGCTTCACATAAATTAGAAGATTAAAAACTTCTTTGTCTTTTTTAACCTTGATTCTACTGTATCCTATTGTACATGGAGACTCAGGAACACACTGAGCTCGCTTCCAGGTAGAATTAGTGCTTAAATTAAAAAATACTGAAGAAATTTATTGCCATATGCAGGTTGTCCTACCTTTTTTTTACAGCAATATCTACTTAACATTCCTAACCACTGTGGCTGTTTGTTGATCCTATCTGAGTTTTAGGGTTAGAGGAGATCTCATTATAATACAGTAAGTTTAAACACTGATAAGAAATCAGATTTTTGTCCTCAGAAAACATGAGTTTGAAACAAAATTTAAGGTGAATAATGAGAAATAAGTCTTCATGAATAACTGAATTCCTGCTGGTCTTGCACTGTTTTAAATGAGTGACAGGTGATTAATCACTGTGATGAACTTCCTTCCGCGTTATTTTTCATTTACACATCTACGGCTGGATGTTTTCATTTCTGGAAAACGGAAATGTGGGTGCCACTCAGGATTCCTTAGTCTTTGCCATAGATTTTTAATTGTTGTTTTTAAATGCAAAACTGATCCTCAAAGGAAAAAAACACACCTGAACATAAAACTTGAAGCCTTCTCTTTTCCATATGAATGGTTGTTCACCAAAGCCAAGGTACAGACCTTTTGGCAGGTCTTGTTTTGGCAGATTCTAATCCATTCTATGCCCACTAATTAATCCCAGCCTGTATTCTTATTTTTTGCAGGACAATTTGACTTTCCTTTTTGCTGAAGGCACCTGGGTTTTACTCCTAGGTGTAGGTTTTTTATAGAAACACCAACATTTATGCATTTAATATGGCCCCGTGGTCATGTTGGTAACAGAAACTCCTATGACTGACTGCACAAATTCCATAAGGAATGAACCTGAAAGGAGTCAGAGCCACACACCTGGGGGGACTCCCTAATCTGGCTGCAGGTGTCAGTAAAGTGCAGGGGAGAGCTCAGTGTTGTAAGAACGCTGAGCAAAGATTTTTGATGTGAAGAGGGTAGGTCCCAGGCTCAGAAAAGCTGCACCCACTCCAAATACAATGCTAGCTAAATAAAATACCCCATATGCAGGAAAGAAACCCGTAGGATATGATGGAAAAAAGACCAGGTGAAAGGGAAATCCAGGTCCCTTCTCAACCTTGAGCTGGTTCTTGTTTTTAGAGGAAAGAAAAGTTCCTTAAGCTTAACATACAAATGCTCTGTGCAGGGCTAAGTGTAAATGAGATGCAATGCTGCTTTGGAGTTTATTATATACAGCAGCCATGCACTTATCACTTCTGAAGAAATTGAGTTAAAGCATATTGGTATCCTTAATCACATCAATGCTCATTTCCATCTTCTCATAGAGCAACTCTGAAAAAGTTTTCAGGAAAAAAAAAGTAGCTCTTTGATAATGCAATAGAAACCAAAAAGGACACTGGGTATTGAAAAGGGTAAAAGCTTGTCTCTAATTGATTGTAAACTGATGACAAAGTGACAACTGGAAGATTTGTTTCAACCAGATGTTTGTTCTAGAGCTGTTCAACCATCAAAAAAAGAATGTCTCCTGAATATTTACCAAATGAAGATTGATGAAAGAGCATTAAAGCTGCATTAAACCTTTTGCCACCTCTGCTAAATAAGAGTCTCAGAGCTTGCAAGAGGACTGCCAAAGATTCACGTTTTGATCACAGGCACACACACTAAGGAAGGGTTGTGTGTGATCTGGAAAAATCCTGGTTTGTAGCTATCAGGGCATTCATGGCTTTCATAGGGCAAATGTTTAGAGAGCAACTAAACTATAATTCAAGTGTTGGGACAAAAACTGTTCATCAGAAACAAACCTAAGCAGTGATCTAGGGCTGACATTCAGGAAAGCATCAACTACCTCCCCAGTCTTCTGAACAGGGTGCTCCTTTTAAGTCACTAAAAACCACCTGTCAGCTCTGCAGGGGAAAGCTGGGCTTCAGTTTCATGAAAACAAAGGTTTAGTGGGGTGAAAAGGGACTGTTACTGCTTTCAGTTTCTGGGTAATGCCGAGAGGTTTGGGGGATGGGGAAGACAGTCTTCAAAACAGAAAACAACAGAAAACTGGGAATAATTTTTAAGGAAACCCCCAGATAGACCTGATTCCAAAACCAGTTTTAACAAACAGACTCTGCAGCACCTAACTTAAGAACAACTGTATGAAAAAATAAGTTTAGAAGCACATGCTAGGAACTAAAATAAACAGAAAAGAAAGATCAAAGTATAGAATTTTAGAGTCTATTCATTCTTAACTCTTCTCTCTAATGATATTATGGGATGTTATTATGTACAAACAGTCAGCAACAGAAATATTAAGGTACAAAATTTTCATTTTAAAACCCTGTTAACTTAATTTACCCTAAATCTGTGCTGTTGCACAGAGAAGTAATCACTTCGTTTTAATGAGGAAATCTCCCAATGGTATCAAAATGATGGTATTAAATGGTATTGAAAATCAACTAAAAACCTAAAAAATTTTGATCCTTCTAGTCTGATGGATTGAAACCTATTTGGCAAGATGAGGGAAACCCACTGGTGACCACAAAGCCTCTTGCCTTCACACTGCTCCTCTCAGCATCTGTGTTGGAAGAATAGCATCACTATTTGCTCCTGCACCCAAATCTCTTCTGATAAATTAAAAAAAAATCAAAAAATCCAAAGATTGGATTTTCTTAGAGAGCCACAAAGAAATAATCTCAATAAATGTTTCACAGCAGTTGCTCTGCCCATTTATCTGCTTTTTAAATTATTAATGGCACAAGGCAAAGCACCTCTTAGGGTCCAGCAATAGCTGGTGTTAAGCTTGAGAAGGAAACAAACATTTCTGAGGAGGCCAAAAGTCTGGAAGAGTTACTGCTCCCCATAAAAATCAGAACCAGCTTCTATGGTGAAATGATTTCCTGAAGATTGGACAGGAATGGGTACTACTGCAGTTCCTGAAGTACAGCCCATTCTTTCAGCCTCTGGACAGCCTCTGCGCCCACTTGGCAGGAGTTTCAAACAAGGACAGCCTTGCAACAGCAGTTCAGAGGGACTGCATTTGCCGAGGAGGAAAGGCACAGCCCAGTCACTGCAGCAGCAGCAAAGAGTCAAATTTCAGGGACTGCAGCCTGCCAAGTACAGGCAGATGTGCATTACAACGCCGAATTTAGGCACTATCACCTCAGCTGCTTCTGCTTTGAATGCAAATGGACTTGTGAGTGTAATCTTAAAGTGGTGCCTGGGGTACACACGTGAAAGTCAGACACAGCCTGAGCACACATCGTTCACTGGCAATCACCAGTTCTTTTGCTTCACTATCTTTTCTTTGTATTTAATTCTTTACCAATAATGCATTCTGCCATAAACTTCCTATTTAACTGTCAGTAAGAGTCACCTTCCATTTACTCATAGAGAGGCATCCCAAGTAATTGCAGAAGGAAACAACCATAAGCATTTGACATGCTGGTAGAGGCAGGCTGGTAGAACTGAGTGCTGCAAAGTCTGGGTGTATATTGAGAGCATTTGTGATGCCAAGATAGTATTTTTACATTCATTGTGAGGGGCTTGCTTGCCACATTGCACACACAAGTGCAGGGTGCTGGGTATGTGCTGGGTAAGTCAGGGATTTCATATTCATTTATTGTCCAGTGTTCATTCTGCAGCTCCTGCTGGGTGACACCTTGCTCTGTATCTCTTTGCTGTGCACAGCACATTGAAGGCACTCTTGGTGACTGATGAAGTTTTCTTAATGAGTTTAAGTTTCTCTTCAGCTACAAATACAGGGCCTGGCTTGTGAGCAAGGAAATAGAGCTTTCCACTGCTTGGTGCTTTCAGCTTTTTAGTTGCATTTTGAAGTTCTACCCCAAATTTTCCTGATGATGAAACATCCTTCCCTTCAAGGGGAAGACAGAACAGCTTTACTGCTAGAAGGTGGCGACTGTCCACCTGGATTCAGTTTGTCACACTGCTTGGAAACACAGCTTTTAAGTTAACCTGGTCCTTTCTCTATTTAAGGTGTCCAGCAACCAACAGTTCACATTAAAATGACCCAAACATCTCGATTCTTTGCCCTTTGCCTGAGCACAGCAGGTTCCAGGCGTGCCCAAACACTGACCCACAGTTCCCTGGAGGGGAACTCTGCAGAATCTCATCAAAGCACACGCTACCAAAAAGCTGTAACTATTCTCTTAGGGTGGCTGTAACACTTCTGTTAGAAGAGTTAAACCCGCAGAAAAATAAACAAGATTTATATTTAAGGCCCTACAATGGAGTCAACACTAAAAGTAGCTACTGCCAGTCTTTGGGCAGTGAAAGAGGGAGACCTGGAGGAATTTAGACACCAGCATAAAAACTGTAGAAGCAAATATTCAAAGAACCTTAAAAATACCTTAAATGTTTTGCATCTTGCCTGAAAGTTTCCCATCTAAATATTTTTGTTGCCTGGATTTCTTTCCCCATTAGACAGCATATTTTACTTCAGTGTTTATATACAGGAGAGGAAATGAAGGGTCAGGTAGACAAGAGGGTCAAGAAATGGGACTCAATCCCACTTCTTTTTCAGATTAAATACTCCCCATGTTCTAGTTTGCTTGCTGACTCTACCAAAGCTTTGAAGTATAAAAAAAAAATCCAGTATAATTGAAGTTAAGGGTTTGCATAATCCTTTTTCTAAAGATGTAAGATATAGCCATGAACACACTGCTCACTTGTAATTCCTGCTGTGATCTGCAGTCCAGCTGCAGCTTGTCAACAGGATAAACACAAGGCATCCTCATGTATCTATTTGTGCATGACAACTGTGAAAAGGAGATTATAAACCCCCACTCCACCACCAGCCTCACGGAAGGGAAGCTTTAAATGACACAGGAAAGATAACACTAAAAAGAGATTTTTGTCACAGGGAATCAGTCTGCACCAACATCACACCTTTGTCTAATTTCTTATGTTTATTACCTCAAAACTTTTCTCAGGCTTGACATTTTTATGGTTTCAGGTTCATTGGCCAGATTAAGCCTAATCTTCCCCTTGTATATATTTAAAGTGGGATTTGTGGCTTTGGCTGCATGACTCCTATTGAAGTTAATGGGAGCCAGTAGGCCAAATCCTCACATGCTATTTTATTTTTCTCCCTATGTGTGTTTAACTCTTCTAAACAAATATACCTGTGCCTAATAGTTAAATAAACAAAATCCACTTTACTATTTCAACAGATGAATTAGGCTTCCAGTACCACCTGATAAGATTTACAAGACTGCTGAAACAAGATCTGTTAACAAACCCCAATCCTAATTTTATGACAATAAAACTACAATGGCTCTCAAGGAATAAAGGAATTCCCCTGACCTACAACCTTGCAGCTGATTTGAATATATTAAAGTTGGTGCTTATGTGGGTCTGTGGGTTGGTTTTGTTTTGTTTTGTTTTGGGGTTTTTGTGTCTGTGAATGTGTGGTTTGTTGGTTGTGGTTTGCTTTTTGGGATTTTTTTTTTTTTTTGCTAAGAAATACCCAGATTTTTATGCATGTTTCTTTTCTAAGCATATTTTAATTCTGACAAAAAAATACCATTAAATATTCAGACTGCAATTTCTACAGGAACAAGATGAAATTTGAAAACCCCCATTCCCTGCTAAATACAGATCTGAAATGGCTTTTTGATTAGGCAAGAGACAACATGTAAGTAAAGGTGCCACACCTCAGTTGCCCTGCCTGGGAACAGGTGGTGCCCATAGAGGTTGTGGTTGTCACATCCCTGGAAATGCCCAAGGACAGGCTGGATGAGGTCCTGAACCACCTGACCTAGGGGGTGGCATCTCTACCCACTAGGAGATGGTCTGGATTTGTAGGATTACAGAAAATCTTGCAACACCTTAAAAGAAACCGTAAATGAGTTCACTCTGGAAATGAGCACTCTTTAATGAAGGAAATTTGAAGACATGGATTGATTTATTCTGTCATGTCAATCATTTTGACAACAGAGAAGCAGCTGGCAGGGTCTGCAGAAGTGCCTGCTTGTGTTGGGAGAGAAAATGGCAGGTACAGGGCAACCTGAGGCAATTTGCACTCAACAGCTCTCCAGGGCTCCGACATTTATCCCTGAGTGAGGAGCGGAGGAACAGCTCACTGGCATATGTGAAAATTACTGTCTTGATAGATTCAGTTTTGTCCACATTATGACTTTTATTATAATTTTATGTATGTTATGTATTTTCCATTCTTCTTCTCAACGTGATGCCCAGGCCACTCTGAATGATTTGTGTAGAATTGGTATAAATGTGTACTGTATGTGATCACTCCACTGCCTCAGGGAATAAAGGTGTAAAGTGCTGGTTAACATTCCTTCAAACATTTTTCATTGCTTCTTTACTGTGATAATCTTTCCTAACCCCCCCACACTAATTTCATTTCAGAGTCTTCCTGAAGGGAATAACTGGAGGTGTGAAATAGCTGGAGGAGGATAATGTGACACCTTATTATGAAGTAGCAGTGTGAATGTTGTCAGCTTTGTCCCTGGTTTTAAAAAGGAATACAACACCATACTTGAGCTGCATTTTGAACAGATGGACCTATTCATACATACAGCATGAAACCCAGTCAGATTCAATCCATATGATCCCCCTCCACATCTAGGCATATTGGTATTGTTACCACTGCCATTTTCATCCTACTGCTGTGGTAGGCACAAATATCTGCAGCATGGATAAGCAAACACCCATCCCAAACACAAACTAGATCTTTATCACATGGTTCCAAAACGTTCACAACCTACGAATGAGATGAGGAAAATACAGGAGAAGTGCAGCCAGAAAAGTGCAAAGAAACACAAACTATTGATCAGTCTGACCAAACAGCTGGTGGTTGATGTACCCACAGCCTGAGTGTGTGCCCAGCTCCCCCTGGACAACTGATAAACTGCTGTGCATCGACTGTAGCACAAAACCACAGCCAGGGCAGCTGAATATTTCTGAATGAACACCTTAAACTTCCACCATTGATACCCAGAGACCTGGAGACCATCTAAGGATCTTTGCCTTAGACACCTGGCATAGCTATGTTTATATTTTCCATGTAAAGAAGATAAAGATAAAGCTGAAAATAAGATCTCCCCCAAAATTTGGATTGACAGCAATGATGGTCAGCACATGTTTGAAGGAAAACCACCATATCATCTATTTCCCTTCCTTCTTCCCTCTGTCCCTTTCAAGTTGTTTCCCCCCTCCTCTTTTTTTTTTTCTTTCCCCATACATCATTCTTTGTTTTATTATTCATGTTCCTCTGCATAGCACACAAGCATTTTTAAGATGTTGGGCAGTCTTTAGGGTCAGCCCTAACTATGATCCACTTGAGGATCACACTCTGAATAAACCACAGAGTCATGGAACAGATAAGGTTGGAAAAGACCTCTAAGATCCTCATATTCAACCATTGACACTGCACTGCCAAGTCCACCACATCTACCAGTTCATCAGTTTCCTAATTTTCCTTTCCTAACACTGTTTGAAAAAATTGCCTGGTTAACCCAACCCACACCCTTTACTTCACATTTTGGAGCAGGAAAACATTGCCAAATGGCTGTGCTCATTGCTGCTGCATATAGCCCATACCAGATACAAATTTGTGTTTCCTTTTTCAGAGAAATAACATTTGACAGTTTGAAAGTTAAAGAATAAAACCCTTAACTAGAAAATTTACCTGGAGTCTTGTAGGAGGTAGGAAAAAAAACAAACAAACCCACAAATATGGAATAGTTAAAAGGTAATCCAGAGAGAGACTGATATATCTGATTAAGACTTCATGAAAACCAACACAGACAGTGAGCTGAATAATAAAGTATTCAGAAAGAAAGTGCTTAAGCAAATGATTTCTATTTATGGAAACAGGGATGTGCTATTAGATACAAAGTCAGAAAAATCCTGGCATACATATAGGAAGCAATCAGATAGTGACAGATTTATTCTTGCCATGATAAGCACAATGGGTAAGTTACTTCTAAACCCAAGAGTAGCTTCCACTCTTCTCTGAATGATGGGTTATACATAAATCAGGTTTTCGGGTACCCATCACTGTACTAGTATATGACACATATTCTAACAAATACCTCTTACACTGAGGAAGAAGTCAGTAATCAATGGAATTTAACTAAACTTCTGCAGTTCTGGTGCTGGTACAAAGTAGATACCTACTGACTTCACTAGAGCTGCACCAGAAGGTGCCACCCATTCATGCCCAGAGCTTCAGAGTAAGTTGCCTTCAAAGAAATTGTCATTTCACACGACCTAAGCTTGAGCTTCCTCTCCAAAACACAAAAGGTCTGAACAGTAGAAAGTTGTTCCTTCATCTGTCTCAATTTGCACTGGCTTTCTTCAGATAACTCACTGTTCTCTGGAAAGATCCCAAATTTTCACATTATTCAAACTACAAGGTATTTCTTTCAAACACTGAGACAAAAGGAATATTCAAAACCAAGGATGCACACACAATTATAGAACTCAAGCTGTTGAGTGGAAAAAGCCATTCACGTTGAATTCGGAAGACATTTACAGAACTGCAGCTGAATTCTACTTTTTAGTAAAAACCATCTCCTATTTCATAACTGAAACTATGTGGAGAGATGTTCCAGTTATGCCAGAGACAGATCCACACTAATAACTAACCAGGATAAGGTAATGCTGAAGTAGCTACATACTTCTGCCAACAGAAAACCCGTGTCTGGGAGACAGCCCAGAATCCTGTTTCTACAGAAATGAAGTCTCTGCTGTGGAAAGCTTGAGGTGGGGTGACGGAAATCAAACAGGAGTTTCCAGTAACAAAACACAGTGCTTTAACTATTGGAGGTTCATGGGAATGATTTATCGCTGTCCCTTGATTGCAGAGCCTGAAGATTCTGCCCAAGATCCTCCCTCTTACTGCTCCGTGCTCCCATTCTCATAGAGGGCAAGACCCAGTCTTTCTTGTAAAGAGGTTAAAAACCTTCTGCACAGTTCTGCAGCTGGCATTAACCTGTGTCAGGGTAAGAAGGGCTCTTCTCTACATCTCCTTTGTGTCAAAACCTTTTTCCCCCCCCTTGTCCACCTACTTCATTTATGTAGACTGCAAGCACCGTGGATTATTTTAATTAGCACCTTTATTTTATTAGCACTATTTTAATAGTCCCTGATCTAGGGACTATGAGCTCCAGAAGTATCAATGAGCTTGCAATGCTGCCATTCAGAAAGGTCTCTGTGCTGCCAATCTGGGAGCCCTGGGGTCATTTTTCTCCCTCCCGAGTGCAGCAGGAGCCCTCACCCACCCAGACCAGTTTCACCTGAGGTTCTACTCCCAGCATGGCAGCTTTGCTTCAGCACAGCTCCTGGCCCCACTCCCTGCCCTGGCTGCAGCCCAGGCCAGGACCCAAGCTCCGATGGAGCCTCCATGTGGGGCTGGTTTGGGAAAGCAGTGCCTCCAGAGAGGTTATCTGGCAGCCCTCATCATTTCTAACACTGACCTCCCTCCTCCTGCCACTGCCTCCCTCCTGTTGCCATGCTGCCAGCATTTTAGTCCATAGCAGGGACTGCATTTCACTTATTAAGATGTCTAAGGAAAGCTCCTTTTATAATTTAGTACATCCATCATCAAAAAGCTCATATTTCAGCTTTTTCTTAACTTTACCTTGCAAACACAATCTGAGCTACATGCAGTGTTCAGAAAGGTGAAGACAGGGGGCCATGCTAAACAGTTGTCTGTGCTGCTTAAAGCACTGCCTTTTCCAAATGTTTTGAAAAAGCAAACCCACCAGAATCACTAATTGGCTGAAAATCACGAGGGATTTTTGCTGGTTGCTCTTTAAAGCAGTATTTCTGTTTTGTTTCAGCTTCTTTACTTCCAGCTGTGCTGGGGAAAAAAGGAGCTTGGTCCATCCTGAGGTTTATTCAAAACCCCAAACTATTGCTGACAGCAGAGATGATCCTTTTAAAGCTGGTGACTTGATATTAGGGAAACAAATCATATTAGAGAAATACTCAAAATCAGTACAAACAGAGCACGTGTGGTGCTATTAGAGAATGAATTTTGTGCAAGCATGGAATGAGGTACTGTTTGAATACCACACTGAACTCACCCCCAAATTCAGTCAAATTATCTGATTTCTGTCGGTCCCTTACCTTATTTATATTCATTTCAGTGGACCCTTGATTAGGCAGAAATCTAACAGGATTCTGATTTTTTATAACTTAAACTAGTCTTCATTTATTTGTAAAACACATTGTAAAAATATTTTGGCATTACCCACAGCATCTCTCAACTGAGAGTCTCGAGTACTCCTGTGACTTGAACTTGATTAATGCCATTACTTTGACAGCTGGAGGCAAGCAGCCTCCACTGTCCCCATCAGGGACAGCAAAATGTTACAGCTCCACAAATGCTCTTTCAAAACAGCCAAATTTTAGGCCACCAGTAAATTTGTCATTACTATTTAAGAATACTGAGGAATGAGAATTCTCCCCAGATGCAGGCAGGGACAATCTGGGATAAATACTCAGAGTCCTGATTATGGCAGAACTCATGGATGCCTCTGAGCAAGCCATTCAGCTGGGGTTTTGTTTTTCTAATTTTTTTTTTGTCTTTTTAGCAAATAAAACTGATTTTGTGCCATATTGTGCCATTTTTAATAACATGATAAGTCTTTGGAGGCACCGATCTTCTGCCAGTAGGGATTACTGTAATATGAAATATTAAGGAGGACATAATGCTAAAAGGTCCAGATGGGCACTAAAAGAAAGATTTTAGTAGTTAGCACAGTGGTACAGGACAAGGTACAAACCTTCTGTGACAATTCTCTTCGCTCAGTATTTCTTTTCAAGTAAATCTAAACAGACACATATTTTTTAAAACTTGTAAGAGAGGGTTTAGTGACATAAAAAGTTGTAAAAAAATTCACTGTAAACATGCCTTTATGAACTTGAAATCCAGTTATGGAAGACTAATAGAAAGATGCAAGTAAGGCACCAAAAGTAATGTCTCTACCCCTCTTTTAGTTACTCTTTTTTACTGATCACCTATGTATTTCTAAATCCTGACACTTCACATGCCTAGACATTGAGATGCTCTCATAAATCATCAAACAGGTTCCCTTTAAGCAGCTATTTTTCCTTTTCCTGAGGGTTCTAAGAGAATAGACACTTTTCCAACCATTGCTACCTTTATCAGCTATCTTGCTAATGATGCCTCAGACGTCAAAATACCTGTAAGTTTAAGATATTGGAACAACTGGCACTTTAGTTTAAAACAGAATGGAAAACATCTAAGTAGGAAGATAAAGTGATACTTGGCACAGCTGAGGAAAGAAATACACTGAAAAAAGTGAAGCATTAGAAAGAAAAATACCCTGAGCTGGTTCTCTCAGTCTGGTGCAATGTCTGAAGTGATACCAATGCTGCAAATAAATACCTTTGTCTTTATCTAATATAAAATGTGAGAAGCTTACTTAGTTTTTCCTCAAAGCTTTTCTGTTCTTACTTCAGCTTAAAGAAAAACAAAAGAAAAAAAAGAACATAATCAAATGTATTTCTACTCTTTATACTAGTTACCCATTAAAACTGCATTTTCAGACATCTTAGGGGCAGAAAAGTTCACTTGATCATCCAATTTGATCTCCCATTTCCAAAAAGCATGTAATTAAAGTGTAATCAGTGTCTGACTAATGCATTTTCTAGAAAGGCACTCACCCCTGAAGAAATCCAGTGATGCTGCCTATGCACTATAAAGACATTTACTCCTTCCAGAACACCCCCTGACAACTTTTCTCTGTGCTGTCTTCAACTGCCCAGCAGACTCCTAAAATTAGACACAAATTTCATTTGTGCTCCCTAACAGGATTTTGGCATGACCCAAGTGAGTGTTTTTCATGCTGCTGTCTAAATATTGCACATTCCTTTTTGTTGCTGCCCATCCTCCTTCTCCCTGAGTGCATCCATGTTCGCAACAGGCCATGTTTCCATTCTGGAACCATCTTACTGGGTGATCCATACAGCTCTGTAAGACTCCTGCCACATGCTTCTCAATAAAGCTGCTCTGTTGTCAAGAACTTTTAAGATCAGCCAATTCTGCAGTTCTTTCAAATTTATTTTTATTCCCAATGTCAAATCTAAGCAAAATAACTGTAGGGTGTTAATTTTCTTAGCCAGATGCATCGTCCAACCAAGAAATAAAATCACGTTCATCTCCCAAGGCCAATGTTCACAAAGCCACGTGAACTATCAGGAGATGAAAAGATGCTGAAAGGGAATGTTGCCATTCTCTGACAACCAAACAGGGGCTGCAGGTGGAAAAGAGCTACAGTTTGATCTCCTTTACTGGGCCAGGCTGAGGACAAATTGAGGAGGGGCCTTGGAGGACAACTGGATTTTTGGGCAGAATACGTCTGCATAGGAGTGTGTCTGCAGGGACATAAAGAGAGCTCCAGCTCCACTTGTCCAGAAAAACAGCTGGAAAAAGCAGCTGGAAGACTGAAGGAACTACAGCAACACATTCCATAGGGACTGCCAAGAAAATGCAATGTCACCAATGTGACAGTGACTGCTGCTGGGATTCAAATCTGAAGTCAGAACAGGAATACCCAAAAAATTGACAGTTAGAAGTGTATAATGGTAGGGATTAATTAAACTCAGGATTTAATGTGCATCCCCTGACATATTAGAAGCTTTGTTGCACATACTTGAGGAATAATATGTGTGAGGTTTCTTAAAAAGATTTTAAAGAACAGGCTTTACAGGGTCTTTGACACAATGGTTTGGTGAAGCAGACCACGCAGAGAATTAGCATAATCTTTTTTCATTTGAACAAAATCCCTTCCTCAGCAGAGAGCTGCACTTTTCCATGAGTTTTTACAAAGAAACATATTTATCAGACTATTACATGATATTAACAATGACTTTTAAAACACTTCGAAGAGATAGCACACTGAAAACATATTCTATTAAATCAATTAAAGCTTTTGAAGACATTATACCCCAGGCCACTTATTCTCCTTTGTGTCACTGAATTGCTCAGCAATTTTCCTCAGTGGAGTGAGATATTCAACACCAGGGAGCAAAGTCTGGTGCTGCTTGTTCAGTCTGTGGTGTGGAGCACAGATTTTTGTGTGTAATCTAAAAATCAGAACCCTCTATCCCAGAATGACAGATTCTCGTGTTGCCTGTGCTAAATATTTGAACTTCAGTAGGCAACCTCCCAAGTGCTTGAGTATTAACAGTCATCACATTCTAGATCATCACATGAAATGCTTAGACTTTGACAGACTGGTAAAAAAATACTTATTTGCATACATTTATTTACTATTCAGGCATCTTAATAAACTTCAATTTAGCAGCATTTTTTCTGTGCATTTTTTTAACAACTGGGCATCAAACACAACTCCAAAAAGAAGCGTTGTTGTTCTGCACTGAGTTCAAGCCATAAATATTACACAGTAGAAATATTCACAAATAAGCCTTTCAAAGTTAAAATTCTGCCTTCTACATTAACTGTTTTAATAGATATTAAATAGGTAGAGCATGACAGTATATTTTTGAAAGTTTTAATTCTGAAAGATCAATTTGTTGGCTACCTTTACTAAAGAATATCTTCAAACAGCACTGAAAGCTAATAATGGTTGTCATCAAGTCTTGAGGATGATTGTCACATTTATCAATACTCTGTAAGATGCTGTAACAATTCCTTATAGCTGTTTTGGTTAACAGAACACTCTTTCAATGCATTCTGGACATCATTTTCATGAATGAATTTATTGTTGGCTTCCACTGAATTGTAAATAAAGAAATACCTGCATTATATATGTATGTGTAATAATAAAACTGCAGATTGAAATCCCTCATTGTTAATGCAAATCCAGTCCAAATTTAACAGCTACACAAACAATATTAGACTAAAACCATCAGAATGGAATCTTATCCCCCTTTATTGAAAACAGGTTTGTCTCTCCTTATTTGTTTTGTGGCTTGTGTTCTTATATCTCAGCCTTTAATGGGGAAAAGTTATTTATGCAAGTTACAGACTCTCACAAAATTTCCATCTTGTCAACAAATATTGATAAAAATTTGGTGCAGACAAGAAAAAATTATTCCTTAGTATCACTAGCTTACAGCAGAATTGGGTTTGATTTTTACATTACACAAGTTTGCACATTCCAGCTGTGATTTAAGACTGGTTTAAGTGTTGATTTGGGGTCATTCTGGGGAAATGCCCAACCTAGCCCTGTTGAAATGAAGCTCATCACTGTTCTCAGTGATCCTTCAGTGAATGAGAGAAACAAAGCAAACAAATATCAAAATAAATACTAGTTTCTACACTTAAACAGGAAAAAAAAAAAGGAGCTGTATGTATTCTAAAGGAGTAATCACAAAGTAACAATCTTGCAGGAAAGAGCTGCAGGTTTTTAAAGGCTTTTAAACTGGACATGAATCAACAGTGTCAGCCATTTGGACAAAAGAGGAATATTTGGACCAGGAGCAATAAACTCAGCCTATAAAATACAGAGCACAATCCTTTCCAACTTGGTCAGACCCCATTGCATGAAAGATGGGGGCCAAGTGGAGACTGGGGGAGAGCAAGAACAGGAGAAAATATGATTTGGCAGTAGGGTTTTGTCTTGCATGAGAGGACTGCTGCAGCTTTCAAGTGGTGGAAAGCTGCTGCAAAATTCTCCATGTCCATGGCAATGGGACAAATAGCAATGAGCTTAGGCTGCATGAAAGGAGATTTAGGTGAGCCATGAGGATAAATTTGCTAATGATGGGATAATGAAGCCCACTGGAATAGATTGTCCAGGGAGGCAGTGGAATCTCTGATATGTAACAGGTATCTACCTGGACAGGCACTGGGCAAGGAGAGGGATTAGATGTCCCCTTGCTGTCCTTTCATCCCCGTTGCTCAGGACTGTGCTGACAAACCTCCAAGGGACCAGGTGGCAAGCTGAATGTGGCTGTAAGTGCATTACACCACTCTTGGTCTCAACTGCTCACTTCAGGCCCGTAATGCACTTTGATTTCTGATTAAGCAACCTTTAAATTTCTGAGATTCAGTGGGAGGAAGGGAGATGAAAGCCTTTGTACAGTATTTCATCGGTCAGCGAGAGGTCCCATCAATTCTAAATTCATCAGGATGCAAATGGGAATGGAAGCACTGAGATTTTTCTTCAGCTGAGAACTCTTTGTTCACGACCTATCACTGCACCACGATGCCTGTGCTGAGTGTTTCTTCAGGGGAATGAAGGCTCAGAACAGTGAAACATGTTTGGAGTAAAGGAGCACAGCCAGATAAGTCATTACAGGTTATTTGTGCAAAAAAAAATTGTTAATGATGTTTCATTATTTCAGCCATTAAAGTTATGGTTGGAGAAAAAATATTCAACACTGAGAAAAATGTTTTGGAAACTCTTTTCTGTCTGATGGACCCTGGAAGAAGCCCACGGTTCTGTTGTGTAAAGGCTAATTTGTTTTTACTGTTTAAAACTCTACAGAGGTTTTCTAACCATGGTTCAACTTCTGGAAATGCATGGCACTAAATCTCTGACCATGTGAGAACACTGTAAGTAGGTACACACAGGAAATGAATAATGGGGGGAAAAGGAGAAGTTAATCATTTTGAAATACATTTGCAATTGTTATTGCCAATAATTTCCTGAACTCTTATTTTTATTTAATTGGGTTTTTAGGAATGTAATTATTTTTAAACTATCACATGCTCATTATATTTCAAATACTAAAATCCAGTTATGCTATCTTAGTGTTTCACCAGTTTTCACTGCAATTAAATTTAGCATTTAGTGTCATTAAAGAAAGAACATTCTCTCCTTGTAAACAAATTTGCTTTTGAATTTGACCTTTGTATTTTGCAAAATGCTTCACTTTATGGCTCTCTGCAAACCATTTAGTGAAGCTGAATATTTGAAATTCCCTATTTGAACTGTTTGACTGGTCACCCAATCCACCTGGCTGTTTCTCTTGTGTGAGTTTCTGTTTTGTAAAGATAAAAATTTTAAACAGAGAAGGATGAGGGAGAATCACAGGATTTTCGATTTTCTCAGTAAGAATGCAGACTGGGGAAGGGCTGTTTCAGATGAAACAACCATAAGTTTCATTGTGATATAGGAAATGTCTTCATAGATTTGGGTATGTGTGTTGTTTCCAGGCTTAAAATCCCAGACTGGCAATGTGTTACTTTGCCATTTTCCAAAGTACTACAGTGATTTTTCAGTGATTTTGCTGAAAAGTTTTATCTGTTAGATGGACTTGGTCTGTAAACCTCTATGAAACATCCTGTCAATATACCTGTTAGCTTGTTAGGTAAATAAAAATGTCATATTCCAAGGGAAACACACATTTACTTATTTTAACTTTCCTTCTGATTGAGTTTCTTAAAGCCATTCCACTCTCCTCAGCTGTGCTGTGGCTCAGATTCAATACAACAGACATTTCAGACTCAGTAAGATGCTTCCTAAATTTAGTTGAAAGTGGCTACAAGAGGAGACCTTACAGGAAAGGAACAATTTTCTCCTCTTTTGGGAAAAGAGCCCAAAATAAAAAGGTGTTTTATTAAAAAGCTTTTAAATAAATGTTTCAATCAGAGTAATTCATCACTGGACTTCCCCGATTTCCTGGAGTCCCTGTCCTGCCTCCTGTGGGTTGGACACATTATTCTGTGTGAAATCCCTGGCCCAGGGATTTCAGTGGGACAACACCTTTGCCTCTTGCAAGGTGAGGCAGGCAGAAGTCCCATCTGCTTTTCTGCCTCTGTAGGAGAGTGAGATGGGGGACATGTGAAACCCATCTTTCAGGGGACACCTCATCAGCATTTCCAAACAGGAGTGTTTGGGATAATCAGCATTTTCTTTTTTTTTTCTTAATTAAGAAGAAGCAGGGGAATGGGGGGAAGCAAGCAATCTAAAGCATTTCTTCAGGAATCTTTTGATCCAGGCCCTATTTGCTGTCATGCAAATGCCAATTTAGTGTATAAATGCATCAGGGAAAATAATATCCATTAGCATCATATTTGAAATGAAAAGGAACTGCAGGTCATGAGGTGCTGAGCACATACTGGGTCAGAGAGGCATTTTTGAAAATGTGTCTCTACTGCAACACAGCTTCACAGCTTTTAACCCATTAACTCATCTTTGTGATGAAACTTGCCAATTGAACCCTGAACATTCATATTAAACATGAATTTCACATTCAGTTAGTCCCTAATATGTATCCCTCCCAATTAGCATTTTATAAATGGCAAAATGTTTGTTTCTATCCTTTGGGCACCTGGTTTTGCAGGTAGAGGCACAACACATAAGATTATTCAGAATCACACTCAGTTGGGAACTCAGAAGAATCAGAGTATATAATCATCTTACATTAGCATTTGTTCTAAAAGGTTAAATTCTAGACTTTGGAGATTTTCCTCAAAAACAGATCCACTGCAAGAACTTAAGGGGTAGATTCAGCCTGGAAATGAAGACAAATTTTCTGGCAAGAGAGGCAACAGAAGAGTTTCCTCAATAAGGTTTTCAGGCCAAGATTAGATTTCAGGATGAGAAGCACTTAACATCTCTTGGATACAATGGAAGTGAAAGTAGATCAGCCAAGATCAAAGATCTCAGTCACCAGCTATATGTAATTTACCTGAATTTATGCCATCTTGTTTATTGTGCTATGCCCACATGTATATTCCTTATCAAAGAAACAAAAATCTCAAATGCTTAGTGGCTCCTAATTATTTATTGCCTTGTAACCAGCTGCAGCCTTTCACAAAAAGAAACCTCTCTTAAGCATAAAGAGAAATAAAGTAAGATTCATACCACTGTGAGATGCAGAATGAGGATGTCTGGTGTGAAAAGATGTCAAATACTGTAAAAATACTCTTGTTATGGCTCAAATACTGACAGATTCCTGCAGAGGGTAAACACATCAGAAAGAATTCTGATTGTCCCAGTGTTTTTGTCACCAGGTTATCCAGATTAATAACCCAGGGGAAAAGCATTGATTCACTTAATTATCCCAGTATTAGACTAACTGGAAATATTGCCATCAGTGATGAATGAAACTGTGATTCTTATATCTTATCTCCACCATTTCTTTAGAACAACACACAAACTGTTGGATTAATGTCTTCCAGTAAGAATACAGTCTCCTGATGTTTTACTTGACTTTTAAATATTATTTTAAACCCTACTGTAATAAAAAAAAAATAAATGCTGGTAATAACAAATAAAACCCTTAAATAAAAAGCCAGTAATAAAATTTTGCCTGACTAAGATCTAGATCAAGCTGAAGGATCAACTTCCTACAATGGGACTGAGCTGATCTTGTAGCTTAAGGCTCTTAAATCAGGATATAGGAGACCTGTGCCATTACCCATAGTTCTGATATTCTGGATGATGCTTTCCAAATTTGAAAATTTTCACTGTTATGTTTTTTGCATTTTTATATTGTGGTCTTTTAAAATATTCCACTATGTCAGGACTTCTGCTTTTGTAAAGAACATTCCTGGGTTTTTTTCTCCTGCAGGCAGACGAGCAAAATGCCTAGAAGGGATTGTTTAGTGGTAGGAGAGATCACATAATGTAACACAAAATTCCCCCTTGTAATGCCCACCCAATCTCCAACTGCACCAGACCCATGAAATCCACTTACACGTGAAATTTTCCTATTTTTCAGTGCAAAACCTGTCTCTGCATTTGTCAGATGTGACCAAGACATATATTTTGCAAAGTAATTCCATAGCTGCTCTTTCTCCTTCAGTTTACACCAAATTGTCAGAGGAAACTTTGTAATCTTTTAAATACCCATCTCCAAATCTGGAAAAATATTAAAAAAAAAAAATCAATCGGATTAGAATTAGTGGGAAAGTGGAAACATCCCTGGAAAAAAATGAAAGGGAGGAGATGCAGGATATATATTACAGATGTCTACACACTGTGCACATTTCTACATCTCAAAAATGCAAAATTTCACTTCCTTGCTTGAGGAAAATTAAGTTTACTCCAATTTGTGTCTAACTGCAAGATAATAGCCTCCAAAACAACCACCATGAATTTTTAAAGCTGCAAGTCAACTAATGCTGAACCAGTAAGTATGTTTTAATGTGCCAATGAATTCAGTCTTAATCTAGGAAAGGAAAAGAAAGGAAAAATACCAAACAAAGGAGACTCAGAATGCCTTGCACATTTTAATACCTTGAACATTTTAACTGCACAGGATACCTTGCACATTTAAATAGCCAAACCGACTGACTCAGTGGTTTTTCTGTTAACACAAAGAGTCTAAATCAAGCTCAGTATCATTTAAAATTCTCTGTCTGCAGCTTTAAATGCAAGCTGTGGACTTGCAGCATAAATTAATTGGATGAGGTACTTAGTGTAGCTGATGCAGGAAGTCAGACTTAATAATCAGCGTGCTCCTGCCTGCCCTTAAAATCTATGAAATGCCAAACAAATGCTTTAGCACAAGACCCACTGTAGATGACATTCCCAGGAGAAAAACCTGGCCTTTGATTTTATGTATCTATCAATACCTTAAGAGAAAGGTCTTTAATACATGGTTCCGGCCAAACTAAGGGAAACCTCTGATGTATGAAAGGTAAAGGTCAAATGACACTTCGTAAAAATTTCAACCCTGGGAAGTGAGGAAATCAGCTTTGTTTTATGACTGGCTTCCTGCTATCCAAAAGAAGAGCTGGATTCTGCATGCTAAGTCTGTGCCTTTGCATTGGGAGCTGTGACCACAAACCCTCCATTTCCCTGGGCTTGACACCCCAGTAAAAGCAGCACAATTGTGTGTGCTCTGCAGTGAAAAAGAATTGTATTTCCCATGTACCAAATGTTAACACTGAGCCAAATCAACCCTGTTTGAGCATTTAATCCAGGGAGATGAGATGGATGGATTTGTACTCTGTGTGCCAGGTGTAAGGATACCAGAGTAGCATCACCTGTGCACTCTTTGCCTCCCCTCTCAAAATTCATCTCTCTTTTGAATTCAGCTCTCTGTCTTTCTGATGTTCAACAGCACAGGACTGGGAGACACCTTCTACATAGACATAATAGCAGTGGGGGTTTCATTAAAATGAGAAAGGTGAAAATAAACAATACTTTTTTCTAAGTATAATTTTGCGATAAAGGCTTGGAGGAAGCAAAGGAGGGTCCACAATTGCCCACAAACCCATCCATGCCCAAGCCCTAATATATATATATTATACATACATAGAGTTGATTGCTTGAGGACTAAATTAAAGGAAAACCTCCATTCACATTCTACTTTGGGCAAGAAACTCCAAGAAAAAGGCCACAATATTATCATTTCCCTCACAGCAATAGGGAAAGAAATGGAAATGACTGAAGGACTAAAAGGGCCTTAAAGTTTTGGGATTTATATCACTGAGTCAAGGCTTAAAAATCTTTGATCTCTAAGGTTTTGCAGAATTCTAACAAATAATAGCTGGTCTCATGAAAGGAAGCACTGTAACATTGTTTTAATTGGTATTTTAAGCTGTTTTTACTACTTATTTGCCTTGCACAATTTTCTTTCCTCCCTTTATAAAAATATGATTTGATACTCATTTGGCTCAGGATTCCAAGCAGAGAAAATCAAATGCCAAGCACCAGAGCAGCTTAGTGCCACTTTTTTCTGGTTTCTGATGGTAACTCGAATCAGTGTTTCAGATATTAAACTCCTTAAACCTTAACCAAGCTGTGACAGAAGGAAAAGCCAGAGCAGTAAAATGTACAAGAGGCAGAAAATATACTTGTTGTGTCATTCTCCTCCCTGAATGCAGCAAATCTTTACTGCATGGGCACTCACTGTCCAGTGAACCTGTTTATTTGCAAGATCACTAATTAAGAAATTAGGCTTTTGAGGAATTTCTATCTTTCTTTTCAATTTATGCGAATTTCCAAGCAAAGCATATCCAGCATTTCAGCATATGCAGAATGAAGAGGTTTGGGTAGGGAACAAACCTGTGTTCCTTATTGAAGTTTGGGGTTGAATAACTGGGAAAAAAAAATCCCCACACCCTTTTTTTCACCATGGTAATTAATAACCCTTCACAAGTCTGTAGACAACAGAGGAGCAGTAGAAAATAAATGGATTTTCGGTGCTGCCAACACCAGAATATGACAACTATGGTATCTCCTTTAAAATGCCAACAGCAGCTTCCTCTCTGCCACTGATAACACTAAATGTGGGCTAATGTCACACTTGGTGGGCTGCTGGCTGCTTGGAGAACAATAAAATCATGTCATCAGGCCAGATACATCACACATACACACACACACACACATACATCTTTGAAAAATTATGATGACATAATGAATTGCATGTTTAAAATAGTGAGGAGTAAATGTGATTATTAGAGTATCATTGCAGGCAATAACATTTTGTAAATGTCTGGTTTGACTGCATGCAAATGTTTCTGGAAAATCTTAACTGAGGAAAAGGAAGGCAAAAATACTTTTTGAGGAATAATTTAACAAAGAAGGAAAATTAGAGGTACTGTAGATTTTGAAAAATCATTTTTAGAGTAGGAACATCATCTGCAAGATAAAAAAAATCTCTAATATCTATATACATGGGATCAGATGAAAGATAACGTTTCTCAACTGAATTTTAATGTGAAAATGTACTTATTAAGTACAAAGGAAATTCCCTGATTAAACAGTGGAACGTTTTACAGCTTTTCAGCCTTTGAATGCTGCCTTCATGTTTCCTCATTCCTGGCCTTTTATTTAAATGGTTGCATCTCCTCAGTAACCCTCAGGAATGAACTGACTCAGTTCAGTTCAGACAATTCCTTCCACTGCTGCAGCTCTTGCCCTCAGCTCAGGTACAGGGGCTGAACAGATTGATCAAGTTCAGAGATACTTGATGAGTCCTGGCCACTCCTTCCTTGCAAAACAGAGGTTCTGCCTTTTTCCCTGTTAGCATTCATATGGCACAGAGAGGGAATAAACTCATAACCCCAAAATTCAGCAGATGTTTAAGAACAGAAATACCTTCCTATCAGACAGAAAAATGCCTGAGCACATTGGTAAAGGCCAGTTAGGAGGCAGTTCCAGCACATTAGAGCAGCTAAACAAAGTTTGAAGCAATTCCTAAATCTAAAGCCAACACAACGCCACACCAGTGCTGGAGGAGAACCACTTCCCCTCTCTCATGCAGGTCTGTGGCTCTCAGGATTGCTCTCCCTCTGCTTTGTTCCAAGGCAGTGGGAGAAGCAAATGGGAGCCCATCTGCCTCTACACATGAAGGGACTGATCAATTCCTTACGTTTCACTTGTATTTTTGACTGTATCAGCAAACAGCTGCAGCCAGTGACCTGCATCTTGCTATCAGCCCTCCTGAAACAAGCAACTAGCAATAAACACTCTTCAGGCAGTTTGCCATAATTCCTGAAACAGAAAGAAGCAGTTTCAAATGTGACTTTGAGCTTGAAGTGCTGATTGCTGGAAACAAGGGGTTTTGACATGAATTTCATATGGAATGGAGGAGAGCAAATAACCAGAGAACAGAAAGATGTTATTTTTCAGCATGACTTAACCAAAGTTTTGCAAGGCTGATCTTCCTTCCATCATCTTGAGATTGAATCGGGTAAGACAGAGTAGTGCCTTCCCTCAGAATTTCATAACAGAACAGACTGAGGGTGGTGCTGTATTGTGCCTTCATCTAAGGGTTCTCCAAAGAGAAATGGATCCCATTGTGTGCAGCAGTGTCTTTCAAACCAAACAAAGGCTTTCCAGCTTAGTTTTAAGAGCATACACTCCAATTGTGAGTCCTGACAGGATCATTGCCAATACTTTGTTTGTATCTCCACAGTTTACAGTACCAGGTTCTTGCTCACTGTCTTAGAAACTATTCTAATAAACATGAGAGCGTTATTCCCTTTAAGTAATTAGAGAAAAATTGCATTTAATGTGCAATAAAATGCTGACAAGCTTTCATCATCACTGATGTAAAAATGTTACACAATCACCCTCTCTCTGGAATATATATATTAAACTACATGTGACCAGAATAGCAGTACACCTGCACAGCTTGAAATATAATTCACACCTTGGAAAAGAAGTTGTAAAATAGGCAGCCTGTCCTCTGATTAATTACAAAGATTATTTCATGTTCTTTCTGATGCAGTAAAGCAGCAGCATTCTTTCTCACTTTACATGGCCTTTAAGAGCTTCAAAGTGGTACCTCTGAATAAATGGGAAGAGCTGCCCCTTTCTATTCCCTTGCAAGGAAGAGGCCAACCCATGGCTGGTGAGGGGTGTGTGTGACACCCACAACACCTACAGCTGAATTTCCTGCCTTTTTTTTGCCTAAACTAGCTCCACATTTGATCTGAAGGATCCCTGAGGAGCATGGCATGTGTTCCAGGAACTCTTTTCTCTCAGTGTCATGACCTCATTGACGACATGAAGAGTACTGCAAGACCAGGAATATTTTCCCACCTTGCTTTATTGGCATTGCAATGCAAAGATGCACTGCTCCATGCCAAAAATCAAGCCAGTAGACACAATAAAGGCCTCAGGAGTAAGCAGCAAAATTAATTTAGTTTATACTTAAGTGGCCCAAGCAATGGTGAAACCAATTTCCTTGTGCCAGTGGGATGGATAATGGGAGCTCTTTCACAAGGAGGTGCATCTTTCATTGCCTTTTGTGCATCACAGATGGGGTTAATCGAGGAATGCATTAACTGGGGATGAAATGACAAAAATTAGCACCATTACAATTTCAAGGCAAGATCTATACTCTCTGATTCTTCCTCAACCCTCATTGATGAACGACAGGCTGTTTCTCAGATTCCATTTAAACTCGTTATTAAAGTGCAGTTATTTGTACAATGCACGCCATTCAAACTCAGATATTTGCTCCCACATAATACTGGCTGAGACAACACTGACCTCAGTCATTATTTTTCCTTACATTGTGCTGATAAGAGTATTCAAGCTGATGAAAAAACAGTCTTTGAGAAAGCTAGCTAAAATTTCCAGATGTTTAAAAAAAATGCAATTTCCTTTTACAGTATAACCTATTTAGTCCTTGATTAATGCAACTGCACTCAGAATTTCATTGTGGCAAATCATCGTGTCAGTTTTCTAAACATAAAGTGCCTGACTTGAGGCATTCAGACAAGGAGACCACGATTACCAAGAGCTGCTGAGCCCAGCAAACCCTGAAGGGAGACACTGGCTCTCTGCAGCATTATGAGGCTGGCTTTGGTTTTGTTTAGGAGTTCAAATATTGGTCTGGCTATTTAACCATGGGTGCCTAAATTGCTAAAGGTTGGCATCCGTACCAAAAAATACTTCTGAAATTCTGAACTTGTTTGTGAAACAACAGGCAATGAGCTAAATGTAGGTGTCCTCCTAAATTTTGAGGACTGTTAACCTGTGAAGATCCTAAACAAACAAGGATAAACCCAACACTTTTGTGTTTATATTTACCTGCCTTAGGCAGTTAGTTTTTGTTTCAAGACAATTTTCTATATATCAATTTCTATTTGCTAGTACACCATCGTGGCTAGATCCAGAAATCTGGTTAATTATACAGCCATCAATAGTATTAAAGCAATTATTTTACAGAGATTTAACAGAGTATTTAGGAGATATATAAATAAAACAGCATATATCTATTTAGGACCTGATTTAGGGTATTATTATAGGGTGAACAAACAGTGCACAGTCTTGCATTTTATTTCAATAGTGGCTTAGACACTCAAGCATGATAAATCTCTTGATTTTACCCATTAAACCCTCATGTTACTGTACATTTCATAGAGGAAAAAATCCTCCACTTTATTAACAGCACTGCTGTCTGGCCACGTCAGTCAGTTCAGAACTCAGAAAGTCCCTATTCAAGAAGACACACATTAAGAGTAATAAATATCTCTTACTACTAGCCAGGAAAGGGCTTGGTTGGAAATACCTGGAAAGAAGGGAAAAGATAATGTCAAGTTCTTTCTCACTAAAATTTCGTGGCCTGTTTTGAAGAGCAATTTTCTTCCTTCCCTCAAGCTTCTCTTGCCCCTTTGCTTATCTGGCTGCAGAAGTTGGAGAATTAAGGTTTGGGGGCCTGCACTGCAATTTTTCCATCTCTTCTCAAGCAAGACTTCACAGAGCCCAACTTACAGGACCATGAGGGCAGCAACAAAGCTGTACAAAAGCTGAAAGATATGGAAAATTGTGGCGAATTCAGAGAGAAATAGGGTGGCACACACAAGAGCCAGAAAAATGACTGTGCCACTGTCCAGCATGAATAAGGACATGTCCAAAGTCACCAAGAAAAATCAGCCTAGGAAGTGCATTGGAGCCAAACTGAAAAAAAACCCCTCAAGATATTTTTTATGAACAGGAGCATCCCACTGCACACAATTACATTCTCACTTTGCCAGACATTTTAAAAAACAGTTCCCATTGGAAGGGGATGGTAAGAGAAAGATAATTGCATATGGACTTAATTACACAGCATATATTAGAGATAAATGGCATTTTTGTTTGCCAAAGAAAATAATCATAATGACTACAGAGCTTTCAGAATCTTTAATTGCTTTTGAGTAATTATCCATTTCTCCTTACACCATGTTCAATTTAATTTGTGCAACAATTGACTGAAATAAAACACAGAAGTAAAAATAGTCAGGTTTTCTCTTTAATTATTTATTTAAGACTGGGAAGATAAATCATCCCAGATTTTAAAAGCTGGTTTCCTCATTTTAGTTATTAAATTCCAGATATTTATTTGCATTTCTTGTTGTTGGCACAGAATCACCATGTGAGCTCACATATTAAGAAAGACAGCAATAACCATTTAATGGTTTTATAAATTAGTAAGGTAATAAACACAAAATAAAGGTATTCTGCATCAGTGTGCTCTTCATTCATTTTTATGCTGCTGCCACCAGTTTAGTTTTTAATTATGATACTGTTTTGTGATGCACTGGTAGCATCACTGGAAGATGCAATAATGAAGTCTTTTTCTAACAGGATATATACATAATAACAGGAGATTTTGCCATGGAAATCCCTCTCTGAGAAGCAAGACAGAAACTGCTACTTGTGTGTGACAGTGAGGAAGTCTGTGTTTTAATACAATGTGGATTAGATACACTTTGGGGTGGATTTTTTGGTTTTAGAAAAAGAGATGGAGTACATTTAGCATAGGACTTTTCACAAAATCAGCTTCAGCTTTATATTTCTATTCCTTTCTCCATAATCTAAACTCATTGCAGATTCGGTTTTGTGGAAAGTCAATTTTTTGAACATTGTTTTGCACTGCCATAAAGTGGAAATTGTATTCATCAGTACGGAGAGAAACCTTTCAACAGGCTAGAATAAAGAATTTTAAATAGAATCATTTTTTCCCCCAGTTCTGGGGGTGCAACAAAATTGGAATTCTTCACAGTTACACCTCTTGTCCATTTTGCATGTTTTCTGAAGTCACCATTGTCTATGTAGTGATAAGTGTTTTAAATCAGGCAGCTGCTGGTGGCTAAGCCAACACAAGAAATAACCTTTCCTCCCCTGTGTATTAAATTGGACTTGATACATTATTCAGTAAACTCTTGAAAAATTTCTAGGTATTAATGACAACCCAGTGAAAGGCTGAGCTTCTTAATTAATTCCAAGTAAAAGAGATTAAATACATCCTAATGGTACATACTGTTAAAATGATCATCTAAGGAAGGTCACACACTGCAGGTCTGCCACGTCCCACACTATGGAGGGCCATGGCAGAAAAATAATTTATTACCTATTGCCTGTTCCATTAGCTGGTGGTAAAGTCCAAAAGTCTGAAGTCTAAAATTACAGGAGCAATTTCCTTTCCACATGTGAGCATTCAGTCCATGGTATCCTGATCTCTGCCACTTCTTCTAAGTACTTATCTAATAACAAAAAGTATCTGCAAGTTTTAGTCTGATGCACAGAAGAAAATATCTATCTCCCCTTGAGTCCTTAATAAAATCACACCATACAGCTGTTGAATTAGTGCAGTCACCATCGAGCTCAATAAACAGAAATTGTCAGAAACCCTCCTAAAAGGTGGCATGAATAAAAATGTAAGGAATCAAATTCTGAATTCTCAGCTATCCTATCAAGGAAGAAGTCACAGATGGCCACTGAGGAATCAATTATGGATGGAAAGTTCATGATCCAAAAGCTTTGTGCCAGTGAGATGGATGTTAAAGGTATAATAAATGATGATAATGATGGGATGGAGATACATAGCAGAGAGAAAAGACAAAGTGAAAATGGCCTGTAGGATGGAGCCTTACTCACTTGTCACAGCTGCTACAGAAGACACAAAAATTGCCTCTTTATCCCCTTCCCCACCCCAGTCAAGATCAGCTGTTTCTTTATTCTGAAACTCTCTCTCAAATAGGTGTAACTTGAATATTCTGCTGGATAACAGCCACCAGCAGTTTTTGTAGCCAGCACCTTCCAGGGAAATTTGGTCAGGACCAGGCCCAGAACTAAAGAAATGCACTCTGACACACAATTTCCCTGCATTTTAATATAACCTGAAGTGAGAAAATGTTCTTTTTCAGGTGATTGAACCAGCTTGAAATTCTCTGTTTGAGAAGCGTTGGCTGCCACCTGAGCTCCAGTTTGAATCAAAAGCTGAGTGCAGAATCTCATCCAGCAGCACACTGCAGTGAGGGAGAAGCTCACAACAGAGTTATTCCCAGCAAAACCCTTCTCTTCCCACAGGTGGGACACAAAAATGTTTATTTGCCCAATGCTGGCAGTAATGGAGCAGGATCCATCCAATGAGGAAGCAAATGCTTGCTGTGGAAACAGCTGTGTCCCATCCCTGGGTGAGAAATCTTTCTCTGTGGGTTCCTGTATCACGGACCATTATTCAAATACCACCACAGAATGATGGCAATGAATAAACCAGGAAAACTGGAATAACAGCAAAGCTACTCTTTTTTTTTTTTACAGGCCACCTAGAGAAACTCTGTGAATACAATTTGATAGGGCTAATATTAGTGAAACACATTTAGAAGCAAATAGGGCTGACAGGGATAAAACATTACATGAATGTCTTCTCTAAATAGGGGAAAAGGGACTGCTAAAAATGTCATTCTACTCTGATTCATTGTGTCTCCTTTGTGTATTCATAAACTTCCACCTAAAGATAGTTACAAATTATTTATTTAATCAATTTCTCTTTTTCCTGCATAAATCATGTTTTTCCATAGACTGAAAAACAATTTTAGCTTTGCAAGTTGAACTTTATCAAAAGGAGTAGTCATCATTCCAAGCTTTTATTGCTCTTGTCTGCGAGCTTGAATTTTTTGAGTTTTAAACAGGATGATAAATAACAGAGGGTTGACTTTTATGACTGGAAAGTGTCTGGGAACATTAACACCACCTTTGACATAATGGCTTTTTTTTTCCTCTTTTCACTGATAGAAGTTACCCATTAATTATTCTCCTACATCCACGAAAACATTTTGGAGCCTTTTGGTGCACAACAAAAAAACTCAAGTGATGAGCACATAGACCAGGAATGCACAGAAGATTTTCATTCAAATTCTCCTTTACAAAGTCTGTCACAAGGTTGTAGCAGCTCAATATTAAACTGTGCAGAAAAGAAATTAGCACCAGGTAAGAATGAGGCAATCCTTAAGAGTTCTAATGTTTACACATAGTAAAATATGAGAAGCAAGAGCATGACTACATGTGACAGTGCCCGTTTCCTTGTTCACTGATTTTAAGATTCCAGAAAAATTGGAATGTTGCCTATAAAAGATTCCAGTCCATTTCAGCCTTTGCTCATTTTTTCTGCCTTTGACACTGCAGAATACTTCATTTTCATTCCACCTGAAATTTTCAATTTTTCCGTAAATTTCACCTGACCTGATCATCAATTAAAGCAGTTCTGAAATGGCACTTAGAATAATTGTAATATTTGCTGATTTTATTTTAGTTTGGCTGCCCAGTACTGTGCATGCAGCTTTACTGGTGGTGACTGGGACTTGGACCAGACAGGACTGAAAAATAACAGACTGTAGAACCTTTTTCTAGGAAACGTATTTCCTTACACAACGAAATCTGGGCAGGATTTTCTTCTGACAAAACTGGCTGCATACCATATTGTTTGTTTGATCCTCTCTGACAAAGGCAAGCATGGTTCTTTACAACTTATGAATAGCAACAGACTGGCAGAATATATTTCAAAGTTTGTGCAACTTATTTCCTTTCAACGAAGGACTTGATGTACTGTAAAACCCCAGCATCTGCTGCCATTCAGCATGGGGCAGCAGTAGATTATTTCTGCTGCTGCTGCTCAGCAAGAAGAAAAATATGTAATTTCTACAGTCTTGCAACTGCCTTTCATAGCCTTTTTTCTTCTACCACAGAAATCCCACTTGTCCTGCAACTGAAAATTCTCCAGTATTCAAATCTGAGAATATATAGACAGCGCTGAGCAGGGACCTGATGTCTTTCCTAAAAGTCAGAAAATCTTTTTGTGAAAAAGTTGAGGAAGCCTCAGGCTAGCACAACAGAAAATAAGCCCCTGGAGCTTGAGGGAATCATGCCAGGCTGATGGTTGCATTCAACCATGGTTCCTCCTCCTCTTTTGTACAAAAATGAACTGAATCTCTCAGGTTCAATAGGAAGACTGCTAGAACTCAGCAGGTGCTGGGATGGCCAGTAAAAATGGGAATAAAAATCATAGCAGATGCGTGGGAGACAGGGAGAGGGGCTTAGTCTGCCCACAGAGGCCTTGCAGAGCAGCTGGAGAAAGGAAGAGGGAAATCACAGGCTGAAAGGAGCAGGAAATAAATTTTCCATTTAAAAGGTCTTGTTCACTCACAGCCGCCTTCAAAACAGTAGTTCAGAGGATGAAACAACAACAATTCATTTTAAAATATATTGCAAGTAATGCAGAGATAGCAGCTCTTATACATAAATTTCTGCCTGAAGCACACATGGTTTTGTCCCCTCAGTTACATTGTAAGGATAAAAAAATCTCAAAGTCCTGCTAAGCTCAGCATCTTGCATTCAATTTGTAGGAACACAGTATGAGACAAGCCCACAGGACTTTGGCAGTCAAATTTTAACCTAGATGTAAATAAACCTATAAACCAGCCAGACAATATCCAGTGTAAGAGTTTTAAAAATTGCTGCAGAAAGATTTCTGCTAGGAGACCAAATCTCAAAAGGAAAATATTTAATTAATATTTGTATAGGATATAATAATAGGTAGGTGGTTTTTGATAGCACAGAGGCAGCCCTAGACAGCCTTAGATCTATTATCTTCTAAATTCTGAGTATCTTCCTGTAGTTTTGTTAGATATTTACAAAACTCAGAGTACCTGTAAGCTGGTTTCTTAGGAGTGCTGTGATATGTGCCTCCTCCCATTAATGGGGAGCTGAACACTTGAGAATGGCTCACTTCCCTCCTTGCTCATCTCCAGAAAAATCCACTCACCATCATTCTCTCCTAAACTGTCTCTCAGCCCTGCCAGTCTTTTCTTCAGTCTCATTTTATTGGTGCCTCTCTCCGTGACATTGTTGGAGCATCAGTACCCAAAAAGTAACACTTCAGCGCTGGAACAACACAGCCTCCTTGGGCCAGGCTGTAAATCCTACAGCCAACCCCTAAACTTTCAGCTACTGCCATGTCCCAGCTGTGAGTGTGCAAAGAAGCCTGATTCACCTCCTGCCTGTGGCATGCTGAAGTGGTTCCATCCTCATTCAGGGCTTCCAAAAAGCAGTCTGGCCACGCCTAAAGCCACACACAGCTTCCCACACTAACTAAAAACATTAGTGGATTGATGGAAATGAAGCAGTTAAAACACAATAAATCAATTAATTCCACAATTAGCATTAGTTGTCTCACAACCTATCAACATATATTTCCTGACTGCAAAATTAGGTCTTAACAAACTTACTTGTTTCTTCCAGGTTTTGTACAGGCCATATAACTTTTTCTGGTCAGTAATGCTCTATTTAGTATAATCTCTGTTATATCAACCTTGTTGTGGCCTTATTTATCTTTGCCAGATACTCTGAACATACCACACTCTTTAATAGTTAAGTGCAGCCAGATTGGTGGCCATAAATCTTCCTAATCAAGCCTTGTAGCCTGCACTGAAAATTATGATGCAGAGCAAATAGGGGGATGGCTACATGGAGTGCATGGAGCTACGAGAGTTATCAGGAACCAAATCAGGCCATAATTTTAAAGTGTGTCAGATACTCTGCTAAAAGCAGTGCCTCTGTGTGTGCTCTTTTTCTGTGGGGTAGAAGGGTTTGCTGCTCTAATCCTACTGAAACACTCTGCATTATCCTCAATAATAAATATAAAAGCACACACATAAAGTGCCGTCAGGTGTTGATACCTGTGCCTATACTACATAAAGTACTTCCAGGCCAGTTCTGGCTGGGTGCGAGTGGCCACAAAGGGAGGCCCTCTTACATGGGATAGGAAGCTCCCCACCCAGGGTTCCTGCTGGCAGTTTGTGGCAGGCATTTGGGCCTTTGAAGGCAGCAAGGGTTCCTACTTGAGGCGGGAAGCAGCTGGGAGAAATCCTTGACGGAGCGCCATTTTATCAGTGGGGACCCCATTGCAGGCCCAGGCAGAGAGGCCACCAACGGAGGCCCTTTTCCATGGGATAGGAAGCTCCCCACCCAGGGTTCCTGGTGTCAGTTTGTGGCAGGCATTTGGGCATTGGTCCTTTGTGAACAGTGAATCTCTGAACCTGCATTGCCATGAAGGTAGTAGGAGGTGACTGACATCCTAATTCTAAGGATTCTTGCTAAAACAAGATTAAACTTACTCATTATGTTCAGGTTAACACAGCAGTGGTAATGGAAGTGTAAGTACTTGGCGCATTCCTCCAGGCAGAACAACTCTGTGCTCACAGCATGCAGAGAAGGCAACCAGGTCACACTTAACCTCAGATGGCAGGGCACAAACAAGGGCTAGATATATTTGCTGCCATAGCCCCTTTTCTGTAATAATAAAACCAAGGCCTGTCTTTCTTGATTCAATTTTGAAAAATTTTGAATTCAAACATTCAATTCATGTTTTTCCTTCAGCACTTGTCACACACCCCATGTAAGTGGGCCTGAAATACTCTTCTGCTAGTTGAGAGGCATTAAACCAACAAAAACCACTCTGGTCTCCATCTCCCTGAGTACTTCCATGAAACTCTCCATGAAAAACTGGGTAAGAACAAGAGGAGTATTGGGTGATTTTCCATAAATCCAAGATGCAGGATGATAGAACAATTGGCATCCCACGCCCAGAGCACTGCAGAGAGTGCAGGGCAGAGGCTCAGAGGGACTGAGGACACCCCTGCCCGCACCCAGCCCTTCTCCAGCCACACAGGCAGCACAGCCTGGCCCTGGACAAGGCATTCCAGGAGCCTGGCTCAGCTGCAGGATGGCTACATCATCTGCCAGATGATGCAGGTAAGGTTTGAGCTTAGGAAAACAGGGAATGATCTCCCAGTAAACTCCCTGCAGACCAGTCCGTTTCAGAGCACACCGGCGCTTCAAGATGCAGTTCAAGTGAGATCAGGCCAGGGGACACGCTGGCCCTCTGTGCCTGAGAGACAGCCTGAGCTGCAGAGAGAAACTCTTATAAATGCCATTTCAGAACTGCGAATAGAAATCTTTCTTTTCTCACTGAGTACTGCTTACACAGTATCTTTTACCTTTCTTTCTATATAATATCATATCATCTGCAAGGCCAGCTTTGAGTTACAATGCACAAAGCACTACACAAAAGAATGGACTCTCCAGTATTCTATAGACTACACAGGTAATAGAGAAAAGAGATACAACCACCACAAAAAGGAGTGTCTTGGCTATGGCAGACCTTTATGGAGGAGGCAGGGATGACCATTATGCCATACCCTGGAGGAAAGTGCATTGTCAGATATATTTCAATTATGGGTTAAAATAAATTGGTTGCTTTTTAAACTATACTGTAGGAGCAAGATATCTAAAATTACCCAGGTGATTTCCCTGGGTCTATTTTTTCCTACTGAAAATCAGCAACATTTGTGCTCCTAAATCACTTATGATTTTATAAAGAACAAGTACAATAAAGCAAATTCTGGCTACACCACTTGTCATTGCTGCTAAATCCACAAACCCAGCCTGCAGGAAGCTGAAACAGACTGCAACTGCTAAACAATCACACCGAGAAATGTTCATAAATTTTCCCTAGATCACTGATTCTTCACCTACTCTATATGCAAATATTTTTCAACACACCGAGCAAAATCCTTCTGCTCACTGACAAATTTAAGCAGCAAGAAAGACAATAATCCCAAGAAAGAAATAATGGGAAAAATTAAAAGTACTTATCCATAACCTTACTACTTTTCATTAGTAGCTGTCATAGTAGTATCTTGGTCCACTCTTCTATTCCTTTTCAGTTAAGAAACTGAGAAACCGAGAGATTGTGTCATTTTTGGAAAGTCAGAAACTGATAAGCAATCTGAGTTCCACGCCTTATGCCCATCCAGAGAAACAAAACCTCATTGTTCCTTCCTGAAAAGGCTAGAAATGTCTAAGGAAAAGAAAATCAAGTCAGCACACTATCTTGGATACCTTCTGTACTGTAAAATGCACAGGATACTGAATAAAAATAACTGGGTGGTTTTATTTTTTCCTGCACGCAAGCTTTAAACAATTGTATTATTTATCACAGTGATCATGAGCACTTTACTAAAAACTTCGTAAGTATTTAAATATTCATCTTTTTTTTCCCCTGGAAGATTTTGAGCAAAAAATGCTGGCAAGATAGTGAGTACAGATAAAAGTGCATGAGTCATACTCCCATGACAAAAAAAAGTACTTTAAGTGACTTCTCTTGTGTCTGCTTTTGAGTATGCAACTGGCTCACCCAGAGCAATAAATTAACTTACTTTTCAATATTGAAGGAGAACCATGAGACTACTCAGTCTTCTGTGATGAGTAATAAGGGTTGAAAACAAACAAAAAAACCCACCTTAAGTGCCTAATTCTCTTTTTATAAACCACAGTAGCTGGTGGCCACAGGTTTCTCTACAGGCATTTTTATATTTCATCCTATTCATTGCACATTTGGAAACTTGTATTAAAAATTTTATGACACTGCAGGGCAGCCAGAAAAACACACAGGAGGTTCATTTACAGACAATTCCAGGCTGAAGTGAGAACTTTATGTATAATCCTCCAGTTCTAGAATGCATATGGAATATTTCTACAGTCTAAAACTTGCTTTCTTGAAACCAAATTTAAAGCTCTTATTGGGGATAGGATGAGGTGGATCTGAGGATAGATTTGAAGACTTCTTAAAAAAGCTTTATCTGTGGATTTTATGCATGTTAAAATAGAGAAAATCCAAGTCTTGGCAAAAACCTTACAAAGCACAGATTTATTTAATTTCGAGTCCTCAACTCATCCACACTCTCAGGAAAGGGTACAATCACATGGATCTTTTCCATATTTTCAGTATTAAAGATACAGCTAAGAGAAAATTATTCAATTTGTTTCTGCTACCCAGAACAGTTCTGCTGGTGACTGAACTGAACTTGAAATTGATATTGATAGTAAGCAGTCCTTACTATATTAACTTTCATTGCTTCTTCATGTTATTTAAAAATCTTCCAGGAACTTATGAGGATATTCTGGAAACAAGAAAATCGATGTTGCTCCTCTGGCAATCGAAGAGGATGCCCTGGGTGTGGGATTTCTTTAATTATTCTGAATTTTGGCTCTTTTTAAGCATCCATTTTGTATTTTTTAGCAAATCTCTGTGTAGGAATACAAATAGAGAAAAGTCCAATCAGTCTCTTACACCCCACAGAAGAAGGTGTGTTATTTAGTCTTTTAAATACCTATCTGATGAACTTCTCCACATTTCTGATATGCACACAGAGGTGACAACCCTCCCTGCTGTACCACACCTAAAATTTTTAAAGCAATTATCCTCACAAGACTTCTTAGAGATGGAAAACATGGGAATAATACTGTCTGCTTGAAGTGGAGGAGTGTCATCAATCCAAATTTACCAATGGTGGGCTGAGGTCCAGTGAGGTTAAATAATTTACTCTAAAACATGCAGTAAATTGGTAAATTAGTAACATCAAGAAGTGATTTACAACTCTTCTTCAAAATCTCTTTCAATTTGATCTGAAAAAGCTATAAGTCTGAAAACAAAATGTTCCACTTGTCAATGAAAGCTGTTTTAGGGGACCTATGAATATTAGCAGCTTTTGAATTTGACAAAAATGAATGGGCAGTTGTAATTTTGGATTTATTAGTATAGGATTTAAATTGTTCAAATTGGATATTGGAAGAAAAACAAAAAGTTCTTTGCATGCTTCTATAAGCTTTAAATCCCCTCTGGATACTTTTAGTCCTGACAGATGAAGTTTTGGTAGCCTGCCCTGTTCCTCATGACTTTATGACTGAGAACCACACAACTTGAGGAGTTCCATTTTCCCACCAGCAGACACGTGGATCTCAAGATGATGGTCTGAAAAAAACCAGCTTCTCACCCTCTCCCCAAAAGATATTTTATCCCCTCCAAGATCTGATTTATGGCTCTCTCACACTACAAATGAGAAGAGTCCAAGGCTTTTTATAGTGCAAAATTTACAGATTCCATTAGAGCTTGAAATGAAGGCCTCTGAAGTAAATATGGTAGAGAGTGTTTATGTAAATTAATTCAGAGGAAACTCTTAGGAATGACAAGATTTTTCAGAGAATAATATTTGCTAAATTTGGAGTCCTAGCTTTTTCTGAAAATCTGCCCCTGCTTAAAAATACAATTTTTCTTCCTCCCAGGATATTAAGACATTTTAGGCAGCTGAACCATGACACTTTCAAACCAGCAGAGTTATGTGGCACTCATGGCTGAGCTGGGAGCTGACAGTCCCCCATCCATTCCCTTGTTCAGGCTATTTTTGAGGCCTTGTGAAAGTCAGGTCCTTGTTTCCCCATCTCTTACTTGCTGGCTGCAATGCACTGATCTTTTACTTATTTCTGACTTCTTACCTTATTCCTGACTTCTTTACAGCAACCCTGTCCCAGGTGCAGAACAAATCTGCCCAGACATGCATGACCAACAAAGTAAATGCAGCCTTTTTGTGTAACAATAAAGAAAGATAAGCATCAGAGCAATATTAAGCCTAAAAACATTCCTAGGTTTAATGCCAATTTGTTTCAGTAATCTTATATTTTTGGGGTTTGTGTCATAATTTTCATTTCAAAGCCTAGTGCAGGACATCTTTTTCCTGTATTGGCAGTCTCTACATTCTGTAGCTTAATTTAAAGCTTTCTCCTTTTCTCTGCTATTTATGAAGGCTATTCAATTTTAGCCCATTATATTAATATATTTGAGTGAGTCTGGCATGGCTCCTTTTGCATGCTAGTTATTCCACAAAGAGGAACAAGGAGAATACAAGATAAATGTCAATAATGCAGGAGAAATGTGACGATATCTGGAAATTTCAGTTCAAGCATTGTTACATTCCTCTTCAAAGCTTTCCTGAAAATTCATCCCGGTGGAATACAATCCTGGTTATCTCACACCAGACTTGCCCTCCTTCTCTTAAGGACATGATAATTCATTTTTTTGTGCTCCACCTTGGCATGTGAGTATTACAACAGGCATAAGTTATCCCTCTTCAAGCATGCGTAGAACTCATGTGGGTAGAAAAGACAGCAACAATTTCTAACAGCTGGATATTCTGGACTCCTTTGCCACTTAAAAACAGCAGATTATATACACATTATATTTTTCTATAGAATAGGTGCATGAAATGCCTTAACCTGTGAAAGAAGGAAGGCATTAGACCCTTATTTCTGGAAGCTGCCAGAGGCACTGAGGTGTCTCCACAGTCCATGCTCATATTAAGCAGCTCTTCAGAATTTGCATCTGAAGATTCCTTCTTAATTCTGAGTAAAAACTGAAAAAGCTGTGTTTAGAAGCTTCTTTCTGTTAATCCAGCTTCAGGGTGCACCTTGTTTGTTAACATGTTAGCACTGGCAATAGACATCCAAAGTGGTCCTCCAAAAATGGACACAACCAACAGTTGTAGGAATGTGAGCAAAAGAATTTCTGCACAAACCCCTCAGTTTCTAGCTCTGAACAGCTGCATGCTGCACTTGCATTCTCTGATCACTCCAGGTGATTCCTTGGTAGCTCATTCCAAATGATAAGTAGATTATATTAAATTCAGAGCTCTCAGAAGTGACAGACTCTCAAAATTAGAGAAAACAAAAGTTGGAAAGATAATACTTTTGTTTTAAAAAATGCATTGCTTAAGCTCTTTCATCCCAGAGGAAACCATTAGGTTACCTCATCTGAAGAAAGGTAAATGCCAAATCAGACAAATCAATGCTATTAATATTAAAATTATTTAATAATGTATTATCTGGATCCTTCTCTGGGTTTTCTCCTTGCAGTGCCTAGGACTTCATAGGCAGCAATGCAGAAGAGAGAGGCAAAGCAGTTTCCATGACAACAGAACTCCAACTTGATGCATGAGATATAAATAAAAGGTCCAGAACACCAGCCTTGCAATGCAGCCCTCTTCTCATCAGAACTCTTCACATCAGGGATCACAGGGGTGACCAGGCACCTGTACCCTGCACACTTTGGGCTTTCCCCAGTCATGCTGAAGAGCAGCAAGTAGAAACTGTGTTCTCCTAATTAGGGAGTTCACCCACCTTTCAAATAGCAGCCAAGCTGCTGAGGCAGAATCTGTTGTTTCAGAACTGCCACTAAAGAGGGGAAGGGTGGGAAAATAACATTAAAAGACAGAGACAAGCCGTAATCAAATATTTTCTTAAGTGTCTTGGCTTTTTGAGAATACAGTCTTTGAAATATTTTTCCTTGATTCTAGAGGTTGAAACAAATACATTGCTTTTTCCATCTGCCTCTGCTGCTTCTCACCTTTGCACGAAGAAGCAGAGGCTGGGAAAGTTCTGCAAGCAAGGCTTGAGCAGCAGCACATCCCTTCCAACTTTGTGGTTAAAGAATTTGGCTGCATCCTGACACCCCCATTCTTCCACACAGCATCACACTGCAAGGATGGCACACCTGCCACCCAATGGGGTTTTATGCTTTATGGAGCATTTACTACTCTTAATTGCAAAGACCTCTGAGTTCATTATAATTGCAACAATGGGGGAGATGTCTCACTTCTATTCAACTTCTTTTCTTGTCCAGGCAAGAGATGTGATAATGGGGAGTCTTATGAGGAGCAGCTTCAAGCTGCAGCAGGGGAGGTTAGATTGGATAGGTGGAAAATAATTATTCACTGAAAGGTGGTCAAGTATTGAAAGAGGCTGCCCAGGAAAGTGGTAGAGTCACTGTTCCTGGAAGTGTGCAAAAACATGGATATGTGTTATTTGTTAGCATTCCAGGCCTTCAATTTCCAATCTAAACAGGGTTTATCACCACAGATATTTGCATATCAAGGTTTTCATTCATTTGAAGTAGACTTGAAGAATATAAATTTCTATTTTAGCACAGTTATGTTATTGCTGTGGTTACTGGACTAATTTCAGTGAATGGCAAAGCAGGAGACAGTGGCTGCTTCCTCTCCCTGCTGTCTTCTGACTCCAGCAGATGTAGCATCATCTGCTGTTTTGCAGAAAATGTGCTCTTTTCAAAGGTGCCTCCCCAAACTGAATGGATTTCCTCTGTCTAACAGCAAAGGCTTTTTACAAACACTGCATAGATTAATATTTTTCAAAGAAAAGGTCATGCAAATCCTTTCTAATGGGAGAAGAATTAAGTGACTTAGCTGACCCAGCTGATGAACAGCAGCTCCCACAGCATTAGTCAGCAGTTGTTTCAGCTTAGCTGTTGACAGTACTAAAATATCCAGTGGTATTTATATTCTGTCTTCTCCCAGTGCCAGGCAGGGATAGTGGGATCCCTGACCAGAGACTGAGCACAGACTTTCACCCTTTTAAAGCCTTACTTAGGCTTTAGGGTGAGAATAGTGTGTGCTGGATCCCTGAATATCTCTTAATACCATGTCTTCAGGTCAGGGGAAAGGTGTCATGCTCAGTTTTTAAATAGAAGCTTCCCGACTTTTCTGCTCAAGCACACTGTAGCTGCAAGATACATTCATCCCCCCTTTCCATTCATTACAACTTTTTCTAATATCTTCATTTCCCTCAAAACTAGAGGAACATTCCATTCCTGATTTATCTCTATTGCTCTGTTCATACAAAAGCATGGCAGTAACCAAAATCTGAATTAGTGTGCAGTAAACCCCTTAACTTGCATCTCAAAAACATGCAAACACTAGCACAAGTATCAGTCTCTTTTGTCCTCACAGATGACACAGCAAATGCTGCAGTAGGGTCTCCTAAGTAAGACTTCATTATCTTGACAACCAATTACCAATATTCATTAGCAATAGAATAAAATGACAGTGTATATCATGTATAAAAGGTATATTAAAATTACAGCTTTTGTAGTAAAGAGACACTGCGGTGCAGAAAATTTGACTTTTCGTAATGTCTGTCCATTTCTCTGTTAATTCTCAGAATTCAATGAACCTCTGTAAGTGTCCAAGTAGGTGGTGAAGTTTGGTAAGATTTTAATGTACTGTGGTGACAGCCTTGTTCACTGTGTAATTAAGAAAAAATTAATCAAGCATTACTTTAAATATATGGTCAAGCCCATTTACCAGCTCACAGTGGTCTCAGACAGATTTTTTTATTTCCATGCACAAACCAGCTTGCATTAGTGCAATGTAAATCTGCTCATTTAATATCATTTGTAATAATAATGATTTCCATTTTTATTCTCAAGAGAAAAATCACTGGTTGCCTGCTCCAAAGAGCACTTAATGTCCTTTATTGCACATGGCACAAATGAGTTTGCAAATTTAAACAGACTTTTCAGCAATAATTATTATCTTCAGTCTATCTGGACAGTGCAGGTGTGCTAAGAGCCATTGTATTTTTATTCATAGGCATAAAAGCACTTGAAAGTCTTTAAAATACCAAGAGCTTTTATATTTTTAAGACTGCAGGGCTATTTAAACATGTAAAAATTGATAATACCCTTCATGCACTGTACTACAACTGCCATAAGTTGTGTTGATGATGACTCTTATAATTAATTATGTGTCTACTTCTTCCCTGGAACTACCAAAGGAGTGGCAGGGTATCCCAGAGTGGATGAAGAGAGCAGCACATGAGTACAGATGAAGGGGGAAAAAAGCTGGCAAGTTTTATAAAGGCTCTGTGTTTCCAGCAAATCAAGAGAGCAAGACTTGCAAACCCAGAAAATGCTTAAAGAAAAGGGGGGGAAAATTTAAACAGAAAGGGCTACATCAAAATGTACATAGGAACAGACAAATACTAGGATGAGTGATTTTCTCTTAATCTTATTTAAAAAAAAAAACAAACTCCCCCCCAAAAAAAACAAACAACAAAAACAACAAAAAGAACACAGTAAAAATTGAGAACTGAGGAGCATCAAGTATTAACGCTGTATTCTTTTATATGCTTATTGTATCTGATCTGCAGTACAGGTTCTTTTGGACATCAGAGATATCCCTCGACATATGAACACCTTGGTACCCTCACTGTGACCTGTGAGTTATCAAATTACTGGTACAAAAAAGGTTCAGGTACAGTTAAATGATCTGTAATACACCTCTGGAGGGCATCACGATGAATCTGTGCAACGTCTCAAAATCCCACAAACAAAACTGGGCTGTTTTAGCAGTCCAGGAGCCATACAAAGTTTTCTGTTACTAAGTCTAATAAAACTTATTCTGTAGCACCTGTGATCCTGTAATATATGTATTTTGAATTGTAAATAATAGTTCAAAATAACCCTATTTTGAATTGTATTTGAATTACAATTGCACCCCTGTTGCAGACGGGAGAGGCTCAGACTCTCACACTTCCTCCTTGCTGAAACCTTGCTGAGGATCATATATTGAGAAAAATTAAATGACCCCTGCAGGCTCATCTCCCAAGGTCACTGCTGCATTTCTTGCCCATGATTAAATATGCATCCAGCAATCAATAACATTATATTCCCAAGGCACACGCTGTTCTTCAATTATGGTATTTAGATGGAGGGCCTCTCAGTATCATCTAGCTCAATAATGCTTTGCAGATCTCATTTTATACAAACCTCTCCTGCCAATTTAGAGCTGGGAAAAACATATGTATTTTCTGTAGGTTTCTTCTATCACCTTTCCTCCCCAGAAGCTTTTTGTTATGTTCTGATTTCTCATTATTCTCAGCAAATAATAAATTTTATTTAAATTTAACATTATTGTGTCAATTTTACCTTCCCAAAGAGCTTCCCTTTTGATCTTTACAGCAGCCTTGGCAAAGAGCTGAGCTTCTGCCAACCAATGAACTTTGGTGGGGTTTTTACAGCACCATTATGTCCTCCATTCATGAAACATTAAGATTATGACAGGTTGCCAGTCTGGAGGCAACAGACTGGTTTAAATGCCTCAGAGGTGTCATGCCAATCAATTCTCCTGGTCACAGAAATACGTATTAATGAAGGGTGAATAATTAAAGAGAGGGGATGAACTACAAGGGACAAGACAATGTCACAAAAATGGGAACTCAAAAGAAAGGAGTTAAAGAGAAGGAGCCAGTCTGCTGAAAGACAGTAAAATTCACTGTGTGCCACTCACAGCAGCCACACATTTCCTCCCCACCTGCCTCATTTTGGTGATTCAAAGCACCTAGCTGGACCTGAAGATGTCAGAAGCTGAACTGAAAGGCTGCAGAGAGATGAAAAACTATTTCTGCATGCAAGCCCTACAATATTCAGGAGTATTTGCTGTTCCTGACTTCACAACAGAGCAGCCCTCCCAGTCCTTCAGAAGCATCACAAAAGAAAGGACTGTGTGCCCTTCAAATGCCAGACTGAAGTACCTAGAGGAGGCATGTCCCAAGCACATGAGGGGAGGGACTCCTTCACCAAGTAAATTGGTAAAGCACACAGAGCTCCTCTGATCTCCCAAGGAATACTGGGGATGAAGGAAATGACAAAGAAGTACTGTCAACTGTCAAGAAGTTTTGGCCTTCAGAAAAGACCAACTTCTACCTGCTCATCAGGGCATGTCTGTCTAGGTCCATGTCTAGAAACATGTTGATCCACCTGGAATACACATCTAGAAAGGATAATCATCATCATCATCTCTCAGACAGCTAGCAACCTCAGTAGACCTCAATTTTATTTTTTATTCCTTTTATCTAACCACTTCTTTCATCAAATATCCCGGGTCTCCTTCCTTTTTAATTCTCTGAATTGCCCTGTGAAAGGCAAAACAAACTCTGTAAGGATTCTCTGCACTTAACACCATGTTAAGTCAATCCAGCTCTGTTTTTTCACCCACCCCTCTCTCAAGTAACCAAGAAAGCCTCTCAGCCATGTCTCAGAACAAGATTTCCTTCTCTCTCTGAGCACAGAAACCCTCGTGGCAAAGCCCACAGAGGCTGAAGCAGCACCACTTCCATGGCCAATGTAACACTCTCTCTAAGCACAGCTCCTTTCCATATTCATGGAGTCAAATTTGGTTCTGACTTTCATGTACTTGCAAGGTAATTCTGTCTCCTGGAGAAAAGTCAATTATGAACGAAGTCAAGGGCAATACAAAATACAATACAAGGCTAATGCAATTATGGATTAGGTTCAGGTATTAAAACCAGCCTAATAAGCCAAGTATAAAGAGCTTGCAGTCCAGACTAACCCTCTGTAAATTTTGTACTCAAAACCTATGGGGTTTATCACTATCAGTTTTTAAAAGCGGGGAAAAAACTGGATTAATATGAAATACTGATAAAAATAATAATACAAGTGTTTCTCCCACTGACAGCCAAACTGGGTTTTTTTCACCTGCTATGGAAACAAAACCAGCATAATATTCTAACGAGTACCTTAAGAAAAATAATTGTATTTTTCAGTTGGGGCTTTTTTTGTGTTCAAAAAACCCCCATATTTTCTAATCTATATCTAATAAGTAAAACACATGTTTCTATCCTGACACAAGACAAACATTTTAAGGACATGGAATGTAATTAATGGAGTTGATGAAACATGTAACAGTGGATGCCATTACACTGGTGGATATTGGGAAATAGGACTCAACCATGGGGAGAAAAAACGAAAGTATTAAATATGGTGATGTAAAGTAAGATTAGTTTACAGGCAGCAGAGCTAATTTGACACAGTATTACACAGTGGCAGAGCGGAAAACAAACTTTACTCTTCTTGAACAAACTTACTCTTATTTCCAATCAGTTTCCTAGTTAGGTGCCATTGCTGTGCCAGTGAACCTGCTGAAAGTCTAGCAGTGTTCTCAACTGCTAACCCAGGAGTGCAATTTTATCCAGAAATTCTTACTGTGCTCTGATGGAGACTTAAATATTCATTTTGAAACAGAAGTTAGTTGCAGGGCTCTTAGATAATGTATTATTTCATTCACAACCAGGTGGAAGTCAGTAGTCTTTAGTGGATGTTTATTTCCCTGCAGATTGTTTTCCAGCTTTTCTTTTTTTACAATTATATGCCACTGTTAGCAAAGAAATTATAATTTCCACACACTGTAGACAAGTGAATTTTTCAATAACTGAGGTCTTGGCACACTCCAGAGTGTGAGATGCAGAGGGAAGTGCTATTGAACACTGAGTGAAATTCCTCTCTTTTGTGGTTAAAGTCGACCTCATAAAAAAAATCTTCATCCTTTAGAAATGACACAGCAGCAATCTTGCTTTGAACCTTAACATACTGGGGGGGGGGATTTGCTCCAACATCATTTGGAGCTGTGGCTCAGTGACATTTGTTAGATTACTCAGCCACACATCCCATTGCAATCCCAGAAGGACAAGCAGCAGCATTCCAAAACTTGTTTGCCAGCACTTTCATTTCTTTGTGAAGATCCAGCAATCATTGGTAAAATCTGTGTAGGTACCAGATTCTTTCTATTCTAAATCCACATACAAGAATATACCCAAAATCTAAGTTAAGAAAATAGAATTAAAATCCCAGCAACCTGTAGATCATCCCCATTTTTCTAGAAAGTTTTCTCCCTTTCCTTATGGCTTTTTTGGAGAGGTGTTATGTGAGGTGTAACAAGTTTTTCACTGGAGCTGTGATCACTATTGGTATAAGTGCATAACAGAAAATGGAGCACAAAGATGAAAGTCTCATTGCAAGTACTACCAGGGACTCTGTAAGCACTTACTACACTAAACCAGAATCACAACTGTGTTCTGCAGGCATTACCATACCTGCAGAACAGGGCTGCAATCACAGTAAAAGGGTCATTACATTTACCTTCCATTTACCAAGCTCCAGGCTCCTTGGGAGGTGTGTGGTAACACTGCCTGAACAAAGACTGCTCCTGGCTCTGCCACCTGAAGACTCTGAATCTTGATCACCTTCAGCCCTTCTTCCTGTCTCCACATACCTTCCCTTCCTTTGGGTTTCTGAATTCAATGTAAAAATCAAAAACAACAAACCAAAACCCACCAGATTTGGTTATAGTGACTTTCAGGCTATCCATCTTCTGTCTCCTGATTTCCCTAGTATCCCACTGTTCATAAATATCTATATGGATACATCGTTTTTAACCCCTTAGATGCAGTTTAGTACTAAACTATGAGTTTAACACAACATGTTTTCTTGCTCTTGTCAATTTTATGCATATAACTATTTGTTAAACCAATAATTAATTACAATTAGCTACAGGCTATTGGTGTTCAAGCTCTAGTGTTATTTGTAACTCTTTTTCATGCCTGAGGAAACATAAATCTAAAGTTGGCCTGTTTTATTGAACTGCTTTACTTATTATAGTGATCTAATCCAGTAAAGTTGAAGCAGGGAGTAAATGCACTTTAAAAAGGTGGTTTTATTCCCACACAAGGAAAAAAGGAGGACAGTGATGTGCTAACAGCCATGATGTTCTTATGTACTGAAAAAAAAAACAAACTGAGGGAATCCCTGTGTTTAACAGTTTTCTGATTTTACCATTAACTCTGAAATACAAAGGAAAACGTAAAACCTTTGCAATGCAGCACAAAGTTAATCCCTGTAAGGAGGTAATGGAGCTGCTAATGTTTGGCTAAGTACCANCCTGAGGGAATCACTGTGTTTAAAAGTTTTCTGATTTTACCATTAACTCTGAAATACAAAGGAAAACGTAAAACCTGTGCAATGCAGCACAAAGTTAATCCCTGTAAGGAGGTAATGGAGCTGCTAATGTTTGGCTAAGTACCATCCTTAGCTAACACACAGCTCTGCAGGCACACAAGAGCAAATGGCTTCCCTCAGCCCCTCACACAACTGATCATTTATTACTGCAGGGCAGCACAGGCCAGAAGGAATATCAATCAAATCACTCTGGTGAGGGCTGCCCTTACAAAAGCAGAGCAGAAAACCAAAATACTGCTTCCAATTAAAAGCAGAGAAGACACCTACACTCATGGTGAAACCCCTCAAACTGGTTTTCTGCCTGCTTGACCTTCTTAACTCTCCACTTAGCCACTTCAAGCCATTTCCTTTATTTAGGCTTGATTATTCATCATCTCATGCCCAGCCGTGGCAGGTGAATCAATAAATGTATATATATGTCCTGAGTAAGTTCCCACACAAAACAAACTAAAGGGAAACAAGCTGGACACCTCCAGGTGGAAACACACTCATGGATGCCCTCCTGATTGCTGTTAACTGCTACTGCACTGAGGAGTGACTGCCTCACCCAGGATCCTGCAGCCTTACAAGACAGCAGGGGGCCACATAATGTAAGACATCAGGTAAATTAACTCAAAAAAGGGTTTTAGAAGGTGGTCACAAGGAGAGAGCACTAAAATTTTCAAGGATAAAAATCTGACAGAATGACAGTGGGTAAGTTAAGATGTAAAAATTTATGTTACCATAATACAAAGTGCCCAGAAAATCGACTTGAAAATCTTTGAAGTCTGTCACTCATATAAGATTAAATACTACAGAAAAATAAACTTAGAGACACTGTTGTGGAAATGCAATTCAATTGTGTGGGGCAAGAAAAAGAAGAAAAAGTCTATTAGTGGGGATCCTGCCCAGGGAATGAGGGCACCTTATTCAAGTTCTTTTTGCATGTTTGCTATCTTCTTTCAGAAATAAATACTTGTTCAAGTCACAGCTTGGCCCAAAGTCACCAACTGTGATAACTGTCATAAATGAGAAATATCAACTATTTACAAACCTGACAATTTTCTGAAGGTACTTGGGTAACCCTGAAGTTGGATGGGCTGTGATGGATGGATGCACTCCTGCAGTTCCCACTGTGAAATCAGTTAATGTAGACACAGAGTCACAGAATGGTTTGGGTGGGGAGGGACCTTAAAGATCATAATCCTAACTACCATGATCACCACACAGCTACCATGGTTTCCCTGAGGTTATGTGTTAGAACCCCTTTCTAAGAGAGACATGCTCTGGAATAACCAAATAATACAACTGTGCACCTCTCAAGTGTGATTTTTAAATTATCTATGAGGATTCTTAATGAAGAACCAGATCCTCATGTGGTCATTCTTCATCCTGTCTTACTCATTTGACAACAGCTTTTACAACCAATGCAATCCCTGAAGAAAATTACCACACATTTCTTCCCTATACTCAGATCTTCCACAAGGTGATGCAGGCTCTGTTTGGAATTTGGGGTGGGACTGCCATTGCTAGAAAGGATTTACCTTCTTTTCAGAAAGTAGTTCCAACCAAGAGATTTTTCTAGATGAAGTCAGCAAACTAGACACCTAATACCTGGGAATATATTGCCTATTTGCATCTTTTAGAAAAATAAGTGAGAATATGTAAAAAAAGAAATTAAAATTGAATAAGGTGATGCACCTACTTTTAAAAAATCCAAAAGCCTTAAATACTGGCTAAAAATAGAAAAAGAAAAGCCAAACCAAATAACAAAAAACTGTGCAAAGCTTTGATTTAAAATGTCCTGTTCTGGAATCCTGAGAAAGTGCAGAACACATCAAAAATGATCTAAGCCATTACAGTGGTGGAGAAGTCTATGACAAACTGAAGAGAGCTACAGGGAAAAATAATTGTAGCCTTGCATTGGAGGAACATGAAACCTTCATCTCATAAATGCTATGAGGTGTTGGAAGTGGTAAAGGACAACTTTTATCTTTGGGGAAGAAGTTTGACACAAGCAGACACAAAAAAGCTGTAAAAATTTGGTTGGTAGTAAGTTTCTAAACAAAGAATTGAGTAAAATTTGGATAAATCAGATATCAAAAGCTTTGGAGCCAGACAGAACACTGCTGTTAGTGTCCTGATGTGATCCTCACAAAAAATGGACGTGATTTAATGCTCTATTTATACTCAAAGAAGAGTTAACAACACTAAATTATTAGAAAACTGAACAGCAACCATGCTCTGTATAAGTAGTCTTGATAGGCCGTGTGCTATTTTTGCCTGTAACATCTGTGACTGGTGAGCATATGTATATTTTATTTTGGAAAGCTGAAGGAACTGCAAAAGCATCTTTTCTGACATTGAAAAGAAAGTGCTTGGTTTGAAAATGCAATGGATTAAAAAAAATTCTTCATAGTTAGCCTATTAATTTTCTGCCTTATTTTGAAATTTAAAATAGAATGCAGGTGCAAAAAGTGGGTACAAAAATAACACCGAATCTTATTTGCCTAAAAAATGTCCTAAAACATTTCCAAATGATACTCTGTCATTGTACATCCATCTGTGGTTAATGTTTTCAACTTCTCAGTTTCAATACAAAAGCACAACTGGGCTTCAACCTCACGAGGTCTTACTGGAGTTTTTGAAGTGAAACATTTAACACAGAGCATTAGCTGAGAATGGCAAATAAGGACAGGAAACACATTTCCCAGAAGTTAAAACACCCTTGCAGGGTTAGAAAGCAAAAACATTGCTGAGGAAATATGGGAATCTGGGACGTTGGGAAGAGAAAACTGAAAAATCCCTTACAAGTCTGAAGCACAGAACAACTCGTGTTTTAAGAAGCCATCAATTAGTACAGTTTTGATCACTGAAAAGAAATGAATACTATTTTATATTTCCAGGAGGTTGTATGAATTATACATATATTTAAGCTGATGATTGAAAGAAGACTGGTGTCAGAGGAATCAGATTTGATGGCACTGCATTAGAGTCTGTAATTAGAGTCATGGCTGATGACTTTCCCTGCTCTCTGATATGGCAAAAGCAACTTTTTCACCACGCAGCAGACAGATCTATATGAAGAATAAAATTAACAGAATAAAAAAACCTCAAACACATAAACACGACCTGTGGTGTGACAAATTCCTTGCCAAAAGTTCTCATCACAAAAACTCATATAAAACTGATTCAATGTGCTGTAATCAGATCAGAAATACCATCTGGTCTGCATTTCTACACAGGCATTGCTTTTCTACCAGAGGAGACACACCAGGGGCTTGTAGGATATTAGAAACTTCAGATACCTGTTCGAAGTGGCTATGAGGTCACAGTACTGGGTTTCTCCCCACCCCTGTCTTGAAATTTGAAATCACTCTCATAGTAGAAAATAATGGAGAAGTAACTCTTAACTGAAATTTTCTCACTTTGCCAAGAGGCAAGACAACCTTTACTCAAAATAAACAGACAGGTTTCCTTTGACATTCACGTTGTAAGACCCATGAGCCACACACAGGCATTCCAACACAGGAAATTGCAATGACATGAAGAAGAAAAAAATCGAATGCTGGAACAGATTGTCCAAAGAAGTTATCAAATCTCCTTCTGTGGTGATTTTCAAATTTTAATTTGTCAAACAGTCTGACTGAAAGTTCGGAGTGGCCCAGGCTCTGAGTGGGTGTTTGGACCAGATGATCTTCAGAGACTTTTTTCCAAACTAAATTCCAATACAATTCTGTGAAACTGTCAGATGAAAGAAGTGGGCACTGATGGATTAGTGAGAAAATAAGAGAGCTGTCAGTGATTCTGTTCTCCTCGTGGAGCACAATTCCTACTTCAAATGCCAAGCTGATGAGAAGCCTTTCTTTCCTCTCCTGAATGATACTAAAGGAATGGTCAATAATGCCACAGAAGGAAGTTATTCACAAAGAATTAGTTTCTCCATCATTCCCATTGTAAATATTGTGTGTAAAGCCTGCAGGCTTGGTTTAGGTTAAATACTCAGCAGGGAATTTGTGGGTTGAACAAGGCAGCACCAGTGGGCACCATCACTTCCATGAAAACTTGCATTTTCAGGTTCTTTGAAAGATGGTGTCTGATTACTACTGAGGATGGAGTAAAACAAATCCAGGCAGGCCATGAATCCTCATGGGGTTTGAGGGTGTTGAAAATACAAAATGTTATCAAGATTGAGAGTATGTAGAGAAACTAACAAAAAGGATGTGGAATATTTACATATTCTGTCTGCAAATAAGATAAATACCTACAAGGATACCACATAAAGAATACTTCTGAAACTAAAACTGATTTCAAACCGAAGTGTAGAAGGACATGGGCAATTTGTCATGGCCCTTCAGGCTCATGTATCTGCAATGTTTCTAAAATTTAGCCCTTAACTCAGACTTCATTGAGTTCATTTAAAAAATCATTTGTAAATATGCTTTTAAGAAAAAAAGAACAGCTGCTGGTGGTTATAATTCTGAGTTTTATGATAAATATTTGAAAGCATTTGCTGTGCATTTGAAAATCCAATCACCTCCTCAGAAGATGGCATGAGAGACACACTTTTAATTTACTGAAAGACTGTTCAAGGCATTTATTCAGGCACCATAAGCAACAACATACCAGGTCCTTTAACATATAAGATGCATCAGGAGTGTATCAAAACTTTTGTCATGAGCCATCAGTCTAAATAATTTTAAGCCAATTTATCAAATGACAGCTAAACCACAGTCTAAGGAAATCACAGAAGTATCTAGAAAAGACTTGCTATACAAAAGATAGGCTGCAATTACAGAGCTGTCATTCTTTTTTGTTAACTCTCTGCCTTAGCCATCATCCTCATTTCAAGCAATATTTGGGTGTTTGATCTTACTGCTTAGATTTCATGGTTTTGTTTTCTTCTCAAAAACTACCCAAAATTATTTGCTGATGCAATGAAAACTTTGGAATTTTAAGATTTGGAAAGCTTCCAAAGGAAAACAATCAAGGCAGCTGAAGACAATTGTTTGGCACTTCCCTGCTGCTTGTCTTCAGTGAGCAACATTTTTAGGGACGTGGATGGGAAATACAGGTTGTCCTTGGGAAACCTGTTTCATTCTAGGGCCTCCTGTTATTTAGCAACAATTCCAGTTTGGGGTTTTAATCTTTAGGTGCAAAATGTGGTTGGCTGAGTGGATTAGACTGGGATAATCTACAGCAGTGTTGAAGAGAAAGGTGAAAATTCTGGCTTTGGGGGCCTGACATCTTCAGCAAATTCCTGTTTCCCCTCAGGACTGAAATGACCATAGAATTCTTCTCAGTTCTGAGGACCCTGCCCACAATCCCACCCTTCCTCTCTCAGGCCACCTGTTAAGTGGTGACTCTAGACATGCATCTGAGATACAATCAGGGGGCAAATGCTGATTTCCTTCTTAGTGTTACTTCTAAAATATGTAAGTGCAGAGCTGGAGTGCCATGAGAACCCCAACAACTTATCTGAAGGGAGTGGATGCACTGGCACTTCCCTTTCAGCTCCAAATATGCTCACTAGCACTGGTTTTCACTCATGCCATGCCATGCTGGCAATTATTCTCTCTGCCCTGCTGCTCTTCTGCTCATTCCTGTAACTCAGCTGAGCTGCATGGTCTGGCAAGTAACAGCCCCTGCCCTCCTGGTTGAAAAGAAAACTGACATATTCCAAGCGTCAAAATTCCATTTTTTTTTTTTTTTTAGTACTTCACCTCTAATGCAAAGGATTTGCCCACTGAAATATTGGAACTTTTCATCAAAGCAGGAAGCACTTCTAAATATCTGTCTTGGATTGTAAAACTCACCAGTAAAGCTGCTTTCAATAGCAAAATCTGCTACTTCAATCTCACACTAGCTAATAAAATTCTCAGGTACAGCAAACAAAAACAAAGCGAGACCATCAAAGTGACACTGCGACTCCAGACTGCAATTTGCACTCAACTGCCCTGTCATGAATTCTAAGGTTTTGTCCTAATCCCTTGATACAATATCGTGCCTTGACACTCGCTGCCAATAACAGAGCATGTCTGGATGCTGCACTGTGTCATTTAAGGTAAAATAAAGCCTTATTTTACCTTATTTAACCTATTCATTTGTTTGCTTCCCTGAATTAGAATTAAAACTACCACGAGTGACAAATAACTTAGAATGAAATTTAAGGCACATTAATTTTTGATGATTCTCCCACAGTTCATTTTAATTTAGCTGCATGCATCATTTGCCTTCTTAATTTTTCCATTTAGTGAATTTATAGCCAAACAAATCTAAAATGCTTCTTTTAAAGGGAAAAGGTATTGAGTTAGTCCTTTCTTGCATGGAAATCATTGGTCATTTTCTAACAAGTAAAGCAGTAGGTAGTGAAAGAAGATTAACATACAATGCTCCCTGTGACATGGAAATACATGATTATTTTTGTCTCCTACAACCTCTCTTCTTGCTGAAGGTAATTACTTTTGTGTCTACTATAGGAACCATAATTAAAAACAAACATGTGGGAGCACGCATTTAATTTGTAATCAAATGGCTTTTATTGAGTCAAAACTATCAAGTAGTTAGTATTTGAAGGAAAAGGTCTGCTAAATCTGTGGGTTTAGGTTTTCAGTAATTATCTAATATTGTACTAGTTTTCCAAACTGTCTTTTCACAAACTTTTGCTAGAACAAGCAGGCCTACGGTGGCAGAGGAAAAGATTTTGAGGATAAAAACTCCCAAACAGTAAATATGAAAATTTCTTAGATGTCCTTCTTCCTCTTGAGTACAAACTAAATAAAAATCAAGCTTTCAAGAGCGTTTATCTAGCTGTACAAGCATGACTTACAAGAAGACTTCATTCCATTTGAGCCTATTCTTTCAAAATTGCATCTGGCACTCAGCTGCCAGAATTTCTATTTTGACATCTTGGGAGTACATCATATCACATTGTTCTCAGTGTGAAAAAGTGTATTCTCATCAGCAAATTCCCTGTTCCACATTCCTGCCTGCACTCGTCAGCTCTTTCCAATCCTTGTACCCCATTTACTCTTAGACAGCTGTAGAATAATATTAAAATCATTGCAGAGAATCAAATCTGAGGGTCTCCAAAAATCAGTAATGTTGGTTTGGCTGCACATCAGATGATACCTGGGTGGTTCCTTTAGAGGGCTTTTTGTCAATGTTATTTTTATTTAAAAGTTCCAGCCCTGCAGAACAAAGCTCATATCCCTTCTTTTTTTTTTTCTTTTTGTTCCTCTTCTAAATCCTTAAGTGTAACAGATAATGAAAGCAGAAAGATTGTTCAAAGCAGTGCTTTGATCTTGTAGCTAACATCCATCAAACTCTTTGAGAGCCTCGTGTCAGCCTGATTTCCCCTGTCCTGCTCATGAGTTTCTGTAAAATAATGTCTTGAAGTGTGGTCTTGATAAATGAGCCATGTACAACAGAGAATGGCAAAAACATGACATTTCCAAGAACCAAAAATAAAACTGTGTCTATTAGGAGAAGACTCAATTCTAAAACATTAACATTTCATCACCCGTTCACTTGAACTTCAAAATTAAATTCTGAGCAGGTGATTATTTTCCATTTATTTTAAGTCTGCTATAAGCAAGACAAGTAGTTTCTACAACTTTTGATACTTTTTCCTAGAGGGAGAACATTTGTTAATGCTGACCTTTTCTTGAGGGAAGCTTTTAATTTTGATGAGCCAAGTATTTTGTTTGTTTTTCTTTATTTTAACAGACAAGTATCATACAAAAAATTAGAACCAGCTGAAAACTACAAGTTGTCCCTCTCCTGTTGGAGGCCAGGGCAGCTCTGTCACCAGGCAGAGAGTGGGAGAACAGGTTCTTCCATGCAGCCCCAGAGGATCTGTCCCCATCAAAATCTGGTATCACTGCTGTGAGCTGCAGGGAAGTTCAGCTCCACTGCACACTGAGGGATTATTCCTAACCTGCAGATTGATTTGTCTTGTTCTGCAGCAGCACCTTTTGAACTCCCAGGACTGAAAGGAAGGGCAAAATGTAATATTCTCATAAATCTTGAAGGTTACTCCTTTCTTAAAATTTTTCCACTGTGTACTTGGAATTCTTTGAATCAAAATACGTGTGAACACAGCACTGAACTTGGCTGATCCAATTTCCTCTGCATGAATGGTCACAGAGCATTCATTAAAGTGGATTCTCTGAAGTTTTCTTCAACCATGCTATTTACAGCTTGGTTCTACACTGAAGAATTCACCTGAGATTGACTTTCTGACATTTATCCAAATCCAAACTCTGAAAACCTTTAAGGATTTTTTTTATATATTACAATTTAAACTCTAAAAAATCCAGTTTATTTCAAAAACCAGATTTGCAGTACAAGTTGGCAGAGCTATTGCCAATGGCACTAAGCAGTGTCAGAAATACTTCTATACTAGACTGTCAAGGCAACAGAAATAAGTGACTTCAGGACAACCAAATGACATAATAAAAATTAAATTTCTATGCCCCTATAGTGATCACCAAACTCAGTGAAACTTTTTGCACTGCATAGTTTGTACTGTACACTTAAAAATTAAGCATATTTAAAACTATTCATTAAAATGCAGTAATTCAGAGAGATCAGCAAGTTGTTGCTGCATGTTTGAGTGGTTTTGCACATATCTGGGTACATTTTACCCACAGCTGCATACGTGTGTGTGTGTGTGTCCTACACATTTGTAAGTCCATGTGACACTGTCCTGCAGAATTTTATCAACTTCTCATTACACCCACTTCAACTTCCCTATGCTCCAAGCAACACCTTGTTGTTTCTCCATCACACTGTCCAGTGATTTTCACAGAACTGGAATCACAGGATTGTTAAACTCGGAAAGGATCTCCAAGACCACCAAGTCCAAGTGTTAACCCAGCACTGCAAAGTCCTCCACTCACCCACATCCCCAGGAGCCACATCCACAGGGGTTCTGGTGCCACCCCTTCCTTGGGCATCCTGATCCAATGCCTGACCACCCTTCCAGGGAAGAAATAATTTCCTAATATCCAATCTAAACCTCCTCTGGCAGCACTTGAGGCCATTTCCCCTCATCCTGTCCCTTGTTTCCTGGGAGAACAGACTGATCACTCTCTGGGCCCAGCCATCCAACCAGTTTTTCACCCAGCACAGGCTACACCCATCCATACCACGGAAAGCCAGTTTTTTTCAGGAACATTCTGTGGGAAACAGTGCCAAATCCTTCAATAAACTCTGGACAGGCAACATTCACAGCCTTTCCCTCCTCCACCAGGCAGGTCACTGTGTCATAAAGTGCTTAGCTGGGGCAAGCAGCTCCTGACTTTCATAAATCTGTGCCTTGTTGTCCTGCTAGAAAAATATTTCTCAACACTATTTCTATTGTTTTCATCTGCTCCAGAACTGTGCAGGCTTCAAGACCCAAGTGGAGAGCTAAGGTGAAATGCATTATTTTGAGAGCCATCATGTCCACACTCTGAATGTCGAGCGAATGGTTTGGTTATTAATGCCTGAAAATGAGGTCAGTACAGGAAAACATTTTTTCATAGCACATTTCAAACCTAAATTCATACTGAAACATAGTAACTACTTGCTGCTAGTGCATAAATGCCTACAAAGTAGCTATTATAAAGTCTTCCATCACTGAGTTCCTAATTAGTCTCTCAATTGTAAAGTACAAAATGTGTGAATTAGCTATTGAACAGAAAAATAAAATCCCAGCATAGTTCTCCCAACAAACTTGAGGGGTATTTAGGCAGTTCTGTAATGCAGAGCTGTAGGGTGTCAAGGCAGCTTGCTGAAAGTTACTGGGGTGGAGCAGAATTACGAGCCCTGGTGCAATCTGATGTACTTGGAGGGGATTTCTAGGCTGGATTCAGTCCTGCAGACACTTTTGTGACTTTCCTGATCTCTGTATTGCTACTGAAATCAAAGATCCAAACAAGACATGGGCATCACCCTCTGAGCATCCAGCTTCCCAGAGCAAGCTATTGGGAATATGTAATTAGGCACCCTCATGAATTTTTCTTCAGCTTGGATGCCTAAATTTGGCTCCTATTTCTATGCAAGTGACCTATTTTTGAGATACGCTGAGTGCCTGCAATTCCCAACAATTTATGCAATCAATCATCGTTAAATCGCATGAAAATACTGATGAAACCTGAGTTGCCCAAAGGCACTTATTTCTGCTCATTGTTACTATTAGAGAAATAGCATTTATTCTGAGAAAAACTTCTTTAAAACTAAGCAACAAAAAAGCATTTTTAAATGTTGGAAAGTTGCATACCATGGATTTTTTTTCAGAAGGGAGGAAATATTCTTACATTACTTGACTGTAGTGTATCACTGAATAATCAAACAAATCATATCTCCAAAATTTAAAATGATGAAAATATAGAGGAGCATTAGCATATTCTTGAAATAAGGTATTTTTGGACTGCACTGCTTGGATCAAAAGAGATATTTTTGGAATAGCAGGACAGACAGCCCTTCAGCTTCCTTAAGAATTCCCATCACCTTCTCCTTCCAGGACCTTAAGAGCACTAAATTTCCTTTCAGCCTTTGGTGAAAGCAACCAGAGAACTGATGCTGATGTGGATCATGGAAATGCAGATATTCAGTTGATGGAGGGGCATTTGCTTTATAGCAACTGAACCAACCCAAAAACTTTCCCATTTTACCCTTCTGATCCTCTCCCCCTTCCCACACGGGAGTGTGAGCAAATAGCTGTGTGAGGCTCATTTGACACCAAAGTCCAAAAACACAAAATAAACCCATTTCAACTAGGGAAACAGAAAATAGAAACTGGACTTCTTCAGGTCCCTGGGAAAGCAGTTCTTCAAAACCTGATATGAATACATTGGATATGTGCACTTTTAGAAACAAGACCACATGCATCCCAATTTTGCACAGTCCTGATAAGAGCACTTTTCCTTGGAGATGTGAGACACTGACATCCCTGAGACAGCCTGAGCACGCAGGTGAACCAGGAGGGTTAATGAGTGGTTCACATGCTCTCCATTCAGGTGGATGAATACCAGCACATCTTGGTCCTTGTGGATGTACCATGAATACAAAACCAAAGTTAATGACATTTATTTACACCTACACTGACATTTTTCTGCATGCAGAGGAAAATCATCAACATATTTTCTTAAAGGTCAAAACCCTTTGCATAATATATTTCACTGAATGGAATGGATACCCTCTGATACAATTGAATTGCTGTGTTTACCCTAAAAAACAGATTCTTTACCCTTTTGAATGTACTGGTGTGTTTTCTTTCTTTTATTTCCCATTTTGGAATCAATTTTTTCATTCTCTCAGCATACAGCATATGCTTACTGTTCTGTTTGAGTTGACATTAATTTTCCTGGTTTCCCTACCCATTTTCTCTATCAACATTTATTCTATATTGTGATGAATATTACAAGTAATTGATACACCCTCAAAAACAGTATCCTCCTTGTTTCTCTCTGCAGATTTCCTTCTACTTACAAATTCTTAGATAATAAAGACACCAACATTTTTTTTTCCTTCATCTGGATGGAGGTGACAATAGAGCTTTTAAAATTCATTCAGTTTTTCTTTGGGATCTCCCTTCTGTACCCTTGTTTCTGAAAAAGCAAACTGCAGTGAGATGTTCTGTAGCAGGCAGAACATCAGGGGAAGAGACTTGACTGTTATATGAGTACAAGGATGGTATTAGATATTTTTTTTATCAATGATATTGTGTAGGATGATGTTTCCCAATCTCTATGATATCTGCTGCTCAGCCTCTAAGTCTGTCCTAACCAACTCTTGCATACAGAATAACAGGGAAAACCTTATTCCAGATGGCTGAGAGACAAAACTTAGCTGAGGTCAGAATTTAACAGAGGAGGGGGACAAAATGTAGTAGAAATTGAACCATTTACAGTCTCTGTCACTCTCATCAATTTTAATTTAAATGCAGGGAATTAGTTTACAACAACTTCAAACTTCTTGTTTATTCTTTTACATTATTAGCCTTTGTCCTTTAATTAATTTATCTTTCAATTTGATTTCATTTAATCTGTTATTTATTTTGATAACATATTTAATGAATTATAGTAATAAGGAGTAAATATTTAGCACACCTCTTCAGAGCCCTTTCAAGCCCTTTTTGCCAAAGCATCCTGACCTATACAGCCCTCCTCTTTAAAAACCTAAGTACAATCAAGTTACATTTTGCATTTTCATGAAAACAAGGCAATGATCCATTCATTCTGCCCAGGGTATATTTCTGGGGAGTACATACTGTTATGGAAAAAGCCACAGCAATTAATTAGTGACTAAAGACTTATTTAGGCCTGGAAATTAGGTACAGTTCTCAGGCTGGACTGGTCCCCCACAAATGCCTAAAATGTTTGTGCTTAACACCACCAACTTCTCCCTTTGCCAGTTCACAGGCTCTTTTTTGCAAAGATCATTTTCAGGATTATTTTCAGTAGCAGAGGTACATGACTTTAAACAAAATTTGTTCTTTTCAAAAATATCTTCCTTCCCCAGCATTCCTGCCAGTTATTATGGCAATTCTTTGGTATGAAGCAACATTGAAAGTACATGTAATAAATTGATATAATTTATAAGAGGTTAAGTTACCTGGGCCCTGAGAATGGTTAAGAAAGTGACAATATTTATGGAGACTTGAATGAAGGAGTGGATTTAGTATATTAAGTGATTACTCATCTAAAGAGATTCCTTGATAAGGCACCACCTAAGAATGTACCCTGTGCTGGAGGGGAAAGAAAAGATTTAAAAGAGTAGCAACACAGTTTTGTTCTGGCATGGAATTTAGAAACACTGTGCAATCTCCACCAAGGCTGAACAATCAGAGAAAGAACTACGACTTTTGGTTCCTATGTGCCAAGGCAGACTTAATCATCCAGACAGAGGGAATTTCTTCAGAGGACAGGCATCTCTCCACTCACAGACACAAGTGCACTTGGCACACTCCTGGAGCAGGGAGGATATTGAGGCAGGATTTGAAGGAGACACATGAGAGCAGGAGCACAGCTTTTTCTCTTTCAGAAAAACAGAAGTGGATCTGGGCTGGAACCACCCTTCAGGTTTCTGAACAGAGGTTTGGGTCAACAGAGACCTTTCTATAAAAAGGATCACAGAGGGGTGTCCCACTCAGAATCCTGCTGTGAGCTAAAAACATGCCTTGTAAGTAAAGCTGAGAATTTACAACATCTGAAATGTTCATAGCTGAAACAATGAACTATAATTAATTCACATTTAATTGTTGCAGAAACAGAAAATGAGAGACTAGGGGGAAAATTCTTAATAATAGAGTTTAAATTATTATATGCACATGCTTGGTATCTCTGGGTTCTTTCTGCTGTCCTTCATTGCCCCTCTGCATATTAAAATTAACCACTCTGGTGTGTGGGACAGGAGACACACAGTGACTCCTTGGCACCTTGATTCCCTTCTTCTGGGGGGAATATGATGCTGGTGACTTCTTTCTCCTCCCCCACTCTGGAATGTGTTTGGGGTTATGTTTGGATATTTGTTAACACATTTTTACACCTTTCTTCATCAGTACACAAGGCAACATTACATGCAAATATACTACAAAAGGCTTCACATGTATTGAATAGTCACCTTTGGTTTCTTTGCTGTCCTAAAACTGTTTGTGCTCAGTTCCAGGTCTATAATCTATAGGTGTCCCCTCCATTTCCCTTTTCCTAAACATCTCATGTCTGTACACCTGTACATGCCCACTTGAGAGGAACTGGCTGTAATCCCAGGACCATCTCCCTCCACAGTGCACCAGTGTGACACAACCAGCAATATTCCAGTCTACACAGAGAGTAACTACTTGCTGCTAATTTCTGTGTCTAAATCATGGCTATACCCACTGAAACAAGCAAAAAGAAAATGCAAAATACTGCACTTTGGGAGGAAAAAGTCCAGGCAGTGACCAGCTGGAAGGCAGGTGCACACCCAGCTGGCCATGAACCAGCAATGCCCTCCTTGAAGCAGGAGAGTCAAAGACCCTTCTCAGAGATATCAAGACAAGAGGAACAAAGTAAAACATATGAAATTCCATTTAAATGTAAACTAAAACTTATTCTTACTATAAGGCTGGTGAAACACAGGAGCAGGTTGTCCAGAGATGCTATGAGGTTTCTATCCCTGGAGATATTCAGGATATTCTGCCTGAGCAGGGGTTTGGACTACACAACCTCCACAGACCAGTTCCAACCTTTAGGAGCTCTGTGATTCTGTGAGAAGTGAAATAAATCAGACACAGCCTCCTGACAGGCAAGCCAAAACAAACTCCAGGCGATTCAAGACAAGTTAAGGCAAAGGAAACTTCACAACTCCCAGTCTGGAGGCTTTGCCACTTCAATATGAGTGCTTTTGTTCTAAGAAATACTGCACTTACTGGGCTACTGAGGTGTTATCTTGCCTTCATTTAAAAAATTTAAAATCACAGGTGTAGATGAATAATATATGAAAATATTCTATTTAATTTCCTGTGTATGTCTCTTCACTGTAGCTGTCGGATTCTACACAAAGTAACCTTTGCTCCTTTTTAATTAATTTTCTCAAGCGTCACACATTTCTGCCGCAAATAATCCACTGATCATGAATTCTCTGTTTGCATTTAATAAACTCTTCTTGGACCAGCATGAGAAGCATAAAAGGATTGGACATCAACATTTCAGTATTTTTTATTTACACTTGTTACTCAGCATTAGGGCAATGCACTCCCCTGGCCTTTTACCCACATCCTCCAAATCAATGTCAGATTTCTGAATAAGAAAATACTGCTGATCTGACCATGCTGTTGTACACTAGGGCAGTGTCTTTTTCATTCTGTTTTACAGTAGAAATAAACCAGATTATTTTAAAATTATTCCAAACATAAAATATTGAACCCAGAGTGCTGAGTTGCACAGTCCTCAATAATTTCACTGTGGTTTGCATTTCATTCTGGAAAAGTTGCATTTCTTTAAGGGAATTTAAGCTCTGTTAAGTTACACAGAAAAACTCAACACTGCATTTTCAATATGTACCTTCTAAATAGGAAATGCTCTAATTAAATCTTTACTCCCAAGTACCCACGTTAAATAGCTTTGAGAAATCTTCATGTATCCCTAGGAATCCCCAAATATAGCGAGTTAACTTCTAATTCTCCTCTGTGGTTAGAGGCAAAACAATGAAAAGATGCAATGATATTTGCCAGTTTGCTCTTTTTTTACCCATCAGATGGAGATAAGGTGATGTGAACTTGTCAATAATAAAAGCCCCCCTTGCAATTTGTCACTATTAACTGAATCAACATTCTAAACACACATTATTATTATAATTTTTTACTTGTTTACAAACCTTAATTTTCCTCCTTATCATTTTTTCATTCTTCAGTTTAACCCACACATCCCCATCAGCTGATGCACATCTAAAATGTATTTTTGTCTTTTTTAATTTTTTCCCCCTCACAATATTTAATCTATTCACAGGATTAAAGAAATGCATGAGTTAATAGACTTGCACTTACCAAATCTACTTGGAAAAATATGCTGACAGCACTCTCATGACAACATAAAAATTTGTGCTCTCTTGTTTTGTTTTTTTTTAATGAACTCTATGTGCCTGATAAGCAGTGGCTCATAGAAGCTCATACCAGGAGCACAACAGACTTCAGGAAGTCGGTATTTTGACTGGAGTACAGCAGCTGCTGGAGGTCACTGAGTCTTTTCAAATGCAAACCTGTATCTTCCACAAGCCAATCCAGCCTATGTAACATGTAGCCTATCTAAATATTCTCAGTCACTTCCTAATTACTTCCAGGATGTTTCCTGGTGTGACAGATCATGCTAACAGCTTCATTAACTCTGCTCTGCAGCAGCACTGCATGGACAGTGTGCACAGCCTAATCTAGGCAAGGAAATCTGTGCAACTCCACAACTCTGACAGAATAACCACTACCCTCTCTTATTGATGAGATTGGAAAACTGCTTCAGGTGAAACCATCACAACATTAATACAGACTGTTCTGGTTCTCTACACAGGTATTTTTTAGCTGTTGTGCCTGTGCAGAGCACTGCTGCTTCATTAAAGAAAACTGATAATGATGCCTTTGACATGGATCCTTCATTTATAGATAACACAATAATGGAGCTTGGTGGTCTCTGCTGGTAATCGTGAAAATTTCATTCCATTCATGTTTAGCTGTGAAAGATCTGATTTTTTCAGCAAATTTTTATCTAAACCCTCACTGAAAGATGGAATAAATGGCCTAGAGATAGCATGTTCTTTTCTTGCAGGAATCTCTCCAATTGTAAGTTCATTCATTCTCCTTTCCAAAGCTAAATTTTTGTAGCCATGGATTACCACTAGGAATAGCTGCTGGAAGGAGGAACAGCTATCTTTCACTATATGACCTAAATTAATTTGCCAGGAATTACTTTGTCTGCAAAATGGCACTAAACAGCAGTAATCTATGTTTCAGGCTTTCCTATCATTAGTGGGCCCATCTGTGTTACAATGTTTTAACCCAAGTGGTGAGCTGTACTTGGTCAATAAAATTGGAAATTTAATAATATTTAAAAATAGGAAAAAGAAAAAGAAAGAAGAAACAAAACATTCAGATATTTGCTTCAGCACCCTATTAAAATAAACAAAGGAAAGATCAGCACAAGACCAAGGTACCCTTTCCATGAAAAAACAAACAAAACTGACCTAAAGTATTTCATATTTGCAATTCAAGACCTTTTAAGAATAAAGCTGATGCCTGAGCTGAGCTCTCTTCCAAGGCAGTGTTTTTTCCTACCTGCTGGCAAAGTGCTATGTCAGACCTGATTATCCAGTCAAGTTTACACAACCTTGTCTTGACTCAGTTCATTTTGTGTGCAGCCCATGCATTGATGAATTGCATAATCAAACTGTGTCAGCATCAAAAGGGAATCACCTTCTGGCCAAACCAGGGAGAGCTGTGTTCCCCTGTCTCCAGCTGAAGTCAAAAAGCCGAGTTCAGCTCTGGCAGAAACAGGCGGGCCTCCACTAAATCAATAAGCTAATCAAAGCTTTATCATTAGATCAATGCAAAGAACAGCCTGGCAAAAATGTGCACTGGACCTAGGTACAGAAATATCCAGGGCTGAGTTTGTCCTAGGAATCTTTCATGCCTCTGAACAGATGTAGTGAAGCAGAAATTCAGAGCATTTATGGATCCTGCTGTTCCCAGCCAAAGAATATCAAGGGAGGCAGGAGCAACAGATTTCACTGCAACCTGATACTTCAACCTCCTCTGTCTAACAAGAAGCACAGCAACCACAAATCCCATCTCAAGTCTGAAGAACTCAATTAGTACAGGAATAATGTACTTTTATTTGCAGAGATGTCAAAAATACCCAAAGTTTGAGTCTATCAAGACTTATCCATCAGACAACCCTCAGTGTCTGCAGTCTGGACACCCTTTTAAGGAAATGCTACAGCTCAAGAAGAGCTTCAGAATGATAAGGTTTTTGCAGAAATTCTGAAACCTTTTAAGAGGGTTGTAAGATTTTTTTTATGTTTCCTTTTGTGACTGGAGGAGAAGGAAAATACTGACAATACATGTTATTTTAGCCCTGATTTAATTCCCTCAGGAGAAAAAAAAAAAGGAAAATAATAAAGAGGCTCATTTCAGAAAAGCCTTCACCAAAAAAAGTAGGGAATTGTATACAGAATCGTGTATTCTGCCCAGTGTACAATGTTCTCATGTTTTCTTTCTCTGTCAGGAAATGTTCCTTGAACTCAAAGGCATCTTCTCAAGAACCAGAGTCCCATCAGGCTGGGACCTGTGTATCGACAGAAAGTTGCACTTCCCCTGACTGTAGAATTGTGTATGAACACACTGACTTCCATGTGAGATTAAATGATTCTGAATAAATCCAGGATTATTTTGTCTAACCAAATTTGAGTTCCATATTTCAAAAAATCACCTGTGCCACAGCAAGTGGTCTTGGGGAAGGCTCCAGATTTTTACTTAAAACAGAAACCATTTATCTGTTGTTTTCCAGGTGAGAAAATATCAATGCTACTAATATACTCCTCTAGGATCAGGAAGAGACAAGACAGAAAATTAGTCACATTGAGGGAAACCTGAGTCAGTCCAGGGTATTTGCTTTTGCTGAGGTAAAGCAGAATTTGCAGCTTTCAAGGTTTAGCTTCAGAACTGTTTTTTAGAGGAAATTGAGACAAATGTGTTGCTCTGCCAATGCCATTAAGATAAAAGGAGGCTTGTATTAAACAGGGGTGTTCCACTTAGATCATGCACCAGTTAAAGCTGGCCATCTTAACCTACCCAGCGAGCAAAGAGGCCACCCTGATCCTTTTCTCAGGAGTCTGGCTGATTTGAGCTGTAGCAATTTCTGAACTACAAATGTTCTGAGCTGCTTTGGGCCAGCTGCACTTAAATGGAGGCCAGAAGGCATTAACTATTTCACTGCTGCTCCATCGTGCAAAACTCATCCCAAGTGTGCCACCTCTTGTGACAACACGCACCCCCAAAGTGGTGGCAAAACTGGCCAGTGGGTAAGTGTGCAAAAACATCAGCAAAAGCCATCAGAAGAAAGGGCAGAAGGAAAAAAAACCCACCACATTCATTATGCTCCCCCTTTGAACAGGCAAAAATATTTGCAGCTATTTCAAAGTGCTAAGTCACACACTGAGGCATATCAAGCCAAGCCTTTGAGAAGCCTTTTAATTTAGGATACCTACGAGACAATGCACAGTCCTAGTGAGTAGCAGCCATTCAGTTCAGTGGGGCTTCTCACATGATCAAGAACTAATCAGAGAGCTCAGCTCTGATCCCTGCTCCATGTCCCAGCCCAGGGGAACACGAGGGCCAGAGATCAGTGTGGCACAAAGGACTTGAGCAGCAGGTACTGCTCAGAGAGCAGCCTGAGCATCACCAGCTGCGAGGATTACACCTCCCCAAAGGAGGGGGCAGTGGCAGCCAGGCAGGGAGGGACAACATGAGAAAGGAAGAACGTTTCTTGAACAAACCAGCCAGACTGAGAAGGGCAGGGTGAGAAACGAGGCTGCTTATTAAATTGAATGACTTAAGGTGACAGAAAGTTAATTTTTTCAGAAGGTCTGTAGCACCCAACTGAGACACATCTTCAATGAACAGTCAGCTTGTGCCTGCCCACATCCCTATCCCACTAAACCCTCTTCCTGCTCATCCTAGAAAGAAAAAAGCTCCCCCAGGTATCATAACATTGCCCAAAATGTATCTGGAATGTAGAAAGACTCAAATTTATACTCCTTTTATACCAAATTCTGACTTTTGCCTTCTGATGAGATCTAAGCTTTCCCCCGGGTGTTATCAGTGGAAAAGGAAACAGGTCATGTGAAGACTGCCTGGGGAATCAAAAACTTTTAAGAAGCAGCTGGAAAAGGTGTCCACCAAGGGATTACAACAGATTAACCTCAAAAGATTTCATTCTTCTCAGGTCTGTCTGCTCATAGTTAGGTAGCACAGATTGGCTATTAACAGATGTACAGTGAAAGGAGCAGTTTTCCAGGATATGTGGTTATCCTTGGCCACCTATCTGGGAGGAGAATCAATCCCCTTTTTGTACTAAGCTTCCCTTTAGCTCCCCTTCCCAACTTGTTAAAAACAAACCACAGAAAAGACCACCCATCAAAACTCTTGTAACACCTATAAGCACACACAGAGATATACAGGCACATGTATACCCCCTTCATGCTGGATTTCCACAGCATCCATTGAATTTACTGCTGTGCTTTCTACAGAGACCATTGACTACCTAATTTAATACATCTCTAATTATTACCCTGATCCTCGAGGAGAGGACATCAGCAGATACAAAACAAAGCTTCTAAAATATTTTTTCATTAGCAGACATCATTTGGTCAGTTATTTCTACAAAGAAACCTTGGCTATACTCACAGGTCACACATAATTAGCTTGTTTTACATATTCAGCATTCAATACCAAACTTGTTTTGACAAGACACAACAGAGAAGCTCCTGGAGATCTGAAATCCTCCCCAGGACCTGCAGATTATTAGTATTCCTGACATGCATTTTAACTCACAACCTCCAGTGTTCAGATATTTTGTTTACTGATACCCTTGTAAAGCTTTACCAGCCAGCTTAAAATTTAAGCTGTTTCCAACAACTGGTGCAACATAGAGATACATTTATTTTAAGATACAAATTGCATATGCTTAAAAGAAAAGTGGAAAAGATAGAAATATTCTTCTCCCCTCCCCTCAGAGCACATTGGTTGCCAAAAGAATTTAAAATCCTGTTAAGAGGAATTTATGCACGGAAAAAAAATTCTTCCTGTTATGTGCAGTTTAATTAATCACCTCCATAAAGCTCAGGGCCATCTGTTCAATGGAGGAAAGAGGATGAGATGAGATTGGAGAAGACAATTATGGTGGGATTCAAGTGCACTTAGTGTGGCAACTGCAATACAAAGATACTCGGCCAGAACATACAAGAGAATATCCTCATCCTTAAAAGAAATGCTCACAGAGAACACAAATATTTTTAGGGGAACAAATTGCTAAAGCAATAGTAGGTTCTGTTACAGCAGCAATCAGTTTTCTATTTAAAATGCTGACAAAACTTTGAGTACAAAATTCAGCTCTTATGGTGATCACCCAACCTGGCCTGCATTCCAGGACATGGAACGGGTGGGTTTCACTGGAAACTGCCTCTTGAGACCTTCCTTTTCTCCCAGTCTGGCAAATTCTTTGCAAGTATAAAAGCCAAGCTGTCACCTTCAGTCCCACCTCAGGTAATACATCACCCATATTTCACATGGAAGTAACACATGGATTATAAAGTTGCATCTATTTCTGAAGGCTACTGATCCCAGCAGCAAGCACAGACATATTATCTTTGGGATTTTTATTTGTTGGATGAACAAAGCTACAAAAAACATAGGAAAACTGAGAATTCAGTCTTATTTTATATTCTTCCAAAATGGTTAATTCACGCCCTGAATAATAAATGTCATAATTTTTCCACCAAGGCTATGTTTAGAGCCTTATTATCTGATACAATTTCCCCAAAATAACTGCACACAGCCAAACTCCTATTCCCACGGCGTAATTGGATGTGGCAAAGCACATATTAACCTTTCTTTTATGTCCTCCACAAAAAAAAAGAATGAGTGCTCCACTGCATTCTCTGGCAAAATTGTTAGTACATATTGATATAATTGACATGTTGAATTGATACTTGAAACAGCTCACAGCTGGTAGCTTGCTGAGTGAGATTTTATTATTTTTCACATCACAAAACGCCTTCTCAGAGAATTTTCCTCACGTGCACATTTTTGCTTTGGAAAAAAAGCTAACAACTGGCAGGCTTTTGAAGTGTTCCACGATAATTAATGGCTCTGATTTACATGTCTACAGGACATTACACACACACATTTCAGGCTGTAACGCTGAGTGCTTAAAAGCTGTGATTCCCCCATCACCAGTCTTGGATTTGCACGTAACAGACACCAACAGCAAAAATTTTTGATGGCAGGCAAGGTGACAGGCTTTAAACCAAAATATTCTCTGCACATGGCAGGGAATCAGCCAGCCCACTGCTCATGGGGGAAGTCAAGACATCACTTGATGCATTTTTAGGATAAACCAGAGCTGGCAGAGGGTGCTCATTGCAGCTCAACACTTGGAGCTCTTTGGCTGCAGCTCCTGTCACTTGGCACCAGGAACACAAAAGCCAAACCCCCTTTTTACTGAGCCACAGCAAAGTGCAGCTGGCAAAGCATTCCAACCCTGAAAATCTCCCCAAACTTCAGGTTTTATGTAAGCCCACATATGCACTAAACTTACTTTTATTTTTTCCAATTTTCTAGGCGAGGTTTTGGTTTCTTTGTTTCAAGCCCTTCCTTACATCTGACCTTTACTCCTTTTCTAAACAAATTGAACAAACTGGGACTTACCAAACCAGCTTGACAGACTTTTCCATCTTGTGATGGTCTTTTCACACCTTGCAGCAAAAACATCCCAGTATGGGGCAGTCCTAATATTCAGCTTTCTTCTCTAAGATTTTATTGCCTTTTACCTGAAAAATAATATAGAAAATATGAAAATAGGGCAGCCATCTTTAAGCTTTTATTTTTAAAACAGCAATCAGAACTGTTTGATTTTTGTGCTCTCTCTCTCCCCAGTAATGTCACAATTCCTTTTTGCACAAGGAAGCTTAGGAAGAACAGAGTGTAGTGTGTGAAGCACCCCTGAAGTCCTGCACTTCTGCCACACACCTGCCTCATTTAGGAGTGCATTTTCTCATCTCTGCTATCAACAATACCTCATGTGGGTTGCAAATGTCATTGTGAAATATTCATTTTTTTTAAAGAAAAATTATTCTCAAAGAAATCTGGGGAAAACCACTTGCTTTAAACATTGCATTTCAGGTAAGAATTGTTCCATCTTACAAATAAAACAGTTTTTCTAAAAGCAGGCAAACCAAACCTGGTGGGTGAGTCACAAAGGGCTCACAAAAGTGTGTTTTTACAGGTTTGTAGTTGAGATCAAATTAAACTTGACAGTTTCCTTTAAATTAAATTACTAAGGTAGAGATCATAGCATAAATAGTGCTTGGTAAAAAAATACCTTTCTTATTCTCTAGAAATGTTCAGAATTAGGGAAAAGAGACCTTACTTTTCAACTGAATGAAGTAGATCTATCAAGGTAAGAAAGAACAAGGGGATACAATATGAGAAAACAGCTCTGTATTCATTTAAAATGTACTTTCTAGGGTGATAAAGGACTTTTTCCCCTGACTTTTTCTCATGCTACACAGGCTGATTTTAATTTTCTCTCCCATAAAATATGCTAATTTATTTTTTGCAACAACATGAGAAGTAAAATGCATGCTTGAGAAAAGGGGAGCAAGGAAACTCTACTAAATCAACACTGGTTTAGACCCAAGGAAAATTATTGACACAGACTCATAAGCAGGATCTCTCTTCCTCAGTAAACACCTGCATGATGTCCTTGCTTGAAGCAAAATCGAGTTGTGTTTATCTCTTAAATTAATTACCAATTAATTAATTCTATGTATTTATAAATTTCATTATGACTATGATATCCTTCATTGTATTCACTCCTTTCCTAATAATTAAATGTTTGTGTCTGTCCCCAAGGCTATTAAAAAGATATCCACAAGAGTAATTACGAGGACATTCCTGTTACCTCAGAAGAGATAAGAGACTTTCATGGAAGTGTTTTGAAGTGCCTTTCACCATTTCAGAACTCACAGACTTTTTATTTAAAAAATAATAAAAATTATGACAGCTAAATGGTCATTCCAGCTCTAGAAGTTTTAAGATTTTGAAAGACATGAAACAGGAGGGAATGAGGTTCCTATGATGACATGAAATACTATAGGAGAGAACTGTTTCAAACCCAGGTGCCATGATGGCAGGAAAGCTGCAATCCACGGTTGTGAACAGTCTGACTGCAGCAGCCAGTGACAAATGAATGAAGATGGACAGGCTGAAGGTATCATTTGGGAATGAGGATTGGCCTTGTTCCTCTACAAAGGCTGATGAATACTGGAATTGAGGCAGGAAATGAAACCACTTTCAGCAATTCTCCTGGTTCTACATCACTTGCCTGAAACCTGGGAACTGTAGTGTGTCATTCTGGTGCTGGAAGTCTCCTTTCATTATAAATTGAGGGGAAGGTGGACAGCTCTGGAAGTGTAATGGCTCAACTGATCCTTGCTGTCCTAAAATGCCAAGAGATCTGGGATATTAGATTCTGCTGGCTCCCTTAGGGGCACAAATCCTTTTCATCTTAGACAGTACCCATAAGCACATCAGCAAGGACCCTGCTCACACCAGGCAGTGACAAGTGAGGGGTTCCAGCCTTTTGTCCCCTCATCCCCCTCATTCAGGGCCATTTTCTGTTCTCACTACTTTCAGTTAAACCAGAGCCTGGCTTCTTGACCTTAGCATTGAAATGGACCCCCCAAAATATGTATTGATTTTTTAAAATATACCATTTTCAGTTTTAATTTAGTCAACATTTACAGTTGGCCTCAATGACCTTAAAGGTCTCTTCCACCCGAAAAGATACCATGATATTTCCATTATATGTTCTTTTTGGTTGTCTTTTCTGCACCAACTTGAGCTAATTAGGATGTGTGGTACCATAGATGATGTGTTGTATAAAATACAATTTCATATCAGTATAGGGAAGTAGCTACAAGTACTTCTTTAAGAATCTGACCATCAGAATGTCCCATCAAAAATAACTATACAGGTGATGATATGAAAATTACATCTATATAAAAGAGCAACAATGAATGTTAGTCAAATAAGATATTTACATATCACAGTGAAGCAGAGGTAAAAGAATATCTCAATTATTATAAGCTTTCCAACCAAAAGAGGATGCTGCTGTCATTGACTGTTGACTTTGTACAGTCACAGTGGTGTGGTAAGATGTCACAAGGCCAAAAGATCAAATACTTTTAATAACTGGCCTTCTCTGTATTAATGAATACTTCGAGAATAAAACTTAAAGTTTATAGTCAAGAATATCCCTATTTATCCAAGCAGCAAGACCAAAAAAAAAAAAAAAACAAAAACAAAAGCCATTATCAGACATAATGGAAATTTTCTTACTGAAAATCAATTAGTGAAGCAGTCATCTCGAGATTATTAGATAAAGAGCCAAGACAAAATGCTGTGGTTATAATGACATGGCCTGACTAAAGGCTGCCTGCAGGTGTGCCAGACACAGGAGAGGTAAACCCCTTCTCCCCTCTGTATCCCCTATACCTGAAGGCCAACATCACAACCACCTTGTAGGATCTTCTTCACCTTCTTACTTCTTCCTACCAAATAATCTCATCAAAACAGTCCCCTGAACAGCCATTCTCTGATCACTTTTCTGCTTTCACTCACTTAGAAAGAACCATATAAATGACAGAAAATTTCCCTTCTTCCTCCAAAATAAATTTAAGAAACAAAAATTGTATGTGATTCCCAAGTAAATGTATTTCCTGATTAAAAGCAGAGCAACTCCATCTGCTCCATCTATGCCCCTCAGAACCAGAACATGAGACTTGTGCAAGGGGAAGTGACACACACTGGTGACACAGTAACTAAACAAAACATTGAAATAAAGCAGCAGGAATTCCCACACTGAGTTATTCCCACGTTGATACTCTTTTTTCCTTGTATTTAAACTGCCTCTTAAATGACATTATCACAGGGTTGCCATATCCTTTAAAATTTTATTTCTTCTGGGAAAAAGCCTATGAAGGGTCAATGGTTGTTTACTTGGCAGTCTTTAAGCCAAATACTTTTCTTACACTTAATGGTGTAGGAAAAAAATATGGCTGGTTCTATGTGCAGAACACTTTATGTGTTTGAACAGGAGCAGGAAGGAGGGAGATGCTCATTGCTTTAACTGGTCATCACAACATGGAGCACAAAAAACCCCATATTTTACCTCCTGCTGTCTATTCTACATTACACCTATAAAATTTCTACTGAAAATATACAATGGAAACAAAGGACTTGGATGCAATAGAAACCACTGGATATGACAACAGAAAAAGCCAGTTCATGAATGCGTGCTATAAAAGCCTCTGCTGGTTGAATGTTTTGATGAACCCTGGTCTGCTCTGCATTTTTCTTATGATCTTTCAGAATGATCAACATTTCATTGAAATAAACTTGTTCTCAAGTCATCCTGATAAAAATTAGGCCTACAACATCAGTACTCTGATTTTAATTGGTTGTCAGAACCTCTGTCCCTTTATTTGTACAGATTTTACAGGGCATTGGGACAATGTGGTTTAATATGAACATCCTTCCCCCTGTATTTCTTTTGATGGGAGATACCTTAAAATAGACTAACAGACATATTAAACTGCTCCAACCTCCAGTACAGAAAGAATGAAACCATGCTGTACATCACCAGCCTTCAAGGACAAATCTTAAAGGCTTCTCTCTGTCCTGCTTTGAGCCCTCAACTTATCATTCATAATTAACTTTTCTGCCAACAGGCACAACTGTCAACAGGTGACAAATCATTGCATCAGGTGGCAATTTTTCACTTTTGTGGCTCCACTTTCCTCTCTGGCATCCTCTTACAGGGTATGTATTTGTTACAGAAATGAATGTGTGATGTATTACCAGCCCTTAATTTCTCCAAATTCACTTTCCAAATGACACAACGAACTTTAGGTTTTCCTCTTACATGGGCAGAGAGTGATAGGACAAGGGGAAATGGTTTTAAACTAAAAGGAAAGAGATTTAAATTAAATGTTAGGAAGAAAAACTTTACTCAGAGGTTAGCGAGGCACTGGAAGAAGTTGCCAAAAGAAGTTGCTGAATCTATTCAAAGATTTTTGTTTCAAAAAGCAGAGGTACAGAGGGTAGGAGATTTGATAGAGGTTTGTAAAGTTGACACTTGAACTTTCCTAGCACAAAATGGGACACCCTGGAAGTACAGCAGATTCTGGGATGCAGGGATGCAAACCTCTGTTGCAGGGATCCTGGGAAGCAATCAAGGGAAACTTTGAGGGGAAAGAAAGATGCACACAAGAATCAAAGTTTATAAAAAAGCCTTGCTACATTTGCTGTTTACAGAATGCTTGATGTTTTAAATAAGAAATTACACATTTTGTGTGCTCCAGAAAAAAAGCCAAGCAAAATATTTGGGAACCAAGCACATAAGGACTCATCCTTTTGTGTCAGGGACTTTCACAGGTGTGTGACCCAAGTGCCATTGCCTTTTGAATTATTGTCAGCTGACACTGACCTTGAACAACTGACATGAACATTCCCACATAATTCCTCATTCCTGGAGTTCCATCAGTAGGCCCAAGACTTATTGGAGAGTCCAGGTGCTTTACTCCTGAAGAGCTGCATCTTTCTGCTGGCAACTCTGCTGTAGTTCTGTTAGCATTGTTTCCTAAAAATATTTAAGGAAAGAACGTGAGTTTTCTCCTGGCACATCATCTATGATCATCCTGGAAGCCTGACCTGGCCTTTATGTGAGGAACTCCAGAATTATCCTTCTCCTGCCCAAACTCACTCACAGCCTTCTCCAGGCCTCATTCTTCTGAAGAAATTAAGCCTTTTAAAATGTAAACTTTTTTGAGCCATACATACATATAGCAAGCAAATATCTAAAATGCACACTTTGTTCCCAGAAAGCAACAAAGAAATGTGCACAAGCCCCTTTTGATTACGTACCTGATCGCACCTTCCCTTTCCACTGAATCCTCATTTACCAAAACACAGCATTCTACCCTCTCTGGCCATTTCTCCCTCAATAGTTCCAACTTCCTGATTGCACTACCAACATAATTTGAGAAAGAAAAACCAAATGGCACAGGCAGAACATAAAAGGTGGGACAAGGGATGCCATTGGCCCTTGTCACATCCAAAATAAAGAAAAAAGACCAAATCCAAAACTACCTGTCTGTGAGAATAGTAGAATTTGTGCAGATTATCTTAGACCATCATGAACAAACACAGAAGTGAGAGTTATTTGTGCTTGATTTTTATGTCTTGGCATTAACAGTGCTTTTAAGTGGGACTTTTTTTGGTTTTGTAAATATTAATAAATCAAGAAACACACATAAGCAATGCTGCAGCAGCTTTCCCACACACTGGGCAATTATGCTTGTAGAGAAAGACAAACAGGCAAACTGTCAGCAGGATGAAACACTACATTTTCCACAGTGAAGGATTTGCTGCTGCCTGGCAGTGAAGGGGAGTGAGAGAGTGATGGGGAAGTGACTCAGGAGGGAATTCCACAAGTGATTTACCAACACACTCACGGCACATTGGCAGCCATGGAGGCAATCCTTCCTCCAGAGGCACCCAGGAGATTCCTCTAATGCTTCCACTGGGATTGTCAGGAGTGAATCCTCACAGCTTCACGGGACTGCTCTGCTTTGACTGGTTGCATTGCTGTCTCTCTCTCCTGCACAAAAGTGTCATTCTCTTTACAGCTAAAGGGTCGTGCAGAAGCAGCACAAGGAAAGGGAAATTGCAATTGCTGCTCAGTAAAATTAGGATCATTTGAAATTGCAATTTGCAATTGCTGAGTTGCTCAGAAGGTCATCCACACCTAGGAAATGGCAGCTGTCACCATGTGGAGCTGATGTGCACATTTATGATTGAAAAAAAAAACCAGAATCAAAAAGGGAACTGAGTGGGCAGAGCAGCAATGGCTCTTTCAGCACCACCACTGATGGTAAGCAGAGGCAACCAAACAGTGAGTGCCTGGGTAAAGAGGGTCTGACCTATTTCTGACCCATTTCTGGCCCACTGCAAGTTCTGGTATATGGATACACACACCACTGCTCAAACAAGCATCTACCCAGTTTCTACAAACACACTGCAAACACATTTTTAATTCCCAAACAGACTTCCACCTTGATCAAATAAAGTATTAAAAGACATATTCTCTGCTCACAACCAAGCCTTTCAAAACAGGGCAACACACAGGCTGATATTTAGGGCACATATTCCTCTAGACAGTAAAAAATGCAATTTGGGATTAATAACACAAAGCAAATTACTCATTTCTCCCAAACCCTACTTAAAAGCTGTATTTTCCAGGCAAGACAAAGGGCATACATGGATCACAAATGAAATATTTCTATAAACAGAAGTCAGGGCTTTTTTCTGCATGTTTTTGCTGGATGGAAAGCACATTTTTCAAAAGAAAAAAGAAAGAAAATGGAAGAAAAAAATTATAAAAGCAGACAGAACTTATTTGTTGAAAGACCATAATTGGTCATAGTATGCAACATTCATTTAGAAGCTGTCTTAGGCTTGCTAAATTATATATAAGGTTTACAAGGAATGAAATATTTGAAGAACACAGGTGTTTTTTTTCCTCAGAAGCTGAAAAAAACAACCTTCTTCACACTGCAGAAAGCCAAATGCACCATCAGTGTGGATGGAGCAGTTAGAATGAATGTCAGGCATTGCAGCATATAAAAGAGCAATCCCCACTTCACAAAAAACAAGTGGATAAATGGATTTCCTCCCTTGGTTTGCCAGAGTCAGAGCTGGTTGGTTTCTAGAGTGTGTTGTAGCACTTTATAAACATGATTTTTGCCCTCTCTTTCTTTCTGTCACACACACACAGAGGTCAAAGAGAAGGAGCACCTTGAGCAGCAGTCAGAAGGTATTTTCTGGGGACATAACTGGTGACCTATCATCAGCTGTGGACATTAAACTAAAGTGATGCATGCTCATAGTTAAAAAAATTCTGTTTAATAGCCACAGAATACTCTCTGACAGAGCAGTATCACAGCGTAATACTGATTTAAGTAAATTACACTGCAATTGCTGAGGTAATAATGACCTAAATAATACTGAGACAGGATTTTTTTTTTTTTTTCAGATTTCCAGATTTGGTCATATAGAGATTTTTTTGTGGGTTTTGCTTTTTTTAATATTATTTTTATTTTTTAAGTATAATTCTTGTCGTAGAAGTGACATGAGAAACTCCACTTCAAAGAAATGAATTAAATGTGTTTGTATTTATACTGCAGGAGAGCCTTTTCCTCTTTGGTCACTGGTAGGAATTAAAGTGAATTCAGTCAAAAGTGAAACAAGTTCTTCAGTGCTATGTGAAGCAAGGTAGTGCCTTCATTATGTTCAGTAGCCAAATGCTGATGGTCAAATAAAGAAACAAAACAATCAATGAAGATATTAGATATTGTTATTGTCAGTTCTTAGAAAGAATCTAGAGAAATTCCTGACTCTGCACCTCAGATTAATGCCATACTTTCAGTGCTCTTTCCCTCCAATTCCTCAGCTTTAAAATGCAAAAACCACATATGACTACATCTTAATCTACATGACATACAACAATTGGAAAAAAAATTTTAAAGGGCTGATCAAATTTATTTAAGTGACATTAAAATGCTTAACATACTACCTTATTATATATACCCAATGTAATTTCATAATATATTATTTCTGTGAAGAGACTAAACTATTCTGCTGGATGTCTGAAATGTTTAAGAGTGGAATAAATTCCATTATGGCCTCTGCTCACGTGACTTTTCTTTTTCTTTTCTTTTTTTTTTTTAGCAGTCTAAACAAGGATTGCAATTGTGTTGAAGCAGTTGTTTCCAAAAGTTTGAAGAGACTCAGCTGTGGTTCCATTTTATATTAACCAAGATCAGTGTGAAATATTTTTGTCACACAGGCACAGGGATCAAGGGTAATGAAAAATATGGCCAATCATTAATAATTTTATGTTTCAATGCAAAGATCAGGGGGACAGGCTATTGAGAAAAAATGATTGCAGCAATAAGGACAATTGCATTCTTGTTATATCAGTGGCAAATCATTTTTCATCAACTCAACATTTATGCATTTTTATCAGTAAACTCTACCCTGAGCTAACAGCTGCTTTACACTCTGCTCTTTTGTAAACTTGCACAAATGCAGAAGTTAGAATATATTAATTCTAACAGCATTTTTCAAAGCCTGAAAAAAACAAGGAAGAAAAGATTTTTACACAGTACAATCTACAGCAGTCTAAACATCATTTTAGATCAAACACATTTCAAGAGCTTCAACACCTTTTGTTGCTGGTAGGGGACCAACGAATATTTCCGATTCTGCTGCTGTGAACTTAAGTGGACAAAGACCAGCTGTAGTTTAAGCAGGTGTCTGCCTTCAGGAGAGTAAAGCTTAGCACCCCAATTTGCAAAGAAATTAAAGCAACATTACTTTCTTGATATTTTGATATTTTGTTTTACGTGATTTCTCATCCAGGAAAAATATAGTTACAAAATGCAGATGTAAGCACTGTACTGTAAAAAGTAATTTTACCTTGACACTAAAAATTGTGTCAAGGAGTTAAAATACAGAAATCTTGTCATCAAAGATTTTCCACACACAAGGGGGCGAATTTAGGTACAATCCTAATTTCTGACTACTGAGAGTCATTTCCATCTCAGCCATAACCATGTGCTAGCTCCTAATAACACCTTTCTAGTAATTTAGGTGCCCTTAGAAAGTGAGCCCCAAGTCCTGAGCAAGGCACACGGGTGTTTGAATGCTGTGGAGAAGCAGAGCTGATCTGTGTGCAAACTGCCAGCAGGAGCTGTAATTCAGGCAGGGCTCACAATTCCTATCTGCAGGACTTCCCCAGGCAGCCAGCCCTGAGTGGAGCAAAGCAGGACTGAGCTTTCCTGGATGAAGCTGCAGAGCAACAGCAGAAATACGGGCTCAGCCCAGGAAATCCCTTTCCCTCCCTGGGGAAAACAGAAACTCTCTCAGATTAGAGTCAAATGAAGGACACTGGCAAACTGCTAATGCAGCCATCACCAACATCCAGAACACAATTCAAATTGCAAGTGTTACCTGGTTATTAAATCTAAAAGGTCTGACCTGTATCCAGCTCATTTGCTGATATTGGTTATTTTCTCAGAACACATTTCCACAGGGATTCTGGCTTCCTCCTCTCTCTGTGGCTCAGGTTTCATTTGCTGGGAAGAAACCATTCCCAATGGGAGCACCTGAGATTTGATAACTCAGCTTGTTCTGGGAGGAATGTAGATAGAATTAATTTATCCCTAATTCTTTTACTGCAAAAGCATCATGATTCTAGGCCTATGTAGGCCTTAAAGGTCTGGGCCGAGAGCAACTTCACCTGAAGTACTGTCGGTATAAAACCATAATTTTGCTTGTTTTCTATACCAAAATTTGAAATTTAACCAGTCTTCAGAGCCCTCCTTAGTTTGGGCAATTCAGAGCTTCTGCCATCTCATGCTGGACAGGGATTCCACACCACAGAAACCCACACAGTCTCCCCCCAATAATGAATATATCATTTCCTTCCTATCGAATTCCTTTAAAACAAGAAGAGCCACGTAAAGCTTCCTCATGGGAGGACTTTAAAGTTGCTTAAGCCAGATGGTGCCAAAGACTCCTTCTGCAAATTCATTTCTTTGTAAGAAAGGAAGAAGGAAAAAATTCTACATTAATTCTCCAGAGCTATTAAGGAAACAAAGCTAACCTTCTGAAATTGCTCAATGGCAATGAATATCTCTCAAAACATCTCCAATTAAGTAGTTTAATTTTCTGAACCCGGCTATTACCATCCTGCACAAATTTTACTCCAGCTTTTAGAAATTTTTTTTTTCCTTTTCTAATTAACAATATAATTATAAATTAAAATCCATGTTGGGCCAAAGGTTAAAAACGTTATGGCTATGTCCTGGTTCTGAAGTGGGAAGCAAGACTATTATTTTCAGGCTTTTTATGATCTTCAGCAAGTTAATTAAAGACCAAACAATAAGAACCTTCCTGCTTTTTCTTTTCAGCCTTTGGTTTATTAATACACATTAAGCTTTTGGGGCGAGAAATCTTTTCTTATTAATTCTACATTCTGAGCTTGATAAAATAAGCATTCCTTCCACAATACCTCATTATACCTTAATACCCACACAATATAGTAACAATAGGAAAAATCTCCTAAAAAGTTGATTGCAGGAGAGAACTAGAAAAATTCAGATGAGTTTAAAAAAAAAAATCTTTTTTAAAAGTGCACCTTTTAGTTCCTTGATCATATGAAATAATTTTAGCTCATTTCATAATAATTTAGTTACATTCATTCATCTTTCATTCATAACATTCATTCAACAACTGGCTCCAGCCAGTCACCCACATGAAAGCAACCTATTGTAAGGGGAAAACTGCAGTAAATAAAAGGGCACATGGTTCAGTTACTGTTTGCAATAATTTCATTTGTCAAAGGCATGGAAGGATATCAAGCAGAGTTTTGATTTCAGATGCAAGGTAGGAGAGGGAGCCACACTCTGGTCAGTGCCTCCAGACAGGACAATTTTTACATGCAAGTTTTCTTGGCTAGGATAAAGTGCAGACAGGCCTGGAAGTGGGAGATGTTGGCTTGGAATGAAGAAGGGGAGGGAAAAAAACCCTCAAAGCTAAACACTTTCCCCACTGACAGCTGCACGTATATTTACCCACCATCTTTTCACTTAGGTGGAAGCCTGTTCCTCTTTTTGCTTGTGTCAACATGAGACTCTGTAGGCATTAGATTGCTGTTTGAGAATGTCACACTGTCAAGAAGTGAAACAGTGATGAAGGTTGTCAGAAAGGGAAGGAGGAATATCTATCATGTTAAAGAAACCAGATAAATAATAGATGACAGAATGTGTTCTGTGAAACTCTGTTAGGAGCATGATCTTCAGGAGAACACTGGATTTGGGTCAGAAACAGAAATAAACTTAAATATTTTCACATATTTTTAGTATCAACTACAATAAAAATGCAGAAAATTTTGAAATTAATGATACAAACATTCCTGGAAAAATTATTTGCAAAGAGTGAATACCAGCTTTAAATACAATAGACTGATAGACTGTCTAGAAAGTGGCAAGGAAACCCTGTAAAATTCCTAGTTGTATCTTCACAGTTCTTGTTTCACCACTGAAATGATCCTTGTTTCTAACCTTAGATAAAAATATTTCCCTTTCACAACCATTATGCATTACATTAAACACATCTATAATTTTAGTCACAGGTGTAATGAGAAAAAAATAACCCCACTGCCTTAATCAAAGGCAGGTTATTTCCACAATCTAGAGCTAATCTGAAAGCAGACAGATGGCTCTAAGAAACGCTGCTTTTATCACACAAGTGACAGATGTTTCTGAATGGTTTCCTGGTAATTGTCAGATAACCTTGCCTGTCTTGTGTTTGAGCTCTCTTTTAGCTCCTCACTTTAACTGTTGCCATCTTTGTCTCAAAGAACTGAAGCTGACAGCTTGAAGATGGCAAAGTCTTTGCACTGTGGAAGCTTCATTCAGCTGCGGGAAGGAAAAGCAGCTCCAAGGAAGGGACTCTGAAGTTGCCTGAGGTCAAGGAGGGAGTGCTGGAGCTGCTTTGAGTTACCTGAAAGCAGCTCAGGCATTGTCCCCATCCTTAAGTCTGGAACTACATCCCTAAATAAGCTCTGAACTTTTTTCTACTGCTTTAAGGAAGCCAGCAATATTACTGCTGTAGTAGCAGCCTCAATTTGAGGTCTTAAGTACAAACAGAAGATTCAGACTGCAAAGTTAAAAATCAAGCGAGATGCAGCAGACCCTTGGGAAAATAGACACACGTGGTACCTTAAACGGATGTGTGAAACCTGGCAGCAAACATTCAGATGCCAGATTTGAAAGTGTGGATCAATGTTAAAGTGTGGAAAAAATAATGGTAGGAGAAAAAAGCATAGAACACTGGCTCAAGGACTGAAATGTAACAATCTGCATCTAAAGATCACACAGGCTCTGGAAATTATACTGATAAGAAAAACTGAGATGATGGATTACTTATAAAAAGCCACCAGTCACATAGGAGTTTTTGAAACATTCAATAGTACTATGTATTATTTGTCATCATGACATGCTTTTAAATATTTGTTTAGCACACCTCCTGCAGTAGTCTTTATTCTCGCCTTTTAATACTGCAAAACTATTTAACTTACTGTACACAATACAAATTTAGCAATTACATTTTCACAAAGCTGTGAATTTTGAAATTAGAGTTTCTTTTCAAACCTCACCATTTAATAACCACAAAAACCAGTTTCAGTTCTTTCACTGTGCAGTTAAATCACAGTGACATTATGCATGCCAGCAAATGCTAAAGCTAGTATGCAGGATTGACCCTCCCAGATTCATTCATGGTAGAACTTTGACTTAAATAAAAATCTCTACATTCTTACAAAAATATGAAATCAATACTGCTTTCCTCTGGTGAAAGAACAGGTACTCTTGGGTCTTTTTCAGGATTTGAGGGAGGTCTCCGTAAACCTAAACTGACAAAAATTCCATCTACAGCTTTATCCTGAATTTTGTCAGCCTGCTGACAACTACGACTTCATTTCCAGCAATGCTTATATTCCCACCTCATGAAAGCTTCAAATTGAAGAGGACTTTGAACAACAGCTGGGACAAAAAACCCCAAGTAGAGACATTTTTTCCTCTGCTTAATGAAAGCAGAAAAACAGGTTTATGATCAGGATTTTGTTCCTTTTATCCACTCAGTCCAATGGAGATATTTATCCTGAAGCCTGTGGATATTTGAGCAGGTCTATAATCCACTTGGTGCAATGGCCAGATAATTACCTATGTTTACACAAAAGAAAATTATAAACACAAAAATCAAAGTTTGTTTTTACGTATCTATGGTTTTTTTCCCAATATTTCTTAGAATGGAAAGTTACTAGAAAAAACAACCTCCTGGCAATAAGGTAATAGCAATTTGGAGAAAAGAGAAGACAGAATAATTATTTCCTGTGAAGAGAAGTTCACTGAATAGATGGGAGTGCAGTAATTGAGAGGAATCGAGCATTTGCAAATTACTCTGAATAGCAGGAAAAGTTCACAAAGTTCTTCTGAGGAGGGTTCTTTCTATGCCTGTCTGCAGCAACAGCTCCAGAGGCATTTGCTAGGGTTGGTTTCCATCCCAAGCACTGAGTTTCTTTCCTTTCTGAGAGCCAAAAGTCTTGATCTTGTTCAAGGTTTGCAATGACAACTAAAATGAAAATTTCCAATCAGCTGTGGCTGCATTATTCCATCTGTAAATCACCCACCTTTGAAATGCTGGTATGTAATACTTATAATCACCTTAGACCTTCGAGAACCAATATCTTATCCAGGTTTCTCTGCTATCCAGGGATTTCTGTATTTGTGTAATATAACAGAAAATTGACTCACATGAAATATATATTTTTCAAAAACTTCTTCCTAAAATCGTAATTCTTAAGCTGCAAGTTTAGATTAGTAAATATGAGGTTTGAATTGCATTGAGTCAATGAAAACCAAGCCCTTTAATTATCTGCTGAGTGTTGGAAATTCCCATGCAGACAAGCACAACTTAAGCTGCACAAACAAGCACAGAGCCCAGGCCCAAAAAATCTTAAATCAAAATAATTCCAGTTTTCTCTGTTCTTTAANAACTTATAATACCTTAGACCTTCTACAATCAATATCTGATCCAGTTTCTCTGCTATCCAGGGACTTCTGTATTTGTGTAATGTAATGGAAAATGGGAACATATGAAATATACATTTTTCATAAACTTCTTCCTAAAATCATAATTCTTAATCTGCAAGTTTAGATCAATAAGCAAGAGGTTTGAATTGCATTGAGTCAATGAAAACCAAGCCCTTTAATTATCTGCTGAGTGCTGGAAATTCCCATGCAGACAAGCACAACTTAAGCTGCACAAACAAGCACAGAGCCCAGGCCCAAAAAATCTTAAATCAAAATAATTCCAGTTTTCTCTGTTCTTTAATGCAATCATACAGGGCTGAAATTATGTACATTTAGATTAAGGCAGAGTGATAGGACAGAATATAGAGTAATATTTTAAATGACATGGATAGATGAAAGCTTTGAAAGTAAGGTCTTTTTCCTCTTAAGACTATTCATCCTTAAATTTTTTTCCCAAAATGATACCAGTCACTCCATCATTGTCCTTCTTAATCAAATACAGAAATTAAATCAGTGGCACTGATGAGGAAAACCTCAGCAGAAATGTACTTAAGCTTATTACATACTACTTTCTGATTAGAGACCCAACATCACTTCACAGACTGAGATACACGATTATATTTTTGGTATGACTGATATGTTTTATTTTCATTTCAATAAATGAAACTCCTATCTAAAAGTTAGAATGTAAACCAGAACTGAACTGCACTCCTGGAACTGCAGTTCTGCAGGAAACTCTGTGGGTATAGTGTTAAATTTTCATGTTTGTGTGTTTCCTATTTAAGTTGCTTTTCCTCAGAAAGGTCTAAATGGATTTCAAGAGTTCTTGGAGAGAGAGAAAAAGAGGCAGATTATTCAGTAAAAAATGGTTTTTGGGAACAAAGATGATCTTTGGAAATTACAGGATCCACTGGTTTGTTACACTCCTTATAAATAAAAGTCTCATTTTTAAATACAAAATAATACAGTACACTGATTTATCCCAGACTACATTTGATATATTTCTGTAGCTCTATTTGCATCTTATTTTTGAACATCCAAAGAGATGGTCCCAATGAAGGTAAGAAGAACAACGCTCCTATACTTGAAACAGTTATATTTAACTTTTCCAGAAATTGTCATACAAGAGAAACTGTAGCGAAAATACAGAATATTTGTAAGATACTCTTCTACATTTAGGAAAAAAAAATATGTATATATGCAGAATACATGCAGAAATAAATATTCTAGTTCTAGTATGAATTATGCTTATAAACCCATAGTATTATGATTCCCTTATTAATCAGTTATTCTAAGAAAGCAGTTCTCAGTGTATCATTGACTAGCTTCATCCTATATATGGACATTGCAAAAGAAATACTTGATGAAAATTAAGTGTTAAATGTTAATTAATAGGTTAATTAAACCTTTTAGTTGATTAGTCATTAGTTAAGTTTCCCTATGTTTTGCCACAAGGTTGACCTGCAGCATTTCACACTAGAAGACAACATATCTTACAAGAGCTCTTCCTGCACTGGTTTGATCATTTGTCCTCTGATGCAAATGTAAATTCTTACCACTAAATAGGAAAACTGCAGGTTGTGAACTGCTAAATTTACCTTCTGATTCTGCAGCTGGAAGGAAAATATCCTAGGCAAAAAAAGCTGGACAAAAGAGATGTTCTACAGTGAAACAATCTGTCCTGATACAGGAAGGAAATCAAGCCTACTGCTTCCATGCTGTGTAAAACTTGGAGTGACACAGCACTCAAACTAGCACGGTCACCTTGTCACCTTGACTAAGAGAAAGAGGGGAGAACACTCTGGGGGAGTGGAATTCACTCTGATGAACTCCTTCCATAATGCAAAGAGCCATCCCTGAGAGAACCTGCCAGAGCGTGTGGCACAGATTTATCCCGCTCTGAGGACGGGGAGTTTCAGCTGCCAGGGAACAGGCTCCAGGAACAGCCATCTGCTGGTGCACTGGGCCTTCACTTGTTCTCTCCCTGCTTTTCAGTCCAGGTCTTGCCTGATGGGAAGTATTTCCTCCCTTCCCCTGGAAGGCCTGGCACAGGACACAGAGAAGGAACACGCAGCTGCTGTCTGGGTAACATTTTATGGGCCACACTTTTGGGCACACATGAAGGCAGTCCCTCAGTGTAAAATCAAAGTCATCTCTTTGTAGGAGGACTAGAAACTGGCTCCAGCTACCATTTCAGTTATGCATTGACAGACTGACTCATGGCTTCCCTAGCAACACTCCCTTCCCACAACTTCCCCACCTCTCCATGGCTTGTATGCACAGTGCCATAACTGGCTCTTCCTCACCCCTTTCTTTGCCCAAGATTTCCCCTTCAAAGCCCCATCACTGGGTTCTTATGTACAGGACAGCTGGTCCACAGCTGCTGCCACACTGAGCCAAATCTGCCTTTTCCACAGCTCCTTCCAAGCAGACAAATGACAGCAGCAGTAAATCCACTGGCATTGCTGTCCACCTGCACACAATTCATTGTGGTGGAAAAGACACAAAGCATTTTCCAGTTGCAAGGGGAACTGTGCCTGTGCATCAGATACTCCCAAAGGATGCACAACCCAGGGCAGTACCAGCATTCCCTTCTTCCTCCCAGGTCAGAATTCCTGCATAAAACAGTGTCTAAGACTAAGTATCCAATTTATGTTAAATTCATAAATTGTAAACATAGACCCTTGTGAGTCTGCTCCTCTAACTATTTCAAACACAGCACAGCTGGATCAAATTATTTAAAATGGCTTTTTCATAAAATCCTGGGTACATCCTAGTGAAGAGACAATAGTGGGACTGGAAGGAATTACCTGCAGTCAGGCTGTGATGAAATCAGGCCTTGGCTGTGACCCTGCAAAGCACAGCGTGTGTGTGCCATTAAACCTTGCATCTCAACCCCATATTATGGCACCATTCAGAGGCCAAAACCTTTACAATTCTAAGAATTAAACTGCATAGATAAAAATTGAGGGGATCCCTCAAAATAACAACAAATAATAAAAACAAAAGCCTCATTAAAAAAATATTGCATGAGAGGATGAAATTGTCCAAGACATTAAGTTCTAAATTGGGCTTGGAGAGCTTTGAAAGGTGAAGGAAATGCTACATGCAGTCCTGATTGTTACATTCCTTTTCATCAAAAGAGCTGACCACCCAAAGGTCACAACAAGGCAATCTCTCCCAAAGTGGGCAGGGCTGAAGGACTACACATGGAGCCACAGAAAGCTGCAAGGTGACCCTGCAGCACTCAGACACTTCTGTAAAGGTCTGCACATGGAAATGAGCCAAATGCACTTTTTGCACCTGCTTTGCAGGCAAACAGCTTGGCTGGAACTCTAAATCCCAACAAAAGAACTGAAACTCCTGGATGTCAGATTGGAAGTGTAAAATGAGTGACACACCGTTGTGAGGCACTAAAACTCTTTGTGGGAGATTGCACAGAAAGGGAGAGCTCAAGCACATTGCCACTGTCACCTCAGATGTTCTGCAGGTGGGAGTGACCCAAAGAGCCTCCCAAGGGAACACAGGGTGCTTCCCACACCACTCTGAGCAACCCCTGCTCCATAAATACCTGCAGGACTTCGAAAGCTGTCTCAGTGTCATTTCATATGGGCCAAGGCAGAGGGCAGTGTAACTAGGGAGGATGCAGTACCCAGTTCTTGCTCTGAAAAGCAGGTGGGAACGCACTAATAAGCTCACCTATATACTCTGCTAGGAGAGGAAGAGTCACAGGCTGTGGAGCAGAAGAACAGCAGCCAGGCTGCACCCAAGCAGAAACAGGCAGCAGAATGAACAGGTCTCCAGAAGAAGCCAAAAATGCAACAGCTGCCCTGTGCATAACATTCCCTGGGCTGTGTAAAGCAAAAGAACCACAGGATCTTGCTGACTTCATCCCTGCTCACCTCCAAGCCTGAAGAAAAGCAGAATAAAGTAAGGATGATTTTCACGGAGAGGAGGACACAAAACATCTCCCAAATCCTCTCCATGCAGCAGTAGAAATGAGACCAGAAGGCACAGCACACATGCTGCTTGCAGATCCTTACCTTCAGACATTCCCAATGGCAGCAATTCCAACTGAGATACTGAAGATAAGAATTCACTTTTCATTTTCCTGCTGGCTTTGCTTTTGTAAAATACACACTTTCTTCTCATCAAGCCAGAGACACTATTTTCTTTGAGACACACCATTACCAGGCTGCTATAGTTTTGAAATGTAACTCACCCCTCTAATATAATACCAGAAATTAAGGTTTTATGATAATGCCTCTGCAGAACAACATTGCATTATTGGTCTGAAGAATGAAAATGAATGAAATGTGGCTTATGTTCTTTTTGCTCATTGAAGCTGTCTGACACATGCAATAGAGATGCTGTCAATACAATGATTAACTGCAATGACTAAAAGCTAGCTAAGGATGTTTGCTGGTGCATGGATGGTATTTGCTGCATTCCTAATACTCCCTGAAAAAAACTCATCAATGACACTCTTCTTATTACAATAATAAAAAAAAACCCCTCTATATTAAGATAGGTATCATTTGGAAAACATTGTTTTTTCATGGTTCAGTGATAATATCATTTTATACATCCTGCATTTTAAATCCCTTTCAAAGCCCTTACTTACTTTCCGCTTAGGGCTTTAGAATACATGGCTTGATAGAAACAAACAAAACCAACATAGCCCAGGGAGATAAACTTGAAAAAGCAGGGAATACACCACTACTGGAGCTGCATCCAGATTTTGTGATAGAATTAACTCTGCTGAAGTTTGGATCAGGGCATTGAAATAAGGTATGTAAGCGTAATACCTGATGTACAAAAATCCTCTGACCTATGGGCAGACAAGATTTTGATGGTATTTCAGTTCATCTGATCTGTTTCAGAAAAAAAAAAAAAGAAAAGAAGAAGCAACCAAAAAAACCTCAAAACAACTCACCCCAAAGCACTTTTGGCTATAGGAGAGATCAATAGCATAAAAAAAGATTATAGTTACTTCAGGAGCATCTGAGCCAAGTTTAAGTCCATTCTGGAAAAGACGTTTGAAAGATGCTGTAGAAAATAGTTTTATAGTAGGGTAGTCACTGCTAAGAAGATCAAGATAAACCTGTGATTCTGTTTTTGATGCTCTGCAGTGTAAGATCAGACAGAAAAGAAAACAGGGACTACTTTGCAGAGAGCAGGAGGAACCAGGAGGCAGCGAGCTGGCTCTGTCCTGCAGTGACTGAAGTGAAAGTAAAAGGAGGAGCCCTACACACTGGGGATGGGAGTTCTTTTATGCCACAAGAAACTGAAGTGATTCAAATGAGAAAAAATATCTCATAAAATCAGATAGGCCTGGCATCATGACTCAGAAAGCCTTTACTCAGCTTCCCCAAGTCTCTAAACTGATCCCCTGGGTTACAGCACACTCCATTTAAACTGGGAAATTCAATCCAGACCATGCAACTATTTACTGACTACCCTAAAACTGCAGTGTTGAGTTTCTTAGTTCTTTTCATCCATTTCATTCTCATTAGAGTTTTTGTCTTCTTCATTTTTAGAATGCAAGCAGAGCAGGATTACCTGGGCAGTGCCTGGCAAGGGGCAGCAGTGTGGAGGGCAGCCATGGAGTTCTGCAGGAAACAGAAGGGCACTAAGAAACGCCCTCAAGATTAGGGCAGACACAGAGACAGAAAATGGCAACATTTTTGCTGAAGTTTTGGTAGTTTGAATTCTAAAGGAGCACATGAGATTAAAAAAAAAAAACACAAAAAAAATCTAAAAACTCACTTTTCTTCACAGAAAATCTATTAATGAGTTAACCACCAGCTAAAGCAGAGACTGACTCTGTGACCTACCCTGTTAAATATGCCAGTGGCACACTCTGATGCTGGCATTTCTTAACTTGATTCTTGACTTAAATGCCCTTTTAACGTGCTCATTAGTGAAATTTTCTAATTAAAAAATGCAATGGCTAAAAAGACGCCCTCTCCTACACAAGTCACATGGAACCAACCTGAACACCTACACGGTTCATTAGCTGAACTGGCAATTTCAGATCCCAGAGCAGTTCTCCACCACTTCTGCTAATTGAAAAACTTGTAACAGAAGAAGGCTGTTACCTTTTTCATACGCCTGTCACAAAAGGCAGTGCATAATTTATTCCATGGAAATAAGTTTTTTGCTGCCCAGAAAACCTCCAGAATCCAGAGGCTTGCAATAATTTGGTCATTTTAAAGAATTATGGAGGAAAGTGTTGTCCTAAGATTATCTGCTCCCTTCCAGACACCTTCTACCTACTCCTTTTTCCACCCTCAGCCACCTGCCATGTCCCTCTGCACATGTAGTGCATCATTTGGCTTCATACCCTCTTCTGTCTCACTTTTCTTGTGCCATGTTCTCAACCCATTTCATTTAAATCCCTCTCTCCCTCCCCAGCAAGGTCAGGATCCTACAGACACCAGCAACATTCCCACATGGAAGTTACTGCATGACCTGCAAGTGTTACCTGCATTTAAATGCATTACCCTCACCACATCTGCTTCACACATTCTTTCCATAATGTGCTGCTGAGCAGTTTTGCTGTTGGTTTGTTTGGGTTTTTACTTTGCATTCATTTTCAGCTTGTACCATGGCAATCTTTCACTGCTTGTGGACAAACATCGAGTTTTTCTTCTACATAGCTCCAGAAACAAATCCATATCACTCTTGCATCTCTCTTGCACATCACCCTGGGGCTGAGTTGAAGCTGATTTTCTTCACATTAACTGGTATGGGGCTGTTTTTCCTCACCATGCAAATTTATTTTAACTGACAATTGAAATCAAATCAGTTTTCCTCGAGTCTGCTTTGTCTGTGACAGTAATTTGTCAGTGATCTCCCCTGCACTTAATCTCTGTGCATGAGCTTTTCTATTTGATTTTCTGAGTCTGAGCTGAGCGAGGAGCAGGAGTGTGGCTGAGGAGTCTCCCACAGCCAGCCAAGGTCAAACCACCTCAGTACCTTCAGAACCTGCAGAAATTCAGCCTCAGTGAGGAGTGGAGTTCCAGCAAGAACAGCCAGATCCTTCTTTCGCTTCCTCACAGGTTTTGTGAGCCACAGTACCAACATCAAATACCCAACAGAGATTCGATTACCCAGAGACCATGGATTACCCAGAGACTGGAAAAGTAATATTCAAATTATTTACTGTTCATTACAAAAAAAGGATACTATGGGATTCAGCTTTTTATTTACAACAGGGTCATTTTAAAAAGTCAGTATTTCTTGTGATTTAAAATTTAAAGAAGTATGGATGCATTTCTAGTTGAAGATGAACCTTAGCCCCTGGAGTCATGAAAAAATGCATCCCCATATGATACAATTTGGTGCCATTTTATCAGTGCCACTGTTGGCTCAAGGTCTCTTCCCGCAGAAACCCATTTGAAAATGGATGTTGGCTTCCCTACCTCTGCCTACAGGCTTGCTGTGTGGCCCAAGAGCCATGTCAAAAACGCAAAACCTGCTCATTTACCACTAATAACCATCTGCTGAGTCTGATACATCTGAATGTCCACATTTTTTGTACCTCTGCCAAAAATAAAGCACTTAACAGATATATAGAATGGAGAAATCTCAAGAAGCTCTTGAAAGACTGAAGGATCACATTATTTCCAGTCCCATGGGTAACAGTGGAAATCCCAATAGAGAATTTTTGTTACCTACAGTGTTGGTGCCTTATGATCTAAAATTTATGTACAGAGCAGCTGGAAGTTTGTTAGCAGCAATTATTTTCTGTGCCAGACTGTTCAATTCAGAAAGGTGTTCCTGTCCTGCAAGTGCAGGAGGTGTTACTCCTGAAATCCTGCCCACGTCCACAGCCTAAACACAGCCAGGGCTTCAGGAGAGATACAACTGCACTCGATAACCAAAGACCTAATCAAGGCATTTTTTGATTGCCACCTGGAAAAAAAATATCACTTAAATAATACCTCTCAACAAAGAGAATTTGTCCAGGCTCAAGCAGACTGAGACCCAATGCCTTTATCTGTCTGAAGGAGATCAAACCAACCTCTCTCAGCATATTTACTGTCTGGCAGTGCACTAAGCTGGAAGAGTCACTGATGCTCCTCTCAGTGAAACAGTGACATCTTGCTGAAAAGAACTGACAATGTATGGCAAAGGGAAGTCTGGGAATGCCAAGACTCTTTCCCTGGGTTTTTTTTGAGGATGAAGCATATCAAACCTCCTCTCTCCTCCTGCTGTGGCCACCTCACAGAGCAGCCACAACTGCACACACTCAGCTCACTCTGAGGCCATTACAGGAATTGTCAAGGATCCCTGCAGAGTCTCACAGAGCATCATATTCTTGACTGGTCTTAGGGAGGATTTAGGTGTTGAGTTGATCAGACTGGAGTGATTACAGCCATAAAAAGGTGTAATTGCAGCCATTTTGAAAGCTCTCATGTCAAAAAGAGCTGCTAATGAACTTAGCCTGACTCAAGAGTTCATGGACAGCTGATTGGAGGCTTTCAGGAGACAAAGCTCCAATTCAGAACCTTGCATTGTGTCAAATGGCACTGGATCCCAAGAGAAATCCATGTATGCCATGCAGACAAACCTGGAGGCACAGGTGCTTATTATTCCCTGATGGCCACACAGCTCCACCGAGCAGGGATGAGTGCCTGGCTCCCAGTCTCTCCTCACAGCACTTCTGTTTCTTCTAGGGAGATTTGCTCAGAAAGCTTTTGCAATAAGTCCTGGATTGATCCTCACCCTGCTGAAGGGAAAGAGGAACCCTTTGTGGCAGGGGCTGTGCATTTCTTTAGGTACTGCTTTCTAGTTTTCAGTGGCATCCTCCAGGGAATTAAAAGACATATTCCTAACACAAGACCAGAGCAAGGCTTACACTGGAGTCCAAGTAGCTCTTCTTTAGATTGAAGTGAGTTTTGGAAGGTTTATTTGATCCACAATAGGTTTATCAATCAACAAAAGGCTGTTCATCAAAGCCCACTGGAAAAAAAGGAGGAAGGACTTTCTAAAAAATGGGAAGTTCTTTGGCCTCAGCTGTGTTTTTGCTCCAGTCGTTACACACATTTTAACTTAAAAACAAGATGTGTGGCTACAAACAAAAAGACAATCAATCATACAGGACCCTCTGTTACCATTTCACATCAAATCTTTCCAAAATACATCCTGCTTAGCTCATCAGAAACGAGACTCTGTCCTTGGACATGAACATTCATCTAACATTACAGCTAAACAGAAAGATTTTTTCTTCCTACTATTCAACCCATTTTTGCTTAAATTAAAAATAGTAACATGAAAAATTTATGTTTTTCTCTGAAAATATGCTAGAAGCTTCATGAATTAAGGTAACACTGAGTGCCACAGTCAGTAAAGTGTTTAAAAACAACTGTATTCTTCACCACAGTCATCCCATAATTTGAGTCACCTCAAAAATGAAGAGAAACTTTGCTTTTAACCTATCTTCCCACACTTCATTTAGCTGCATTCTAAAAATTAATTCTATTCCCTGATGTGATTTTCCCTTGCCCATCCAACATTTCAAATCTACATAACTTAATCTATACACTAATGGACTCCTAATTTTCTGGGGTAGTCAACCACATAAGACACTAACACAGATCATTAAAAAAAGTGGAAAATCTAAACAAAGACATAACAATTAATTCAGTGCAAGCAATAGCTCCACCACAGACCTATGAAAAAATATTTATGGCATTGTTTTTCCAGGCAGGGTGTAATTTCAATAGCTAATTCTTTCATCAGTTTATTTTGTGACTGTCAAATCTTCAATGTTTAAAAAAAACAGTCTCTAAACCTGTCCAAATTTCTAGATTTTTTCTTGTTGTTGTCTTTCTGATAACCATAATTTAGGCAGATTATTCAATCAGTCATTTGGCTTTACTTCATTTCTGCCTGTCACCTCTGAATTTAATTCCCACTGGTGTTTTCTTTGTCCTCAGAGACAGAATTTCATTACATTGTACCATGCTGGTAAGGGCTTGGAATAGGGAAACTTCACCTATACGTAGTATCAAAATTTTCAGGAAATGTAATTGCATTAAAACACTTCAGTCCACTCTTTGTTAAAGTAACCCACCAAAGAGCTAAGAGTGACTTCTTTAAGTTGCTATTACTGGTTTCTCTGTTAACAGGAAGCTGTAGTTTATCAGTAGCCAATTAACTCAGATAATTATCTGTCTGTCTCTTCTCAGCCACCCTTCACACTCTTGCAAAAACACAGAACAGTGAAAGAGATTTGTCTGTGAGATCACCTGTACAACATGAATGGCACCAGTAAAATCTTTTTTATGGGTGGCCATGAAGGAACCATAATATGGGAATAAAATTGCTTATCTAAGGCTCAATTGAAAGCTTAAAGCCACTGTTAAATCAGAGAGCAGAGAATGAGCCACAAAGGCAGCAATAACTATAAAATGTAATTTTACTTGGAATGGAAAATGTGTATTTGATTAATTGTAATATGCAGTGCAAAACTGTAAGGAATTTTCCATTTACCAGCTAAAATCCCAGGATGAGAAGCATTTCCCCTTTGATTTTTTTTTTTCTTTTGGTACACAAATGTCTTGATTCGTTATCTCTGGCTGCTCTCTAACATTCACACTGGGTGAAAAATACTGCATTATCCACTCCTGGTAAGCAAGGTTCTTTCCTTCTGACAAACAATTCCAGATAACTCATGAAGTGTTATTCCTGGCAAACGAATTAACTATTTTCTTTTTTATTTCACTTCTTTGAGGCTGTCATGGTCTAGAAAGCACCATTAAGGCACACATATAACTTAGCATCAACAAATCGGAAGTGTTTTCATTTCATCAAGCTCAGTGTATATCCTACATATTTACAGAGGTAAATAACATTCTTCATGAAGCACAGCATCAATTTCATCAATACAGGATTTCCAATACAAGCAGATTGCTCCACTGAATTTTAATTTTTTAAAGATAAAGTGTGTTTCCTCAAAAAAAATTTCCAAATACCGCTTTTTTTCTTCTCCCCCGAGGGCATATTTTCTTCAATTATTCAAAGAAATATATGTGCAGAACCTTCCAATTATTTTGTTCAGTGTTCTTATTTCTTACATACGTTTTAATCAATTTCTCCCATAATTACCTATATTGTCAGAACACACAAAATTAAAAGCCAGAACGAATGAGCCTTGTAGTTAAGCAACAGTTTTATTCAGAAACTATGTTTTGGTGCTAAATGGGTGTAGGATGGCAAAGCATAAGAGTAAAGCTGATGCCACTGTTACTTGCCTTCGAATGTGATTGTTTTTTTCAGCATGTGCCTCCTAGACACTACAGTTTGCCACAAAAAAATACTATTGACTTTAAAAAGTACAAAATTTTGAGTTACAAGCTAATGTCCAGGCCTTATGCCTATATCAAGTCAAAGATTTGGTCTTTACAGTGTATTATTTCAGGTTTAAAAAAAAAATCTTTCTAAACAGCACCGGGGAAAAGGAGGAATGTTCTGAAATGTAAAACAAAAGTGTCTTTTGTTCCCTTCAGAGTCCCTTCACTCATCTCCTTTGTTAAGGTCCTTCCAACGCCTGTTAATTAATTGCTGTGATTGAGGTCAGGTTTGAAGATGATAGGGGGTTAATTTTAGACTCTCTGGAGTGCAGAGTAAGAAACTCATTACTGCTCCTGACGCTGGAATGTCAAGTTAGGCAGACCTATAATATCCCAGGCTCTCAAGGATATTGACCTTTCTGCAAAGAGCTGCCTTGGCCTGGGTCGTGGAGGTCTGTGCTTACAGTAGTTCTTAAATTTCTTTGCTTCTGTTGCCAGATTATAAATTACAAGTGAGAGCTCAGTGTTTCTAATTAGTCTGGTGTTCTCCAAGGGGCTGGTGAATATAAGGCAGCAGTACATGTAACTAACTACCACTCAACGTGCTTTTAGCAGAAAGCCAATTAGAAAGAAAATGGAAAGAAAAATTGCTCTGTGCTTACTCCCTGCTCACTGCTCTGAAATTACTCAGCAAGTCTGGTTGTTGGTCAGCAAGAATCTCACTGATCTAAGGTAAGTTTATACTTGGTAAGTTTATTATGAGGGAAGTTCATAATTAATTTATAACCTGTTTTTTTATTATGAACTTTTCCAGCAAGTCAGAAATATTTATGAACTCCGCCGCTTACAAAGTGACAAAGAGTGAGAGCAACCACTTCTGACATCTTTTGTACCAGAATCAGAAAGCAAAGAGCAACAGCTCAAAGGCTTGTTGATTCCCTTGAAAATCATAGTCCATTACTAAACTATTGCTATTTATTAAAGGAAACATTAGTCTTTATTTCCTCTAGTGGAAACAGAGAATTGAGATGAATGATAAATCCCAATTGTATAAATGGGATATATCCATTTAAATCTATCAGGTCTTTTAGGCACTGGTTTGGTTTGGGTTAAAAGTGCCGCAGAAACATCAGGCCCTTGTCTCTCTTTTCTGAAAACTTCTGTGGCCATACATGAAGAGATATAAAGCTCATAAAAAACCAATCACAAAAGAAAATCAATGGTGACAACACAAGCTGCAGTTTACACTCTGCTCATGACAGACTCTTCAACACAGAGCATTTGCAGCTCAAGTCCTCTGTGGCTTATTAAAAAAAAAAAGTATGTCTTTGTACACGAATTTTCAGTGAGCAATCAAGCCACTAGTCCCTAAAACTGTCAATGACTTTATCTCATCAACCTGAATTTTGTCAGAACTCAAGGTTATAAAGGCAGCCCCACTGTATTTTTATAGAAACAGCCAAAATTTAATCCCATTAAATTCCTGTAGGCCTGGTCAGCAAAATACCAAAACCAGGTGCACAAAAGAAGCTTTTAAAAAATATATTGCCTTAAAGTGGCTTCAAACATATGTCTTTGTATTTAAACCAATATACTTTGTATTTCTCTGAATCAATGAAAATCCACATTAGAGGGGATTCAATTTGAACTCAGCAAGAAACAATGGACCCCAGAGTACAGGTTTAGGTGTATTTACAATATACTCGAGGGAAAAATATAATCTAATATTAGTGATAATAAAAGAAGTAAACTGAAATTGAACTTGATTCTGGCAGTCATATTCACACCAACAACATAAACACAGGATAATGAGTCTTCTCTTTTTAAGAACTGATGCTTGGGTAACCAGATGCTGAGAAATTATTTATGATTAATGTAGTTGTGTGGTTATCCACTCAAAGTTGTATCATTTCCTTTGCTGATACAGCTTAAACAGCAAGAGGTGTCTGCCACTGGAAAATAAAACATGGAAAGGAGATCCAATATTTATAAAGCAAAATGATTTAAAGTCCCTGTGCTCCAACAGATGCTATCCACCTCCCCAGCAAGCTCATCTGAAGCAAGCTGTCAATCAGAGGCGCAATAAAACAAGGCAAAGAGATTCTCTAACTTCATCTCGACTAAATTTACAGACTAACTGCCACATCAAGGCGTCCTCACTGCTCAGCCTGCCCATTTATTCATGCCACACAGGGGACAGCGGGCGTGACAAAGAGCTTGAAAGCTTTACTCCCATTGTGTGGCAAGCAGACAATGATTCTTTCAGAGATAATCCCTTAAGAACACTGCTCCCCTTCTCCCAGCGCTGCTTTTCTTCTCTGCCCACTCAAGACCCACTCTGCTGGCCGGTTTTGCATTTGTGTGTGGTTTAAGTGCAGCTGCTGTGTGAGGTTTGAAGTCAAGTCTTTGCTGGCCTTTACTAAGCACATGCATTTCTGTTCTTCAGGCAGTTTGGGAGCGTGCTGACAGCACCAAACCTGCTCTGGCTCCAGAGTCCCATCTGGGGGATGTCTGATCCAGGCAACCAGACAAAACTTGCTCTCAAGTAAGCTCTGGGTTGGACAAGGAGGCGCTTTAGGGGTCTTGGCACAAACCACCATAACCTACTGACCTTTCCCTACAGCTGGAACTAATTCTTAACACAGGCATAATGGCACTGAATTCCTACCTGAAACCCTTAAAAGTAATCATAAAGTTCACTTTTTCTTGATAGTCTCAGCAGAGTTACAAGGATACATGTTTTATTACACAAAACCAGCAGAGGTTTCATTCAGTGTTACTGTTCTGCAGCGTTAAGGTGTGTGGAGCACGTTTAGGGCCCCATCACACCACCTCTATCCCCTAAAGCCATCCTTATCCACGTGAGTAACGGGGAGGTCACACACAGGATTTGCCTGAACGAAGATCAGTTGCAGGAGTTAAATGGCTTGAGTTTGCCACAGCGAGCATCCAGGAATGTTACCTCTTTATTTAATTATTTTTTTTAAATGCTAATTAGCTCCAGTATGCAAATTCACCAGAGAACCGCAAAATTCTCATGCAAGCAGTTTTGCCGTGAGAAGAACCAATTTGGATCCCATCAGTTTCTGTTTTAAAAGTCATTCTTCTGCAGCTTTATCGCAAATTGCTGCTTTGCAACAACAGAGCTGAGCCTTTGCACTTCTTTTCGAGTGCAGTTGTGAAAACAGAACTGGGGAGAGACCTTTCACAGCTGCTCGGCTCTTTCTGCTCACCATTCTGAGGGGCAGCTGGAGTTCTACCCAGAACCAGGCAGAGCAAGGGAAGTTTTTCTGTTCCCTCTTTGCTCCTACTCTCCCTGACAACAAAATGTTGTATTCCATGCATGTATTTGTATATTGAATGCAAACATATACACAAAACTGCCTCTTACAAATTCAAATGTGAGATACCACCTGAAAAAAAACCCCAATAACAAGAAANAGGGGCAGCTGGAGTTCTACCCAGAACCAGGCAGAGCAAGGGAAGTTTTTCTGTTCCCTCTTTGCTCCTACTCTCCCTGACAACAAAATGTTGTATTCCATGCATGTATTTGTATATTGAATGCAAACATATACACAAAACTGCCTCTTACAGATTCAAATGTGAGATACCACCTGAAAAAAAACCCCAATAACAAGAAATTAAGCATGTGTTTTACCTTTTTTTTTTTTTACTTTTAGCTTCAAGATCATAATTTCACATGGAAACATGAAGCCACCTTTTTTATTTTACACTGGAAAGATCAGGAAGCTGACTGCAAACTCTTGCAATGGGAATTCATTCCCAGTCATATCTTTAGCTGTGATGCCTCCCCTGGTGCTGACAGCTGCTGAGAGTGAACTGGTGCTGCTACCAAAAGGATTCATTTAGCCCTCAACCTGCTCTGTGACACACAGCTGCAAACCAGAGGCACTATCCTGCCATGGATCCCACAGGATGGACATCTCTGCCTGGGAATAACTACTGCCCTAAAGAACTTGGAAATATGGAGTGGGAGGATCTGAATCTTATCAGGCACAGCAAGAAAAAAAGAATCTTTTGTAACATATTAAAATGGTTCCATAACCTGCTTCTGTTACACATCATCTGTAAATGNGATAATGAGTCTTCTCTTTTTAAGAACTGATGCTTGGGTAACCAGATACTGAGAAATTATTTATGATTAATGTAGTTGTGGTTATCAACTCAAAGTTCTATCATTTCCTCTGCTGATACAGCTTAAACAGCAAGAGGTGTCTGCCACTGGAAAATAAAACATGGAAAGGAGATCCAATATTTATAAAGCAAAATGATTTAAAGTCCCTGTGCTCCAACAGATGCTATCCACCTCCCCACCAAGCTCATCTGAAGCAAGCTGTCAATCAGAGGCGCAATAAAACAAGGCAAAGCGATTCTCTAACTTCATCTCGACTAAATTTACAGACTAACTGCCACATCAAGGCGTCCTCACTGCTCAGCCTGCCCATTTATTCATGCCACACAGGGGACAGCGGGCGTGACAAAGAGCTTGAAAGCTTTACTCCCATTGTGTGGCAAGCAGACAATTATTCTTTCAGAGATAATCCCCTAGAACACTGCTCCCCTTCTCCCAGCGCTGCTTTTCTTCTCTGCCCACTCAAGACCCACTCTGCTGGCCGGTTTTGCATTTGTGTGTGGTTTAAGTGCAGCTGCTGTGTGAGGTTTGAAGTCAAGTCTTTGCTGGCCTTTACTAAGCACATGCATTTCTGTTCTTCAGGCAGTTTGGGAGCGTGCTGACAGCACCAAACCTGCTCTGGCTCCAGAGTCCCATCTGGGGGATGTCTGATCCAGGCAACCAGACAAAACTTGCTCTCAAGTAAGCTCTGGGTTGGACAAGGAGGCGCTTTAGGGGTCTTGGCACAAACCACCATAACCTACTGACCTTTCCCTACAGCTGGAACTAATTCTTAACACAGGCATAATGGCACTGAATTCCTACCTGAAACCCTTAAAAGTAATCATAAAGTTCACTTTTTCTTGATAGTCTCAGCAGAGTTACAAGGATACATGTTTTATTACACAAAACCAGCAGAGGTTTCATTCAGTGTTACTGTTCTGCAGCGTTAAGGTGTGTGGAGCACGTTTAGGGCCCCATCACACCACCTCTATCCCCTAAAGCCATCCTTATCCACGTGAGTAACAGGGAGGTCACACACAGGATTTGCCTGAACGAAGATCAGTTGCAGGAGTTAAATGGCTTGAGTTTGCCACAGCGAGCATCCAGGAATGTTACCTCTTTATTTAATTATTTTTTTTAAATGCTAATTAGCTCCAGTATGCAAATTCACCAGAGAACCGCAAAATTCTCATGCAAGCAGTTTTGCCGTGAGAAGAACCAATTTGGATCCCATCAGTTTCTGTTTTAAAAGTCATTCTTCTGCAGCTTTATCGCAAATTGCTGCTTTGCAACAACAGAGCTGAGCCTTTGCACTTCTTTTCGAGTGCAGTTGTGAAAACAGAACTGGGGAGAGACCTTTCACAGCTGCTCGGCTCTTTCTGCTCACCATTCTGAGGGGCAGCTGGAGTTCTACCCAGAACCAGGCAGAGCAAGGGAAGTTTTTCTGTTCCCTCTTTGCTCCTACTCTCCCTGACAACAAAATGTTGTATTCCATGCATGTATTTGTATATTGAATGCAAACATATACACAAAACTGCCTCTTACAGATTCAAATGTAAGATAGCACCTGAAAAAAAAAAACAATAACAAGAACTAAAGCATGGGTTTGACCTTTTTTTTTTACTTTTAGCTTCAAGATCATAATTTCACATGGAAACATGAAGCCACCTTTTTTATTTTACACTGGAAAGATCAGGAAGCTGACTGCAAACTCTTGCAATGGGAATTCATTCCCAGTCATATCTTTAGCTGTGATGCCTCCCCTGGTGCTGAGAGTGAACTGGTGCTGCTACCAAAAGGATTCATTTAGCCCTCAACCTGCTCTGTGACACACAGGTACAAACCAGAGGCACTATCCTGCCATGGATCCCACAGGATGGACATCTCTGCCTGAGAATAACTACTGTAATTACTGCCCTAAAGAAGTCTCCATTATGGAGTGGGAGGATCTGAATCCTATCAGGCACAGCAAGAAAAAAAGAATCTTTTGTAACATATTAAAATGGTTCCATAACCTGCTTCTGTTACACATCATCTGTAAATGATTGTAATTTTTTGTGAACTAAGTTGCCTTAAATATAAATGGCACTGTATTTGCACAATGTTTTTTTTAGAGAAGGCAAAATTAAGCCAAAGAAATCAGCTCAAATAGAGAAGTCAGTAACTGAACCCTGAAAGCCTGTAAAACTATTTTTACGTGCCCAGCATTTGCTAGAAACTCCAAAGTTTACGCTCCAACATCATTGAAGTCTAAGTGGGGATGTGAGGCACTGGGACTTGCAGCAAAACCAGCAGAGGTTTAAGGATAAGGAGAGCAAGGATACCTGCTGGACAGTAAGGACAATTCTGCCATACATATTTGACATATTCTGCTTGCCCAAGGTTGTCCAGAGGGGCTGTGGAGTCTCCATCCTTGGAAATCCTCCCAAAAACCATCTGCACGTGGCACCTGTTCCAGGTGACCCTGCCTGAACAGACCTCTAGAGGTGCCTCCCAATCTCAGTTCTTCTGTGGAATACACAGAAGGCAAAGACCTCAATCTGAACATATGCAAATATGCAGATTACATATTGTTACTTGCTTACAAACTACATCCACTGTCTTTATCATTTCCAATCTTCTTAGCACACTTCACTTACTCAGTTTGTAGAATTTTTAAAGAGAAACCCCAGATGACAAAAGACCTCGGGCAACAGGAGCTAAAAACATCCCATATTCATGCATGGAGGGTGGGATTAAAAGTGGGTGTAGCATAAAAACAGAATTTCAGCACACTTGATGTCAATAGCTGCCCAACTAAAATAATTAGGGTAATCATTCTATTATCACAGAGAATAGTGTAAGATAATAGTTGTCCAACTATGATCTTAGTTTGCTGTTAGTTGTGAAGTACAAGTTACACTAAAAAAAAAGTGAAAAATAATTAACCCCGTCTGTACTAGAAAATATGGGTAATTTGGAGTATTCTTTTCTGTCAGTACAGCAGGATCTCATTCTGATTTTTAGATCCTGCAGGAAAACTCACTGTACTGATTTCAGAGTGCTGCAGAATTGCTACAATTTGGTCATTTTTTTATATTTAGCTACTGATAAAGCTCTCCAAAAGGAAAGGGCTTATAATTAAAACTGTGATAAGAGAAAAAGCATTTTCCTGAACTGGGATATTTGGAGAGACATAGGGAATGTAATAATTAATCAGCAATTTTTCTAATGAATCTATATTCTTTTGAGTCATTTCACTACATTGCTTTTATAAGTTTGTAAGTCCAGAAAAAGCCTCTTGGGCGTTAAACTAGAGGCTAGAAAAAGATCTTTTTATTGCTGCTCTATTAAATGCTGTAAGTGCTTTACATTTCCCCTTGGAGTTGCCAAGTTTGGGTTCCCTTCTCTCCATTACACTCATTCTAAGGTACAAAGGGTTCACTGATGGATGGCAAAAACGATTAGAGGCATGCCAAGACTTCCCCCTAAAGAGCTGAGCAGGCTAAGATTGAGATGTTTCTAGATGAGACAAATAAGAGGGGACATTCCAGAACTTTACACAGTAATGAATGATGTAAAAAAGCCAAATGGAGTGGAGGTGCTCCTATTTGTCACTTCTCCTAATGGAGGAAGAATGGGTACTTCAGTGGCACTGAAATACAACAGATAGAGGATTTTTTTTCATCCCATAAACAACAGGTAAGAGTTACACTTTATTCCATTTAATTCTTTGAAGTGTCAGATTTGAAGCTGGAAATTAAAAACATGAACCTTCTGAAGTAACAGCTCAGAAAAAATAAATACTCTTCAGAGAAATGGAAAACGTTTTTTGTATATCCATTTTTATTTAATAAGGGGAAAAAAGAAAAATTTTAAGACTGAGCATGTTTCTGAAGAAAAGTTTAAATGTTTCAGAAGAAGCTGAAGCATTTTCATGAAGACTTTATTTGAATCTTTCTGCTACATAAAATTTAAATTGTTAGATCTTCATATATAAAACCTGATGCAGCTGAGTCCTAGGTGAAATATCTGCTGACCATTTTTACTCTGAGTTAGGAAAAACAATTTCCACTGCTTATTTTTACAATCAAAAGAAGAAATGTAAATGGAAGGGATACAGTTTTTTGGATTAGTTAAAAACCAGCGGCTCTAGGTCAGAAAACAACGAGGCTTCTCAAATCTTTTGCACCTGTGTCTGGTAATCAGACTAATTAGAACACTGAACTAAAACTGCTGGTTTTAGTTTATGCACTCCTGAATTCACAGCTCCTATGTGTTGTGCTAATGTTATTTTCTTCCCCAGAGAATTAGAATTTATTTTCTAGGATGAAAAAAGGTGCAAGACACAGTGCAAGCTGCTACCTGGTGAGAAGGAAGGCAAAAAATACATAAAGGGTCATTAAAATTCAAGCCATATAACTCATTCACTAAACCTCTTTTTCCATGCTTATATCAAGTTTACCATTAAAAGAAGAAAGTAACCTTAAAGACAGAAAAAGCAAAATAGGCTGTGGCCGCCTGCAAATTCACAGGTTTTGACTGCGTGAAAATTTTTGCTGTGAAAAATTCAGAACAAAACAAAATAAATAATATACACATTCACATCTATTTCTTATTTAGTGGAAAAACTAAACTTATTTAAAACTGTTCAAGCAAAATACTTTGTTTTTTCAGCCTGAATAATTTACCAACCTTTCACTGAAGATTATTTTAAGTGGTCAGTATAAACCAGAATTGTTGTGTTTTGTGTAACAGGAAAACCCTTCATTTAGTTGGTAAAAAACAAACAATTTTTTACCAACTGTTTCAGCTGACAACCAAGCACAGAAGCAAGCTCTATGCACCACATCATTTAATTTTGCACAACCAATTTTTGATGCTCCCTAGCCCCTGTTTAATGGTGTCATTAACAGCATGTTATGGCTTTAACTAAGTGTGGCTCCACTTTGTTTTGACTACCCTGTCATTATTAATTCATTCAGAATCTGCTATAGTAATGCTGATCATAATGAATTCATTTTATATTAATGTGCATGTCATACTCATTATCATGGGGTTTTCCACTATAATTTTGCCTGAGTGAGAATGAAACCAATTGCAAAAACAATTTGTTTGTTGTGATAACGTATTAGGAAGGACTAACCTGCCTCCAGTTTTCACAGCACCAAGTGGCAGGGGATGTGTGTCCCCCCACAGATTCCTTCAAAGGCATTTTTTCTTAATCACATTTGAGCTGCCACAGTAATCTATAGAATTGTGGGCTGCTAATGACTGCTGGTACACAGAGTGTGGTCTTGCCTACAAGTTTTTCTTGTGTTTCTTAATGTGTTTCCTAATGACATAATGTAAAAAAATATAAATTCTGAAACCTTCCTGAGATATTGGCATGCATTACAGAGCTGTAACAATTTAGATTTCGTTGAGCAGAAAAATCCAAATAAGAAGTTCTCATATGAAAATGCTTCAGCTTGAGTGAAACATTCAAAATTTTGTTCAGAAACAAGCTCAGTCTTAAAATTTTCCTCTTTTTTTTCCTTGCTAAACAAAAATGGAAATATAAGACAAGTTTTCAATTCCTCTGAAGAATATTTAATTTTTCTGAGCTGTTACTTCAGAAGGTTCGCTTCACCCCTTACAAACCCATCTCTAAGCACAGGGCACTCACCCTCCTGACACCTGATGTATCCATCCCCATCACATAGAGAAAGAATCGAGAAAGATTTTGGTTAGGAGGGATAAATGAATCTCTCCAGCCCAACCACCTGCTCAAAGCATGGCTCACTTCAAATCCTGACCACATCATTCAGCATCTTGCACAGCTACACTCTGATCTTCCCCAAATGCAGAGAACCAGTATCCTCCCAGCACTCCTGCTCATGCAATATTGAAATTCAGCAGAAAATCACAGAAAGGCCCATCTCTCTTTGGGCCCCAACTTGCCTTTTGACATTAGTTTTTGAAAGAGAGAACATCAGCAGAAACATTTCCTACAGTCCACTGCCTGTGGAGCCCACATCTACATTAAAAACCTCTTCAGCTAATAATGGCCAAGCTTGATATTTCTGTGTGCAAAAACTGAGGTTCTTCCAGATGGTCAGTGCCTCCCTCGGCCACTTCCTGGAAAAGATTTCTCTGAATCAACTCCACCTGTCATGAACATGTTTAAGGTCACAGGACCAGTGGCTTCCCTGAAAAATACCCCCAGGGAGTCCACCGAAACTGTACTTGGGAATGCACAAGATGATCTTTTCAACTGAAAACTTTCTAACTGCAGTCCTTGTGAAGATTCTGAACCTTAGCTACGTTCATGAAAATCACAGTTTTAAACAACACAGACAAAAAAGTGGTTAGAATTTTAAAAGAAAACTGAAGGAGATGGACTACAATTTTCAGCCCTGCTCCATTTCAACGAGTGCATTTCAGCTGTCCTTTGCGACAAATTATTTTTGTGCCAGTTGTTTTTGCCATGATCTTAAATGACTTGAATTGCTGCATTTTTTGCTCTCCCACAGAGCTTCCATTAGGATGTGACTTCTCCTACATGAAGCTGTGACAACACATAATCACTGGAAGGGTGGAGTTACAGATAAACAGATGCTATTAACACTGAAAATTTTCCTTCAAGATAAAAGGCGCACACATTGTAATGCAAATTTTCATCATTAAACCATAGAGAATTGAAGCACATTTTAGAATCAAATCCCTGTCCAAATTCACTGGAGAAGCTGTAGAAGTTTCCTATCACAAATAATGGAAAAACCTCTTATAGCAGCAGTGCCTAAGAGTGGATGAAAAACCAGGTTCTGCTCTCCCAAACACACTCTTTGAATCCATGAATTTTGAAGTCAAATCACTTCATACAAAAAAATAAATCATTAGGAATCAGAGGTAAAGTGTAGCAGAAACAATGCAGGGGCATTTGCAAGTGAAATATAAAACACTACACTGTCTGCTTTATCCTTACTTTGGGCCATATTTCTATAGAGTAATTTTACTTAGGGTGAAAACCACCTCTGCCTCTTGCTTCAAACTCACACTTTCACCTAAGGCTGATGCTTATTTAACCTCTGACTAACAAGCCTGTTTACTCTCAATATAATCTTGATTATTTCCATTTTATTTGTCGAGGAGATGAACAGGTGAGTACCACACCCAAGACTGCATTTCACACATTGCCACTGCTCTCAGCCTCCCTGGTTCTGCAGCAAAGCAATTTTTAATCCCAACATCAACCAGCCTGTCCTGAACACAAGAATTACTCACATCCAAGGGCCTGACCTCTCCTGTGTCCCAGCAAGATCTCTGACTGCAATTTTCTTAACTGGTTCAGAAGAACCTTAATATTCAGAAAGCACAAATGAGGAAAATACGTGGAAAAGACAATTTTGCCCCATGGAAGGTTTGGGTGATTTGTTTTCTTTTTTTATGTAGAAACCTGGGCCCAAGCTTGAGCATGGGGCTGCCCTCGCCCAGAATGGATTCTCAGCTAACTCAAGGAAAGGCCAAAGATTATAAATAAAGGTAGAATTCCAAATACCTTAACTCTTCCACCAGACAAGTTGCATCCACCCTGGTCTGGGCTGTTTCTTGACCTCTGTCAGAATCCTTCAGGTGAGATTGTAAAGTGCTCTGTTTCCCAGTTCAAGCCAAGAGCAGCCCTGCAGTGAGCTGCAGGATGAGGAATAACACAGCTGCTCTTCATTCTCTGCTAATTGAAGTATTTTCTCTCAGCTGTTGCATAGCCCAGAGATGCCCCACCTGCCCTCCACACCCCTAAAGGATGAGGTGTCCCAGCCCTGGGCTGTCAGCAGGTGGCAGAAGATTAGAGCTATGTGATTATAAACTTTATGGTCAGGCTTTGGCACTCACCTAAACCCTTAATGCCTCAAAATAATAAGCTGCACAAATGAAATTATTTACTCTTCCAAAATAAGGTTTCTTTCCATTTCAGAAAAAAAAAAAAAGGTAAACAAAAAATGAACAAGCAATAAACTGAGTGTTTCAGCACAAACTCTGGGTGTTTCAGAACACCAGAAAAACTTTCCACTTTTAGGTGGCCCCCACTGCATGCTTCTCAAGATCCTAAATCTGCACAGATAATTGCAGAAAGTTTCACAGTAGAGCTTGCTGCAACTTCTCAAAAATCAGGCATAAATGAGCTGTTAGATCACTTTATCAAAGGTGATCAGTATCTGGATAATTTTCTGGTTTGTTTTTCAAAACCATGAGGGGATGTGTTTGTAAAGCATAAGTTGAAGTTTTGCCACAAGTAACTAAGTCCAACAGAGAGGATGATTGCTCAATTCAAAGAGTGAATTTATTTGACTTACATTATGCAGAAGGTCAGACCAAATCTTCAAAGAGGTTTCTTTTCCTCTGCAAAAATCAATAATTCTATTGGCCTCTGAGGCAAACAATAAATGTGTCTGAGAAAGGCAAACACCTCTTTAACTTTTGAATTATTTATTTTAAAAATATTCTATCTTCATGTGGATGATTTTGTGAAGCTTTTAATATGCAATTGCTGAAGATGTATATTAGAAAGGGGGAAAGAAACAAAAAACTGTTGGGGGAAACTACAATTTTGAGATCTTTCGCAAGAATATCCAATAATAATAATAATAATAATAATAGTATTAGTAGAAAAACAACCCTTGAAAGTGTTTGCATACTTCTTTTCCAGCAGTTAGGAAATTGTTAGTCCCCTAATCAACTGTCAGGTTGTAATTTAACCCTCAGAGCTGATCTCATACAGTGCTGCAATACCAGTGCTGAAATCTGTGTTGAATTAATACCTGGAAGCAGAGGTCAAAGTAAGACATACTGCATTAAGTAACAAAATCAACAGAGGGCAACTCCCATAGCATGTTTAAGGTACTTCAGTTTATTTAGGATACCAAATGTCATCTTTTTTCCCCCTAACAGAAATGATTGTAGCATTTCCTTCAGCACTGCAGAACTTGCAATTCAATTTAAACCCAGCTTGTTAAGGCAGGCTCAGAGCCATAATTACACCCCACACTGCTGCTTATTGTGCTGCAGCTGATTTCTGCTGGATAAATGTGTGTCATACAACCTGCAGCACACCCCATTAACATTCAAAAAGCAGAACAAGAATGTTTAGTCATCAAATACATCCAGGAACAGTCCAGTGCACCAAGCTGGTGCACTGGGCTTTGCTTCTACTGTTAAAATTCCTTTCTTGCCTTCTCTTGTTCTCCTCTCTTATCACTACCAAGCCTCCAAGGAAAAAGCAGAAAAGTCTAATAAATTCTAAAATTAAGAATATTACAAATATTATTTTCTCAGCTAGATTGTATTTCCCAGGTCTTCCACAGCAAAGAGAGAACACAGCCCTGAAGGAACCCTCTCTGGTGAGATGAGCTCACTGCATGTGTGGTACTCAACCATCCTTTCAACAGTGATAAATAACACAACTTTTTATCTGTGAGTTCTGATGTGAATGAAGGTTCTAAAGAAAGCTTGTCATGAGCAGTGCTCAGAAATTCCAGCAGAACCCCAGGCTTATCCCAGCCTGACCTGGATCTTGTATCAATACCTAAAATTCCAAACTTCTGGCCCTTTAAAAATGCCCCAGGGCATTCTCAAGAGAGAATTCAGTGGGATTGGTCTAAATGTTGAGATCTTGTTTATTTATGACTGAGTTCAAGACTCGTTAAGAATGCCAATTCCAGATCAGCAGATTTACATTTACAGAATTAGTGTGGGTTTGTTGTGTCTGTTTGGAAAACACACACAATAATGCAATGTATGGGGAGTTGAACCTTACTCCAGTCCAAGACTTGCACTTTATTTTCCTCAGCAGTCCTGTTTTCCTATCTGTGGTCAGCCTTCCCTTAATTCCACATCTTCCATGGTGATTTAGGATTCCTGCTAATGAGATCAAGGAAATATGCATTGGGGAGGTTGATTACAGATGGTATCTGAGCTCAACCTCAGAATGCTCTGTTGTTTACAGGATCCTTCTCTAGTGTTCTTCAAATTCTCTTGTTAGGAGTGAAAGTTCAAGTTAATGCTCTGGACCTGACTGCTCTTTTTTCCCCTCATTTTAACCAAAGGGAAAAAAAAAAGGTGGGGGGAGGGAACAAAACAAGAACTCCACCCCACTAAAACCTACAGGTCTGAAGTTTTTGGTTGCACTTCACCCGTCATCAACAAGTTGCTGGCAGTGGATTCCTTCCTCCTTTTTAGATTTTAAACAATCTGATTAATCTTCTGCCTCAGAAAGGCTGATTTTTTGATTTATAGATTGTCAGAGACTCTCTGATTTTTCACATTTCTGATCTACTAGATTTTAAAGGCTAATTTGTAAATCTCACTGTGTTAATGTGTGCCACGGATATAAATGAAAAACAAGCTCACAGACTGAGTGGCTCATTTTACAGAGAGGCTGCTTTGTACAGGCAATACTGTAAGAGTCTTCCAAATCCAGCCTCAATCATTTGTTCTATCACATTTTCTCATGTTCTTTTCAAGGGTGTTGTTGTAAAATTGGATTCATTACCAATTTTGAATATCCTATATGAGCACACTCAACTCAGGCTTGATGATAGTATCTTATGGTTCAAAATGCCAGCCTGTATTTTTACATTTAAAAAAGCAAACAGCCAAAACAAAACCAAAATAAAAACAAACAATGAAACAAATCCCCAAAACTAAACAAACAAACAAACAACAAAAAAAGTTATTTGGAATGTAGAAAAAATACCCCCAAACCACATGAAATGATATCAGCATTGCATAGATGGAGCTGCAGAGATCTGCTGCTCCCAGCTTGAGGCAGATGGGGTGAAAAGTATTACCTTCCAGAATATCATGTGTATTATATAACACATCATTTCAGAATATTTTTGGTAGCTATGCATCACAGCCAGACTACAACAAAAGCATGGACCCCTGTCAGAGGTTTTTTAATTATTTATTTTATTTCACATGGGATTTTTTAATTTTTCTTTTGTGACTTAGATGGCACTGTGGTGACTGGAATCAGAATGTATGTTCAAGGGGGGTTTTTCCAACAAAGGAAATGGTGACTTTTACTTTCAGGACTAGAAAAAAGAGCATTTGGGTGTGACTGTGTGCCTCAGAGATGCTAATAAACACCATGGACAGCCCTAAACACATGTACAATGATTTCCTGTTTCAGTCCAGCCCTGGGAGCTGGTCTGAATCCCCCTGCCTCAGTGCTAAGCCTCAGGAACTGGGATGAGCCTGTCTGGTAGTACAATGTATCTCCTCAAAATCTTCAATAAGTAGCTTCTTTTAGGATTTAAAGTTCATACAGGCTGTCTTCTGGGTGCACTGTGAGTGAGAATTATATCTTTTTTTCCCATTTCAATCTCTTAGTTCCTATAATGGAAAGTTTGTGCTAAAGCTGCTATCCAGTGACTACGGAAAAGAAGTCACACGCAAAGAGAAACATTCTGTAATTTGTTCCCTTGACAAAAAAAATTGTCACTATCATCCATTTCAGACCACAAATGATTGCTTCATTCATTCACATTGTACTCCAGTTTGATTTTCCTGAGGCTTAAGAACACAGTTAACAGGAAAGTAAATTGGAAGGGAATATCTTTTATATGTTGCTGACTGAGATGTTCTAATATGTGAATCCGGCTAAAAATAGTAAGATTAGGCTCAAGTTACTGACTAGGTCAAAAAGTAAACTTACTTTATTTTCTATTTCTGCTATAATAATGCAATGGGCTGACAAAACCTGAAATTAAAAAAATTAAAAAGTAAAAGGACACCATGTTAATCACCAAAGCCTTACAGCAATCCCCAGGGCTTATTAGCTTTCAGTCACTTTCCGTATCATTTGACTCCTTCTAATAAGATTAAACCAGCCTTTTTTACTTCTCATCATCATTCAAAAGATCCTATTGACTATTCACCTCTCTCACACTGTAATTCAGCAGTTACTTTAAATGAGTTGTGGGCCCAGCTTTAGGTAAATCTCACCAGCCACATCTGAGCCATGTACAAGCAGTGCATTATTGCAAAGTACACCAGTGGTCATATTACTGTCACTTGTTAGCACCAGCTCTAACCTCTTAGCCCTGTGAAATCACTACTTGTCTGACTCATAACTGAACATTCATTCTAATGAATGAGAACAGTATTTTAAATATCCAAAACCCAAAAATTACCGTTTCCTCTCCCTTAACATCATCATACCAAAATCAGCGTTGTTTATTTCTGACCAACTCCAACAGAGCACCTTGGATGCCAGTGACTGGAACTGAAAATCACCCAGGGTCTGTGGCTCCTGGTCCATGTGATGAAGGTAACTCTGCTGAACACGAGTTTTCACAGCTCAGTAAGTGGCATTTCTACAAATGTTCCTCTAAATCATCATGGGATGGTCACTTCATTGAATTGACATCCATGCCCTTTTTGTTGTGTCATTTTTGGATGCAGCACACACCTTTTTGCTTTACCTCATCCTACCCAACCAGGGTCACAGAGAGGGAGATGTGACTCCCAAAGTGAAAGGATTAAGATTCATTAACTGCTGCTTCCGGATGAAGCTGTACCACAACCTGAATGAGGGCAAACCCAGAAGGGAGCTGTGGTATCTTGTCAAGGTTCCTAACATGGCAAGCATTGAACCCTTCAGAAACTGGGTGGGAAAAGAAGGTGCACATTACCAACTGGGTCTGTTTAAATCCATAGAAAAGCTGATTTTTTTTTTTTTTAATTAGCCATTAGCTACAGACCCCTGAGGAAATGCCCCATCTAATGCCTCAGCTGGAACTGCTTGTGTGCTCTTTATATCCTATAAAGCCCACAGACCCTGGGTGATTTTCAGCTGGGCAAACTCCTTCAGTGCCAACACCTTTATAGGATGAAGTGCAGCTCTGCTGTACGTTACCAAACTGAGCTTAAAAAAGCATTTTTAGAAGCACTTGAAAGGTGTGAGAGAGGAGCCCAAACATTTATATTTCAAATCATTTCCACCTAAGCTAAAAGTGTCCACAGCTGTACAACTTAGAGAGTTTTACCAAGAAATAAGCATTACTCTTTTCTAGTCTTTTTCCATGTTAGTATAAATTGCCTTTACTTTAAAAAAAAAAAGTTTAAAAATAAAATTAATCTTCTTTTAGGGGTTTTATAACAAACAAATCAAACCCTTCACCCTCATGTTTGTCTAAAACAACTGAGTGGTAAATGAATATTCTCAACAAAAATTCACAACTTAACAACCCCCCAAACCTGATCTTCCTCCACAGGACATCAGACTCATTAATCCCTGAAACATAATTAAAGCTTTCAGGGCAGATGATTAACAGCTGTATCAAACAAACTGTTGGACCCCTGTATATCAGCTAAGAAGAATTTCATGTCTTCTCTTAATCTTGCCAAGCACTTGCTAGATAAGCACAGGGTATTAGATTCACCTGTTACTATTTCTGTAATTCATGATGTTATCGAAATTGTTTTCTCCTAGGAAAGCACCTGCATGAGACAGTTTTATATCCCATTTCTTCAGGCTTTTTATAGTTTTATTTTACTTTTTGTCTTGAGCATCTGCTTAGGATATTCATTCACTCTCACAAAATAGGTAACTTCTCTATTATGGCTTGATGTTTCAGCACCATTCTTAAGAACAGAGAAGACAATTTATAGTCTCATTATATCTGATATTAATATTCTTACTGTATGTCACACTGGGCTCAAAAGAGGAAGGCGAACATTTAGTTCATCACAAACCCATCCTTGAGAAAATAGCTTTGACCTAATGATACCCAAGCTGAAACAGGAGAAGTAAAGCATTAAATACACAAAGAGGCAACATTAATAGCACCACCTACTCTGCTGTGGTGGGCATCACCTTGTTCATGTTTCTGAACAATTATCATAAATACAACTTCATTTATTCACTTGTGTACCTCAGTTACTGCCTATCTGAAAAACAAAGTAATGTGGTTCTGTTGGGTGTCCAGCACTACTTTTAAAAACACGTTGACATTTTTAAACTTGTGCTAATTTTATAAATATTATGGCTCTGTGTCAAGAGAGGTTGCGATTGATACATTTAAAAAGAAATGCTAACAAATGCAAAGCCATCTCAGCCTTTCCTTTCTCTTCAGTCCCTGTGAGAGGGGATCTGGAGCTGCATGCCCTGACCTCAACCACGCCATCCAGAGGGAGACATTCACCATCCCTCAGGCTCAGTGCATCAAACAACCAGAAACTGCTCAGCTTCTGACCATCCCTGCTGCCTGTGGTACCCACAGAGCACAGGCTGCAGAAGGGCTGGGCCAAATGCATGCCCTGCTGCCAGCTCTGGTGGAGCTCTGCCAGCTTCCCAGATTTAGGCAGAAATGACCCCAAAGCAGGAAGGATGAAGAGCTCCCAGCTCTGGTGACCACATGCATCATGAGCAGCTCCCAGCTACCTGTGTCTGCAGGCAGTGGGTGAGGCCACATCACACTCAGCAGGACACACAACAGCTTCACCTCACGGTTTTGTCAGAAGAACAACTTTTCATGGAAGGCCATGGAGCCACTGGCATCCACAGCAGAATAAATACGTGTATTTTACTATATACATAACATCACAGCAGAACCCTGTGACTAATCTTTGGATGAGGAACTAATCAAGGATTTGCTATTTTGAGCCAGCAGCAGAAAATTTGTAGCCAATCTGTGGGCAGCATTCTTTTGCTTCACTTGGTAAGACATAAAAATGGCCTTTCTTACTTCATATTCTAATACTGTTCTGCACTAATTCTACCCCCAGTCCCAGTGGGGACGTATTCAGCAATTATACCATGTATTTGGAAGCACATCCATTTGTGTGCCTAGGAGTATCACTGAACTATTGGTAACCCCAGCTGTGTAAAAATCCAGGGTCCTTTTGGTAGTTAGAAGCATTTGCTTTATGGCACATTGGGAATTTCACAGGCAGCTTTTTTATTTGCTCTTTTTCTATGAGTGAAACTTCTTAAATCTGTCAGGTTTATATCCTGTAAAATACAGTATGATAGAGAGCATGGCAAACCATCAATTAGTTATAAATAAAAACACACAGTGTAAATAAAAAACCACAAGGATGTAAATGAATGATTTAAAATTACTGAGCTGGAGGACACAGGTAAGAGGAACACAGCAACTATAAGTGCAGGATTATTCTTGCAGTGTTTACTTTCATGGATACCACACAATGTTCCTTGTACTCTACAGGAAAATATAATATGCAACCACAATAAAATGCCACTGCAATATTAGTGCTTTCCAAAGAAGGTCAAGCACAAATGCCTTCTACCCAAAACAGATGGTTTTAATTATTAATCTTTATTCTATGTTAAATATTTTAGAAACTATAGAGCTGGTGGAAAGTGTTATCTTACTGGAATGGGTTCTGGGTTTGTTTAGGCTTTTTTAAATATCAGAAAAATATAGCTTTTCAATAGCCATAAATTCTAACCAGTATTACCAGTATTTTGTTTTTGAGAGAAAGGTTTACAAAATTATGATAATTTAGCTGCGTTTTCTTCTTGTTCCAAGGGTGGCTTCCCATCCTGAGCACTCATCAGAGTGATCAGCAGCACTCCTACCCAGGGGAAGACTTGTCACACAGCTGTTTAAAAATGAAAAGCTTTTCATTTCTCCTAAGACTGCAGCCATTCCCTGGAACCCCGAATGCAAAATAAAGGTGTGATCAGTGTCCTGCCAAGCAGCCAAGGGTGTGTTCAGCTGCCTCTCAAGATGCTGTTGGATAAATGGTCATTATCTCTGGCTGAAGGATTTTGTAAGGCTTCTGGACTCTGCTGAAAGCTCACCAAGGCCACCTGGAGAGCAGCAATCCACAATTACCCCGTTGGGATGGGAAAAGAAACAATCTGTATCTGCTGCAGCAGAATTGCAGAATGCATCTCATTTTCTGGCATCACCTGGAGGGGTGGAAGTTTTGGAGCACAGCCTCAGGTGCAAAGCTTTACTTCCCTGGGAGGTGTCACACCTATGGGAACACAGTTTAGTGCACCTGTGTATCCTGAGACATTGCAGTTTCTTGCTATTCATAAAATGAAAATGTTAATCATAACTGATCCTACCCACTTGGTGTAACAGAGTTGCAGAGACAAGAGCGTCTTTATCCTCTCGCCTTTATCTCCTCTGCCTCCAGAATGGAGAAAGAAAACAGCTTTTTTTCTGCAAGGATGAGGGCTGCCCCCATACCTGCTGCATCCTCCTTTCCTCAGGATGCAGTAAAAATCATGGTCACAGCCTTGTTCTAAGCATATGTTCTGTTATTAGGGGAATATGAATGCCTAAGCATTATTTTAACTTGCAAATGAGAGGATATAAAATTCTGCAAAATGAATCAGCAAAGATGGAGAGGACAGAGAAGTCACTGTGAAACTCAGTGTTACACACAAAAGCACAGACAGCTGAAGAATGCCACAACTGGGAACCATTACGGTTGTTTTACTACCAATAGTGATAATTTTTCATGGTAAAGGCATCACAAAGCTCTCTGCTCTCCCTGCTAAGGGTTTTTAAATGCAGAATCTTTATGGGGAGCAGAACAAATGCTACAGGAAGAGGAAACAGCCACAAAGGGCCTTGCTTTTAGAGAGACTCCATTGAAAACACAATCTTTACTGCTCAATAAAACTTGGGGCTCGTTAGTTACATTCTTCCAGTGATGATGAAAGTGTTGTCTGATCAATTATCTGGGGAATGTGCATTAATCTAGGAGACAGCATCACATCTCTGAGTGAAAGCCTGACGGTGGCAGGAAAACAACATCTCCTAAAAACCCCAACTGCAGGTGACAGAGTTATCTCAAAGCCTAAATCTTGTCAGCAGCAGAGGAGACGCTGCAATTACCGCAAAGCAAACAAAGACAACTTTTAAGCCCTGGAAGTTAACATGGCTATAAAAGTCAATATATTTACAAAGGGGAGAAGCAGAAAGAGATATAAAGGAAAGCCAGAGGGAGTATCAAACAAATTACGCTTCAATTTTTATCCTGATGGTAATCAGTAACAGTAACACTGGGGTTATTTAAAGCTCTAAATACTGCTGTCACTTCCAATTGCCCTGACACATCCAGATTATACTCAATAAAATATTTTCCATGCCTGAATATTTCACTTGATGCTTGCTGCAAGGTTAGAATAAGCCGCTCCCAGGCTCCATACGCTTTATTTCAATGAAAATTTCTACTGTAGCTCTGCATAACATTTTCCCCACAACATCGGCATTACACATTCCAGAAAGGGACAGAATTAACCTGATGAATTTTTTGTTACCACTGAATTGGGGAAACAGAAAAGGAATTGATGAAATGCTTGTTTATCTTACACAGCAAGACCAAAAGATTTCTACATAAGTAAGCCAGCAGAAATGAGGAAAAAGAAATAATGTTGGATGTGAGCCAACTACCCTTATTTTGAAAGTATTCAGATGTCTGAGAAGTTGTGGATATATTTTCATTTAATTCCCATTTTTAATTCACTTTAGAAGTAAATTTTGTTCATTTTGAATACGTTAAAATGCAATAACATAAATTTTTATTTATTTCTAAAGGAGCTTTAAATTTTGGTACTTTCCAGCTTGGGGGGCATGGCAGTGTGATGGGAAAAGGATATCACTTAGGGGATGGAAAGACACCCTCAGAGGCAGAGCAGCATCACTTTCAAAATTATCCAACAGTAAAATTATAGAAACATGAGAGAACTTAGCAGGTCTTTCTGTGGTTATTCAGTTCATTCCTACATGACTCTTGATGTTATTTTGAAGGTAACAACCAGATATTTCCCAGATTTTGAAACCTTACTCTCTCCCTTCTCTTTCCCCCCTACTCTCTGAGATGGGGTGTTATTTGGGACACAATTCTAGAACTACTAAAAAGCACCTCTGAATGTGCTGGTGAATTCCAGTGACATGAGGAAGACTTCATGCCATTGGCAGATAACATCTCATTTTCCTATTTGTCAAGGCATTTCCCTATTTTGGCTTTATTAATAACACTTGCAATACTTTTATGCTTTAATGGCTTTAGTTTTTAGAATCATGCAAAACTAAAGCATTTGTGGAGGACTTTGTTTACTATTAATTGTGAGAGCAAAACAAATGCTCCTGCTCACACTGGTTCAATTTCACATTTATTTTGGATGCACAGGAACCTTAGTGCATTGCCTGGATATGGAGAAAAACAGCAAATTACTTATGCACTATGTTTGTTCACACTTCTTTTGCTGCCTTTCTTCTGACTCAAGTAGGTAGCTTGATATGTTTTTGGCTTTTTGGGGGCAGAGGAGGTGTGGCTGTACAAAAATCCTTTTGTTCCAACTGCCTCCAAGCTTTGATGCAGCTGTGTACAAAATCAGAGTGCTGTAACTATTTTGCTGTGCTTTATAAATATCTTTGTGCAGAAGCATGAAACACCTTTTCTACTAATAATCTATTTTTAGTGGAATTTTGCTCACTAGTTGATGGCAGGTGCTGATGCCCTGCTGAAAAGAAAACAACTCTGCGACACCCCAACACCGGAAGAAGCTGCAGGATCAGACACCAGAGCATCCTCGGGAGAGGGAGTCCCAGCAAATTCCAGTTGCAGAAATTCCTCAGGCAGCACTGCAACACCACAGTCCAACTGTGAGCCAGGGAAAAGCACCACTTCCCTTATTCCACTGTGTGTATCAACCACAGGTCTGTCATTTCCATCAGTTATCTTTATACAGCCACACAGTATAGAAATATGAAAAAAAACGCTGCCTGTATAAATTTTGCATGACTTTTATACTTCTCAGATACCTGAGCTGCTACCTCAGGAGATGCTGATAGAAAAATACATGCCATAAAATTATTTAGATTTCCAATAATTTCACAGGTCACTTAATGTATCTTTTGATTATTTTGTTCAAAAGAATAAATGAGGAACTCCAGATATAAACATTCACCTTAGGTAAGATCACAAATGCTTTTTTTGCTAGCTTTTCTAACCAAGCTGCAAGCAGAAGCAGCTCCAAGCTACATTTCTGATCATGTTAAGTGAGAATTTTCACCCCATAGGTGATGCCAGAAGCAGGCTATTACTCTTTGCTACTTTTTGCTTAGACTGGTTGAATTTTCTGGGATTGTTCTGCTTAGAAATACAGAAAACCGTTTTTGTCTTCTAGTACCTCTTCTCAGATAAATCCATGCTATTCATGCTTAAAATTATTACCAAAACATCTTGGCAGTAAACTGGACTGAAATACTTTAGACAGGCATTATTCTGGTGATTGTGATGCTAAACTTACTTGTTTAGCAGCCCAAAAGTTTAATTTCTTGAGAACTGAAGTTCATCCAAGAATACAGGAGACGATCCAAGGTACTTTGAGTATTTTCAGGACTCTGTGGCTCTGTTGCAGTGAACTGTACCTGCTAACTTGTTGCTTTAGCAACTCTAATTAAGTGGATATCGATCTATACATTGCCAAATTATCTTCCTACCTACATTATGGCTGCAAAATTAAAAAAACCATTACAGCTCATTGCAAGTGACAGCATCTGCTTTTAAAATAAAAGATTTCATGCTAAATGAGGGGTTGTGCCAATTACCATCCACTTTTTTGTTTGTTTTTTTAAAACATCTAGCTTGTCCCCTAACCACACCAACTTCTTCCCTGCAGATTTTAATTGATGGTTCCATCCTCTAATTACCTGACTTCAGTAGAGTCCGGGCTGGACTTGTAACATCATTTCACTATTTGTTTTTAATTAGCCCAATTATTGGCAATTGACCTGGACTTAACAACTTCTACATCAGATGTAATTGTTTCCCTTGCCGGGCTGATTAGGCGAGAATCCGAGAGCCTTTTGTAGCCTCCCTTCACCCTCAGCCCTGGTTCCTGAGCAGGGATGCTCCCACCGTGCCCTCCCCATCCTCCCCGCAGCTCCAGGCTTCCCGGGAAAAGGCTCCAGCCCTTGGTAGGGAGATCGTTTCCCCTTTACTCTCCCTCTCTGCCAATGGATTTGTCAGATCAGAGGCCCCTCTTTGGCGAGAGCCCCTCTGTCGGAAACGGTTCAGCTGCCTCAGAAATCAGAGAGAACTCAAGGAGAAGGCTGAGGATTAGTGCAGACGGGATTGTCTGGTGCTCGAGGGAGAACAGAACTGCCTTTGAGACAATCTTCTACCAGGTTTTTCTATGTCACCCCCTCCCCCCTCACACAACATCTGAATAATTAGAAAAGCTGGGGGAAGAAACCCCAAACAAACACAAGAAACGGGCTAAAACCACAAAAAAATGGGTTTATAAACTATGTGTATCTAGAGTACTGCAAAACTGGCAAGTGAGATCACGCCAGTCTTCAATCACTATAAACCTAGGAAAGATTAAAGGCTTACCAATCTCTGCTATCAGCACTGCTAGATCTACAATTCTATCATAAAGGACATAAAATTACTAATGACAGAAAGCCTGAACTGTACTGACACAGAGTTTGAATGCCTTCAACAAGCCAAATGACCCAAACATGGATAGTAAGACATGCTTTAGGGTATACTAAACTATTCTACAAGTTTCACTGTGTTCAAGCCCTGTATGCTTGACATCTGGAATTTCCAAGTTGTCAAAATCTTTGCAAGTGTGTTTCTTCATATTGCCCACCCTCTTTGAAAGTAGCTGGTAACATGATCACAGAAATTCAACACATGTACACAAAAAACCCAATTAATTCACTGGCTAAACCCACAGGCATAAAGTGAGGCTTGACCTAAGACTTATTTATAGTGATAAAGTCATTCTGTCAAATCTGCTGGATTCTGACTGAAGCTACTTAAGAGCACAGAAGGCAGAGCATTGCATTGTCCTGCAGGGAGCTGATGTTATGCCCTGTTAGTTTACAAGAGCTACTTGTAAACTGACAGCCCTGGCAAACCACCACTGGAACACAGCTATTTGCCCCAAAATCGCCCTTTAAAGGAAGTTTCCTAGGGAAAGACAAGCTCTGGAAACATTTCCCCCAGTGTGTGGTGTAGCTGAGTCCTGCAGTGCTGCTCATCCTCGAGCGCACAAATCTGTGCTGAGCCCTGCCCGAAACAGCTGCCTTTGGAGCGTCCCCAACCTCACATTAGATGCCATTTCCTAATTTAGGAAAAGCTGGCAAGCAGGTCAGCCCCTGTGCATCAGAGGGAAGCAAATGTCAGGTCACAGAGAAACAGGGGACGCTGAGGAGCTGCTGGTTTGTAGGGTTTGGGAAGCACGAAAGGGCAACACTTTCAAGAACTGCTCAGAACTGGGGGTTACACAGAAGTGACTGCAGAGCCATTTCCATGAGATTCCCCATCCACTGTGATGGAATGGGATTTGTTCTGCTGGGCTGAGCCTCTCCCCATGGTCAGCTGGCATTTGTTGGGAAACCCAGACCACTGGGCTGGAACTAAAAGCGGTTAAAAGCAGCACGACAGGCTGCGTGCTTCACAGGAAAAACAACCTTTCACCATCCTCCCAGTGACAGAGAGCACAGACAGCAGAAATCCAGGGACAGCAGGCAAAGTGACATCTTCACTTCTCAGGACAGACAAAAATAGCTTAAGCATCAAATGATGTGGATTGTTTCTAATGCAGATATCCCAACACTCATCATATCCCCCCATGGGGTAAACTGCAAATGGCAGAAGAAACATCCACATTTATTGGGATTTTCCAATTAAAACAAACAAAGACATAGGAGAAATCTCAGACTGTGAAATTCTGCTGTTCTGCCATGTATGTTCTAAATACAACATAAACAAAGATATCATAGTAAATATATTTTTAAGTAGCTACCTACTTAGTCATAAATAAACTTCCTAGTAATCCTGGTATTTATAATAATAGTGTATTGTTTTACATTTTTATATTATATTATTATTATATTTTTTTGAATAATCACTACTATGTAATTCATTGGATTCTAAAAATTTCCTGCAAAGAATTAAAAAAAAAATAAATTTGGGCTTCTGCAGTGAAGTATTGCTTTGACCGATTTTTTACACACTGGAAATAAAAAACAAAAGGGGAAAAAGAAAAAATAGAATAAATAAGGAGAGTTCATCTGGTTCCTAAAATCATGAGAAAGCCATTTTGGCCCAGTTCCAACTGACAGAAACCTTCATAGCCTTTATGTAGACTAATAATTTTTTTAAATTGAACATTTATTACTCATTCGTGCTTCCCAATAGTGAAGATTTTACTAATTAAATCAACTAAAAATGTATTCCACTACATCCACCTTACACAGCAGGGTGTAAGTGTGCTTCAGTCTAATGCAAATATAGGAGGATATATGTATGTATCTAAAGGTACCATTTTAACTACAGGAATGCTCCCCTTTGAGAGGAAAAGCAGTGAAAGCAGCTGCTCTTAGTCAGAGCTGAATGAAAATGCATCATTGAGATGTTTTGTCAGTTGCTGGTTTTGCATCTGTGGGTTTTGCATTTTCACAAGGCTTCTTCCTCTCAGGCTGAAGTGGAGAAACTGTGAATTCCCTCAGCAAGGGGTGAGACTGGGAAAAAATATTCAGGAAATTAAATGGGGGAGAAGAAGGTTTCTCCTTTTTGCAAAGGAAGTTTTTATTAGTTGTTTCATCATCTTCTAATTAAAATGGGGTCCAAATCAGTTCCAACACTGACTTTTCTGGGGTAATGCTGTGACTCACAAGAAAGAAGAAATGTTGCCAGGAACTACAAATGGCATGGTTTGTTTAGAAAAACACAGGACTCAAAGGAAACAGCTAACACACCAAACTATTTTCAGCATCTGGTAAATGTGTGCTATTCCACAGCAACCATCTCATTGGCAAAGCACTGGATACTCTTATTCAAACAAAACAATTTACAGGCAAGCATATGAGTGGTTTGTTTCTTTTTAACTCATGTATCACAAAAATGGAGCAATTAAATGCTTAAAATCCAGTGCATGCAAAATCAGGGCACTTCTGAAGAGAAAACACATGCGTGGCAAAATTAAAACCCCTTCTATTGCTTGAGCTTCTCATCTCTAAAACCAAGGATTTCACAACAACAGGATTTCTCACTCTACTAAATTGATAGCAAACCCAAATGCCAGTGCAAATGAAGAAAACAAATAAAACTGATCTCACTCCTGCAAAGACCTATAAAGTCCTGCTGGGATATGGCTTTGACTTTTTTTTATAAATGGGAACTCTAAGTAATCCATCTCAAAACATTTGGGAATACACTATAACACCTTAGTCAATTCTGTGTATTGGAACTCCCGACAAAAACTCAGAGCAGTCTTTTCTCCTTAGAATGAAACAAATAGCATTTCTGTAGCTCCTGGGGAAAAATAATAATTAGACTCATTCAGAGCACACATTTCTTGTATAATAATGCAAAAGAACAAGAAAAAAAAAAGGCAATTCAACAATTTAGTCCACTGGCTGTGAGCAGGGGAAAAGGTAGATAAAAAATTGTCCGTTTTCTGTTGACTTTTAATAGAGGAGTGCCTATTTCTACACATGCCTTTGAAAAATGTTTCCTCCAGATAATTTACGAAATCAGACTAAATCAGTTCTGAAATTGGAAATAAATGGCAGGAAAAATGCCTCAAACATTTAATAACAAACCTGATGAATGACAATATAGCCATCTCTCAGACATTGTGAAACACAAAAATGGATATTCAACAACGTTATTTTCAGGTCTGCTTTCCAAAAAATATGTGTGTTTATTTTAAAAAGTTGATTCCTTTCCAGTGCACAGCTCAGATTAAATGCCAGGGAAAACTCAAGAACTCAAAGGCCTTGTGAACATATGAACAGTTGCACTGCCAGGCATAATTGTTTTCTGATGCATAGCTGGCTGCCATTTAGCACATGCCCTGGTAGGAAAGGTCACTACTTACAAAAACACAATTCCTCACATCTTCCATTAAAGCAGGCAGCCTTCATGCCAGGCAGCACAGCACAGCAACACACCAATGAATTAATACATTATTTTCTGAAGCAGATTGCCTTCAGTTTCACCACGCAGAGTTGTCCTTAAAGTGTGACCATATTCATTAACCAGAGCATGAGTGACAGGAAAACCAACACCAGAATGAACAGGTTTAAGTTATTCCTGAACATTTATCAAACATGCCTTTATGAGGTAAGAACCTGTTTCCCTGGTTACCTTTGAAAATGTTGATGGGTTGAAATTAATTGTGATTTGGTACTACAAAGTGTGACAAGTTTAGGAAGAAGTTATAGGTTGCCTAAAACCAAAAAGCATCACCTCATCTTATTGCCACACAACTGCCTTGGATGAGTGAAAACAGCAGTAGCTAAACTGTGGTGTTTAGACACTTATCACAAAGGCTTTTGATACAGAGACAGATATAAAATGTAAGGTTTGCATGAAAAAAAATCCTCACTGAGGGATGGAAGGAAGGTTTTAACCTCATGGAAGTGAGAAGTTATTTACTAAGCAGTCAAGTAGGAGAGAGAGCTCCTGGTGAAATAAAGCAGCACTCACACATTTACACAAGGGAAACAACCTGTACTTCAGGACAGAGAAAGTCACACTGCCTTGTCTCTGCAAGGACAGAGCTTGCAGGATTCAGGTATGAAAAATTAATTTTGCCTGTGCCCAAGCCTGCCTGTAATTTTGTCAAGAACTTTGTTTTGTCTCAGTTAAATTGCCATCCCTGTTTTTTTTTAAAACCTTGGTGTGCTGGAGCCATCATTTGAAAGCAGCAGGTTACTGTGTCTTTGCTGTTTCACTGAGGACACTCCAGCCACATGCAGAATTTTTGGATTTTTGCCTCCCAAAAAATTCTGTTTGCTACAACCCAGAATTTAGCGTGTATCATGACAGTTATCACTCCTGTCAGCAGATGATTGATTGACTATATGATTATATCTTTAATATGGCTCTTGGATAATCCCAGTATTCAGTACAATCTCAGGGTCAAGGGCATATCTGTGCTCTTCTTCTCCACAAGATATGCCATGAACTTGTGAGACTTCTGAAAAGCAAACATAAAATAACTTCCTATAAAACCTGTGTAAGAAAGCTTTGAACTACCACAGTCCCACTTCTGGTTTTCTTCCTCTCTCCTTTACTTTCTGTGACCTTTTCTGAAGTCCTCCCAAATTCATTGTCACTCCACGCTCCTGACACCATGTGATGTTCATCACTTTCCTTAATGACCAAACAGAGATGAGAAGAATAGCAATGTGCTTAATGTTCAGCAGGAATTTATAACTACACCATCAAGTCAGTCATGACCTTACAAATTTCCATCAGGAGCTCCCTGGGACTTGCAAAAGAATTCATATTCAAATACACTGTCTATTATGTTGTCTCCTTCAAATATTATGCTACCCCCGCTTGGTTGTTGAATTTTACTGTTATTTAAGTAGCAAGTACAAGACCACGAAGTTCAATATTGACTCAAAATAGAAGACAAAAGTACCATTATTGCTGGGTTTTGTGGATACAATTTAGTAACAGCACAGCCTTCAAACACTACATCACAGTTGTATTACTTGGATACAGCATTCCCCTATGAGAGAGACTCTCAGTTGCTTCAGTCAAAGCAGAACATTAGTGAATATGACAAAGGCTTTCTCTTTTCTTTATGTCTGAGCAGAAGAACCTGGGACAAAGCAGAGCAGTCCTGAGTCCATCAGGATCAGGAGACAGCCAAAGACCAGCTCATTTCAGTCACAGCACAGAGGATCTTCCACATCCTCTTCCCATTTCAGCAGGACAGTTCCTCTAAATCAAGGAGTCAGACTTCCAGCAGAGTCCCATTTCCTTCTTCCCTTTAAAAATCACACCAACATACTGCTCTAAACATCAGCCACCCTGTGTATGATGCCTGAACAGGTTTATTGAATTTGTGAATCAAGTCTAGCTGCAAACAGAAAAATTGTGATCTACGGACAGATAAATGCACTCTCAGTAGCTTATTGCTGTAATGAAAATGGAGCAGTTCTGCTCTAGAAACAACTACCAAAGGAAAAAAAAAAAAAAAAAAGGAAAAGCAGGTACAGCTATACCAGGTCTCATTTCTCTCTTCCCCCTTTCAATCTCTTAAATCATTTTGCCTGCCCAAAAGCATAGCAGGCTGACCTGCAGTCCACCACTTCACATTGCCTAATTGGTTTGTTTCAATATCCATCCTCCAGAGGAAGACCCCAGCTTATTTCAACCAATTTAACTGTCGTGTTGTGTGCTGGAGGGGCTGAACCCTTTTTGTCCTTTGCCCTGGATGACCTTGTGCATATGGTTCAACTTGAAACCTTTTCCCTTCTAAGGCTTTCAGGGCACTTCCTTCGTTAAAATGCATCGAGCCTCCTTCTCCAAGGGAGCAGCTGCCTTTGTTGTGCTTCCCCTAACTCAGAGCCATCAGGAGCAAAACTTGTGCTTTCTCCACCAGCAGCCAGAGGTGTTTCCTCTCTGTGCACCAGTCCAGGGGGACAGGCAGGTGCTGGGAGGCAATGGCAAAGGGACATCCGCCAGCGTCCCCGCGTGACAAAGGGGCTGCACAGGTCTGGGGTGCTTCTACCTCTCCACACTGTATCTTCAGAGTGTTTTATGGTTTTATCTGCTCAGGAAGAAATCCTGCTGTGAGTGATCTGCAATTAGGCACGGATAGTTAAGCAGAGCTCCTTCCACGTGAGTGGAGTGCAACTCCCCTGAGCCCATCCTGGCAGAGCAGGGATCATCAAACCCAAGACACGCTCTGACAACAGCAGGCACGGAACCCTCAGCTGAGGGCAGCGCACCACACGCAGTCACGGTGACCAAAATGTGTCACCAGGGAACTGCCACGCTCACTGCAGGAGTACTGGCTGCCTGCCAGGCTGTCACCTGTCCTCAGGTACCTATGACAGCCTCTGCCAGGCCTGACCCAGCCTCCACATGACAGGATTTTATTCCAGCTCTCCAGAGCTTGCTGAGTGAGGGCTGGTGAAATCACCCCAGGAGCTTTCCAGCACCCTCTCAGACTGGAGGCAATGGGGATCCTGTGACTGCCATGGACTTACTCATTCACCAAGAGTTGTTGTTAACTTCTCTTTAGTCTATTAAGATGAAAAGCAGGTATTTTTGCCAGCTGACACTAGTTTAAAAAATACAGCATACTCCAAACACCAGTCCTCCATTACCCATCTCCCCATCCCACATCAATCTTTTAGATTTAGCTTTTCAAGTATAACATCTTTCTGACATTTTGGGGAGCTCATTATTGAAATTTTAGGCATTCTCACCTCAAACACCTGTCCTGTTACCTGTTTCTCCTTAAATAGTTTTCAACAGGAGAAAGAGCTTCCCTTGAAACTACTATTGAATTACAACTTAAGTTAGAATACCTGTTCCTAGTATTCTGCAATAAAATTAGGTGTGTGTGGTCTGTAGGCTCCAGACAACTTCTATCAGGATTTTGTTACAAATATACATCAGACAAAATGGATTCCCTATTATCAGGCAAAAGGACACCCATCTTCCCTACTCCTGTGTCCCCTGGATGCTGTTTGCATGTGACAGTGTACTCCTGCCTCAGGCATTTTCCCTTCCTGTTCCAAGTAATTTTAACAGGATAACATGAAGTTTATAAATATCTTCTGCCATAATAACCCATGATTACACATTTATTTTAGTCACAGGGCATAAAAAAGATCCCAAAAGAATAAAACCTTTTCCTTACCAATCTGTAGAGCCTAAAATTTTGCAACACAAACAGCTAACAAAATTCAGAAAGTGTTGTCTTTGTTGGGTGACATTTAGTGCTGGGGAACCCCTTTGGGATGTTCCATTATCCCATCAAATTTCCGTCACTATATCATTATTCTGCTGCAATAAAACTCCCTCATTCACATACTCCAACCTTTCAAGAGAAAATGAGCTGCATTGTACAAACGACTCATCTAACAAAAAATTTACAGTTGAACATAAACCTTCCTCCTCAAAATAGCCCCCTTCAGAATCCTCTCTATGAATTCAATCTAGAAGTAAAGAAGTCCTTTTCCATGACAGAGATAATTTAGAATTGTTATTGATAGACTTGATATGCCATTAATGGTCTTTAATGAAGTTTTTTAAAATGCAGTATCATTTTATAAAAAGATTTTATGGAAGATAATCAGGTAATAGATACATCAAGCCTTCCATTATTTTAGCTATACAGAAAAGTAGTTTGGTCATATTGGCAAATGGTTTTTGTTAGGAAATTTCTGGTGTCCATAAAGTTGTTGCTTAAAAAACTCCAAGCAGAAGAAAATAATTTCATTTCAAGAAAAAAGAACAAGAAAGAATCTTTCTAGAGAAATGATCCTCTTGTTTTCTAGGATACCTTGAAGTGTGTCTGTCAACAAGTTAAATGTGAAGTTTGCTACTCCCACTGTGTGACTTCCACTGAAGAGTCACAAGAAGGAAGTTGGGAGATCACAGAGCAGCAGTCACATAATGCCTAAAAGGCAGGTTACATTGGGGCACTGCATGGAAGTCCAGTGCACTTTTTTTTTGCACCAAGACTATCCATTCAAAAAGCAGCAGACCAAAGGAACCAAAAGGAAGGAACCAAACAGTTCACAGTTACTTCAAACGTTTCTCGGCAGTGCAAATGCATCTTCACAGCAACCACAGAGCAAGTGAAAGGTGTGAAGTGGCTCAGAGGGGTGCAGAGGGAGGGCTGAAGGGGTAAGGATGCCAGGAAGTTGAGAACAGGGATTTGCCCATTTCCTCATTATCCAGAGGTTTTGTTGCTTTCATGGACCACAGAAGCCTTTTCTAGTCCAAATTCCTCCTCAAGGATCCAGTGCAGCTGCCTCTACCTCCTCCTCACCTTCCAAATTCCCCTGGCCTGGTTATGGAAAAATGTGGTAATAAATCTGGGAAAAGGGATCACCTAATCAAGTTCTGACACTTTGAATGATGCTGATTTCAAAGTGTCCAGCAAGATAATCTTTATCATGTTCCTGAAGGAAAAAAGTTTCTAGATTTTAGCATCAAATAGCACAGAATACATTTTGACTTTTAGCTGACATTAAAAAGTTACAAAGGCATATCTGGGACAATGGTCTTAACTTTTTTCAGAAAGTTTTCATTTGAAGTATCACAGTTGTCCTATTTCTAATGTGAGCAGTGTCCAAAATGCCCCATTTTTGATGTCATTTCACCTCAAGCACTTTTCAGATGCGCTGGAGAAGGGATACAAGGATGGCAGATTGAAAAAACCTATGTCCTCCCTTAGGTCCTGTCAAAATATTAGAGAACATCCACTGATTCAAGCTCAGAAAGGCATAATTTAAGATGTTCAAAACTGATTAAATTCCACTGTTCCACCTTCAAACAGCTTCAACCAGTTTTCACTGCATTTCTCATGCTATCAGCAGTTTCCATCAATGAATATCATCCTCTTTGCACATTTTAACACACATTTGAGGAGAGTGAGCTTCATTATTCTCACAGAGCAAGCAGGAAAAGTGAAGTACAACCACCAATTTGGCCATTTCCTGCACAGGCCTGGAGCCCTGGGGTTGTGCCAAGCAGCACTGACAGCCAGGAGATGCAGCTGAATTCTCTGCCTGTTGGCACTGGGAAACACATGTCATTCTCAGAGAGAGCCTAAAAATCCTCCTCCTCCCACTTCTATCATTACAGAAGTTCTTCTAACTCTTCCAAACCAGGTGACAGAACTGCAATTAGGTATGAAACTCCTGAAGGGAAAAAAACAAAAAGCAAACCACAGTAGCAGCATATTAAATTCTGTGGTTAAAGAAATTTGAATTTAGGCAAGCGTGACTGAACCACCATGCACATGTCACATTATCACCTAACTCCTTCCACAAAGTCTGCCTTTACAGTTATTTTTTCTATCACTGAGCAGCAGTTTCACAGTGTGCTTGACTTCATGGCACCACCAACAAATTGAGTTTCTGCACCTCAGCGGTGAAGTGGTGCTGATCCAGTGATGTATCACTGAAAATGTGCAGCCTGCTGAGGGAGTCAACAGGGAACCTGTGCTTTTTAAATTAGGGGTTTTTCAGCTTGTAAAGATTGACAGTGTTGACACCTTATAACTGAGGGTAGGCTTGGTGTATTTTACTAACTAAAATGAATGTTACTTTCAGAATCAATGTCGTGGTGGCAGGTTGACCCTGAGGCACCCAGTCACCCTCTCCTGTGCCCTACATTCATTCCCTCTCTTAATTAACTACAGAGATTTGGTAACATTATAGATTCGGGGGTTTATTTTACGTATTTTCATCACTGATCTGCATTTACAAAATGGCCCCTTAGGAAAGAAACAGAAAGCAATTGATAAATATAACACAAAACCAAATGCATTAAAACAGCCTGAACTTCTTATAAGTAAGGAAGCATGCAAGTTTCCAGTCAGTCACTTCCTAACTCTGAACAATAAATACTGTCCTTCATGAATTTCCACTGGCAGAAAACCCCAAAATGTTGTTTAATTCACGTACACTTACAGCTATTCAATATCCACATTCATTAGAAAGCTTTAGAAAATCACTGGCTGTTCAAGGAACACAAACAAGAGAACTTTCCCATCCATCCCATCTGGAAAGCAGCAAACCCTTGTGCCTTAGCACTTGTTGAGGACCAAAAAAAAAAAAAAAGCTTCAGAGCATGTATGTTCCAGTTGTTACAAAAAGCATTTAATTTTAGCTCTTCCTTGACTTTTTTTTCCCTCCCCTCTCCATCTTATTAGTCCATGGGCTAGAACAGGATGAGGATGAGGTGTTGCATGAAATTGTTTGGTTTTTTTGGGCACAGATGGTTTCTCTTGCTCTGATTCACAGACAAATGAATCCTCACATTAAGAAGGGCATGCCATAACTTATTCCCAGGCTGGGAACAGGTATAGGTGGAGTGGTTTCCTGCTTTCCTCAGAAACCCAAAACATGGGGAGTCTACAAGGCTTATCTGGGCTTCCTCTTACTCCCTAGACCCCCTAGTGGGGTCTGCCAGACACTCAGAAGATAAATCTTCCAAAATCCAGAATATTTTGTTTGGATTTGTGCACTGTATGCCTTACAAATTTATAAATATACTGCTTGTAGGAATCAAAAGATGTAATGTATTTGGGGGCATCAAATGTAACCAAAAATTTCGGAAATGCCTTTCCTCTCTCTGTCACTGGAAGCAAATCAAAGTGTTTAGTCCAGCCTTGTGCTGCAAGACATTCTGTGCTGCAAAAAGGGATGGGGGTGTGGAATAGCCAAGAGAGATGGATCTCAATTTAAATGTAAACAATGGAAGCACATCTATTATACATACACCTACTTAGAGCAAGAATGAAAACCCATTTGTAAAGCCCAAATCCAGCTTGTCAGATCAAGATGGAGCAGCCCTTTCAAATCACTCTGTCTCCCAGACAGAATGACAGGGTGACAGGAGGAAACGATTCCTGCAGTCTGACTACAGAAATAATGAATAATCTGCTCCAAGTTGGGTTTTTTGCATTATTTATACTCAATACACTGTCTTTGTAAGGATGATTAGTGCACCATCTGCCTGGACCACAAACAGGCATAAGGAGACAACCTCCTGATTAAAATCTCATTTCTTTCAAACAGAATATGAACCCACCATTCTTTCTGGACATGCAGACCTCCAGTCTCCTAATTAATCTACATCAGTCATTAGATATAGATAGCCTGGCCAGACCTCAAGTTATTTAAATGCATCACTGAGCTAAAATATAATAGAGCCAAGCCACAAATATGAAGTTCCCTATCCTCAGCAACAACGGGTGCAGGATTCTGTGTCTCATTAGGGCAGAGCATCAGAATTAATCAGGAGCTCTGAAGCAAGTTTCTCAATTTTATCATCACAAGCCTCTGACTAATCCTGGGATTCATCTGATAAATGGGAATGTCTGCCTCAGAGCTGGCCACCCCAGCTTCTTCTGCAGAGACATGTTCAGCAGAAACTCAACAGCATCTCAAGGGTCATTTGTCAAACATTAGGATTAAAAAGGGACACAAATGAGATGCTGCCTAAACAGGACTACCTGTCTTGAGAGAATACAAAGGAACTAGGAGTGATCCCTCTAAAAATAAACATCCATGCTTTTGAGGCCTAAATTAGATTAATTTCAGGATCTTGGCACATAATACTATTGCAAAGGGCTGAGGTTACAGGAAATTAATAATTTCTATTAAATCTATAATGAAAACTAAAAAACATTGAAGTTCATAAAATTGAACTCACAGTTTTCAGTTATAATTAATAACCATATCCTTGTCCTTACCCATTCATTACTTTCCATCTTCATTCTGCTCTGCTCCAACATTTACAAGTGCTTGAGTTAAAATCATCATGCCAAAAGTGTCTATCCAGCCCAACATCAGCGTATTTGATGTAATAGCCATTAAAACACACACACACACACGCACACACTCATCATCATCTTTAATTCTGCAGCACAAATTAAGGGGAATTTTTTTGTCCAAAAACTCTTGTGAGATTTTCTGTCCTGAAAAACCACACATTTGTTATTACTGTATTCATAAACTACCAAAAACACAAAACCACTGTATTGATCTACATAATAAATAAAACCAATCTTTATAGGAAATGTAGAAATAATAGAACTAATACATTTCCTTAGGGGTCTCCAAAGCATTTGACAAGCATGAATTACATTTCAGATTCTCCCTGTGGGAGAGCTTTATTTGCAGAGCACTTTACAAACTGATCATCCAAGGCATAAAATCTCTCAGTTCTGAATTGAGAGAGTTTAAGAATCCATGTGCTGAGACTTGTTTACTATTGAAAACTTCAGTCAGCTGTCAGTAAGAGAAAGCCTAATAAATGTACAGACTTATAGATTAACTTTTGTTGGAATAACTTCTGGTTCATCCACAGGATGGGTACATTTCTTCCTAAGTCTTTCTCTCATGGATTTTGTATAAACTGTTCTGAGTTTTTGTTACACACTTCCTTGCTGCTTACACATCAAGTTCTCATTAAAGGAATTTTATGCATTAATATTTTCCAGGCAAAATGCACAGGTGACATAATTGCAAATTATACCAGTTTTTATGCTGGCACTCAAGAGAATTCCTGAAGCCATCAGGGTGAATTACACAACAGTATAACATTTAAAAAACAATAGCATAAAAACCTTCCCTCCTTTCCCCTCACTCAAGTACTGGTTCACATGCACACTGGCACTCAGAGACCAAGGTGATGCTGGAGGAAGTGGGGGCATGAAGAAAGAAAGAGAAATTGCCTGTTTCACAGAGGAAGAATGAAGTTCTATATTTGCTTTCATTTTGAACTCAAAACAAAACCATGCTGATAAAAGAACTTTGAGTTTACAGCAGCACAGAACACAAAGTGGCTTGAGGTGCTGTGTTGATTTTCCTTTTCTCCCAAGGAGCAATGTGAGCGCAGGGTACCACAGGGGCTGCTTAGAACATTAACAGCAGAGGCCCTGCCCATGGAATTGTGGGTCACTTGGAATAATGATTGAAAAGGAAATCATGGCCACATCAACTGAACGATTCAGCACATTCTGGCAGGCAAATGCAGGCACATTTGGCTAAGATTTCTGGCCTAGTGTGGACAGAAATCAGTACCATCATGTTTTATTTAATTGCTGACTTCCTGTGAAGCCTTTGTTAATGTCCATGTTGTTCCTTTTCCATCCTTCATTAGCTAAGAATGTAAAGAAGAAATACTTCCTGTAGAGGAAGGACCTAAAGCAATAAAATGGACCCTTAACTCAAATCTACATGCTCTATGAAAATAAAAATCAGCAATATAGTTATCATTATTATCATTGGATTGCTATCTTTAGACCTAAACAGAGAAGCTTTAATAGGACCAGTCTAAAAGCAATAAAATTTCTATTTTATTTTTATTTTCCATTTATCCTATATTTTATAACAAAATTGAACACTGTACTCAGTGTCAAGCTCCCAAGTCTCATCTCTCAAAAAAGTTTTTTTTTAATTTATAAATTTCCCTTTATGCAATGGAAATACTGTAAAAATATCTCTTCTCCTTCCTTAAGAAAATTATTGCAGAATTTACCTTTCTGAAGAATATTTTACCACTTTTAATTTCCTACCTGAAAGGAGTTTTCAAAATATCTTGAATATTTAGAAGTTTCCATCCTTTATTCATCTTTAGCTACATTTTTGGCCAGATCTACATTTTCCACCACTGGCTATTTGCCTGCAGCTGCAAAGAAACCTTTTCTCATTCCACTTTAAAAAATACTGTAGCATCTGATAATGCAGTCTATGCAGTCCTCTCAGGAAAGGAGAAAGATTTTTGCAAATCAAAAAGCTGCAGTATAAATTCCATCACATCATATTGCATACATAAATAAGATGAAGAAACCTAATCCAGAGTCAAGAAAAATCCTATTACACTATCTGAATTTTTTGGGATGCACACAAAAAACCCCAGAGCTGTAACTTTCCTGCTCACAAAGCTACAGGTGTTAGGCTCCTTTCTAGAAACAAGGGTATTTAAGGCATTTACTCCTTCTGTTCCTGAGTTTGGATAATGTGGAGAGAAAAGGGCAGTTTCTTCCAAATGTCAGCAATATATTTATGAAATATTTATGGTTTTTTGTCAGAGAGATCCTTAAGGTCCCTTCTGACCCAGTCCATTCTATGATTTTATTAAATCAGACCAATTTGAGCTTTAATATTACCTACAATAATGAGAATTCAAGTGAAGCAAATGAAAGCAGTCAATACACAAACCACACAACCATTATTTGCCTAACTGTGAAACAGCAGCAAAGAACTTAAATGAAAAGAATTACTCATGCACTCAGCATTTCACTTCACAATCTGTCAAAACTGGAAATAAAAATCAAGATCTCTAAGTGCTTAACTACTATTTCAGTTTTAAACCTGAGTTCTCTTACAAAACAAAAGTGGGGCAGAACAGAAAAGAAGTTTTATTTGGACCATTGTGAAGTATTGGAGGTTTTATTTGTACTATATAAGCTATCAAACCCCAAGTATTAGATGTATTTCAAGAATTCCAATATACCAGAGAAAATTGTGTCCCTAGCTGGGGGCCTCAAAGTTTTATGAATATTTCTGAAGCACTTTATGTCATTTTACGAATTACTGCTCAAGTAGAATAAAATATAGTCTCATTAATAAACAGTCTTTCCTGGAGACAGACACATCAGCTCCAAGGAGAAAGAAGAACAGCAGTCACTATAACCAATGAAAAGATAAATTCAACATTCCCTGCTTGGGCAGCATTAAGCATAAAATTTTGTTTCCAGTCCCACTTAGAAATCGATTCTCTTCTCCCATTAGGACAGTGCAATGTAACATCTGAGGTGCTGCACAGCTTGTCCCTGTTGTTGTTCCTTTTCAGCAGACAAGATTTATCTGCCACAGAGGATAAGCCATTCCTCCACTGCATCCTCCAAAAAAGCAACTCTGATCTGACCTACCAGGACATTTCTCACATGCCAGTGTTCCATGGGAAAGAACCTTCAGCCTATTTGGAGCACAACCCTCTTTCCATTCCATGTACAGACTCACTAGCACTGTGACACACCAGTTTTGGTAGGGACACATCATTATAAGAGAAGGAACAAGTTTTAACACTATCATTATTCCAATATTTCTCTAAGAAAATAAAATTTTCAAACACAGCATTATAAGAACTGATGGTAGAAATATGAAGAAAATAATATTTTTAGCTAAAAAAATCCATCCCCCCTTGTGAATAATTAACTATTGCTCAGTGCAGCACAGGTGACCTTAACCTTAACCAGGTTATGGACACATAAATCTTGAAATAAAATTAAAAACCTCTACACATTTCAGTTACTTTGAGAAGCCAGAGGGAGGAGAGAGAACACCAGCAAGATGAAACAGTTTCCCCCGACCTCTCTTAACAAGAGAAATTTGCTCTTCAGCTGGTTTAATCAAAATGTCCTACCATTTCCCTGAAGAACCCTCTCTTGCTGCTGCTTCAGCAGAATTGCCATTCTCCCTTTGCCCTTCAACAGGATGCTGTCTCACAGGAGACCACAGCCACTTCTGCACTTGATCACCACCAGAGTCCCCAGAAGGTTTGTTTTCCAGACCTTGGAAGGCTTTCCTGTCTGTTAAATTAGAAAATGATGCAGCACTATAATCCTCAAGTATATTTTAAGCTCACAGAAAGCACAGACCCCAGGTGAGTGGCTCCTTCTCCAGAGGAGTAAGGACCTACTGGATTAAATAAAACTTAGCAGGGAAGTAAAAATTTGCAGGATTTGAGAAACTTCTGGAGTTTTAACACGTAACTACATAGTGAAAAAACAGAGATGAAACTCAACCTACTACATTAAAAACAAAAAATACTCACTAACAGCAGAACCATCAAGACAACATACAAAGACAGCAAATATTTTTCTTCTTAGTGAAACTATTACAGTGAAGGGCAATATGAAAGGTTTTCATTATCTGTGAATGGGTGCTCTCATAATTTTATTCACCATTTCTATATATTGATTAATATCTGCCATAAGGACAACATTTGCAACTGCATTTTTTCCTGTCTTGTATAAACTTGCAACACATCTGATGCTTTCCCCATTTTATCAAAGGAACACAGGTAGAATTCAAATTTATCTCATGTAATGTGGGGCACATAAAAAAGTCCTAAAGCAATTAAGCACCCATCTTAAATTATTTGTATTTTTATTATTTTTGGAGACTGCATTTTATGTAAATATCTCATTGCTGATTTAAAAATCCGTTAGAACAGCAGAGAGCCTCTAAAAGCAGGCAGCTTTTAGAGCTGGAAATTCAGAAACCATAAATCAGATTACAGATAGCACAACTTTTAAAACTCATTTTCTGGGCCCTGAAGGCTTTAGCATTATAAACAAATGCATATTTTCAAGGGAATAGGTATCAAAAATAACTCTCAGTCTCTACAACAGCTTTAAAACCACGTCTTAGGCTTTTTTTCTCATGCTAATGTAGGTGTAATCAGCTTCTGAAGCAAGGCCAGGATTTAGACAAGGCATTACTTCCTTCACCGTGCTTGGGAATCAGATGAGAGAGTGAAGGATGCAGATACAAGGAATAGTGATGCTCTCATGGAATCTGGGTTCCAGTTGGAAATCCAGAGCCTGGTGGGCTTCTGGCAGGCATAAAACTTGCCACAAATCAGGCATAAAATCTCCAACAAACTCACCTGGGTGAAAGTTTAAAATCAAAGAAAAAAGAAGACTTTGGACATAATGATAAGGTTGTAGCTATTCCGTTGTAAAAACTTAAAGTATTCCAAGAGAAAAGCATAGTAAGGATTAACATCTTGTATTAAAGAGACTTCAATCTCACTTTGATGTTCTTTCTGAACTTTTTAAAAATTTTTTGAGAATAACAATAAAAGCAAACAAAAAAACTTGTAATAGTTATACATATTTTTTTTTTTTTTTCCCAGATGAGGGATTACTAGAACTGGTAAATCTTTCTGGATGCATTCAGTGCAAACCAGAGTTTTCATATTCCCATCAAGAACAGAAAAATACCTTTTAATTCTGCTTCTGAAGAACCATACTGGGGCTAGGAGAGAGCAAAGAGACCTGCTCTGGTTGAAGAACAACAGTCCCACTAAAAGAAAGTTCAATCTCTTTTCCCCACTGTCAGTCTTTTGAAAGGATTTCCCCTCCCCCCCTCCTCTAAGTCATTTTCCCTTCAATCCTTCCAGTAACAAATCAAACCCAGAAGCTTCTTGAAACCTACTGAACACCTATCACAGAGATAGAGGTCATGAAAAGAAATGACAAGGATTTCCCTGCTACTGCATTTTGGCCTAAAATTGCAGGGGAGACTATTCCAATGAATGTAACTGTTTTATTAGCATCTTTGAGAATGCCTATTTTTCATATTCCTAACGTTCTAAAATACAGAAGGCACTTGAGGCTGCAGATGTTCCTCTCTAAAAGGCAGAGAGTCCATAAAATCTGTCTGTAAATGACAAGGAAGGAAGGGACCTTTAGGAAATGTTTCAGTGTGGAAGAACTGAGTCCCTAGACTGGCAAAGGGCTCCCCCTTTCTCTTCCAGCACCCTTTCCCCCACTGCCATCCAGCTGCATCCTGAGATCAGGAACCAGCAGGAGCAGGCTTGTGCCTGAAGGGGTTTTTTTTAAGTGTTAGGTCATCTGGCCTGAAATTGTATCTGAATTTCTTTAAACCCAAAATACAGTGGAAAATCTCCAGTGTGATACATTTTCATATGGGTACCTGACAGCTCTGCATTAAAATATATTGCAATATTTAGATGTTCTTTGCAGCTATTTAATTAAAGGTAATGGTAAATGTGCCAATGCCTTTTTATATTGTAATATTAATATTTAGTGCCCTAGCTCTAGGATCTTACATTCATTTATTGTGTAAGAGTAAGAGGACTAAAAATTGTAGCAAGATATTAGACCAGGAGATCTTGTTTTCCCTCCTCCTTGTGCATTTTACAAGATTACTGTGGTTGTATAACAGTAAAAACTGTTTGTTCATTTAAATATCTGGAAAACTTGAGGGAATTATTACACAACTCAATGTGGATTATACAATTCATTTTGGATTCTTCACAGGAATTGTAAATTTATGTATATTAGAATTATGTTAGAACTGATTTTCCTTATTCTTTTAGTTCCTTAGTTCAGAAAACTCTAAAAGAATACTATTCTGAAGCTAATCAAATGAAAACAGAGTGAAAAAGAAGCACTCAAGAGGGTCACAATTATAACACTAAGGCAGAGTAAATCACAGAAGATTCTTACATTTTCCACCTGAAAATTAAACATTAACAGGCCACTACCTGACATTAGAAGCTGCACAACTGGATAATTAGCCACAGAAACAGAATAGCAGAAAAACTTTAAATTTTAAACCAAGTGAAGAAACGTGGACAAAGACACTGTAGAGTGGCTGCCCCACAGCTTGAATACATTTCTTAGAGACTGTGGAGTAAAAAATCATGTTAAATCCCAGGAGAGTATTCAAGGAATAATTTGCTGTATCTCTGAATTGAACACTTGAGACATTCCCTCTGCTGGTAGGCAGCAATTTTCCTTACTGCCAAAGTGTATTTTCCTGTAAATGATGCCTGAAAATGTTCAGAGATCTTTCAAGCTGACTGTACTTATCTAAATTGTCATGAGAAACAGGGAAAGAAGGAAGGAAGGAGTGGCCTTGAGAAGGACTGCAACCAGTAAACTTCTAATGGTAAACATTCTGAAGGCAGCTGTTGAAGAGGAAAAGAAAGTAAGGAATTCAATGATCTGATGCAAATATATTGTCCTTTCTGTAATTAACACCTAGAGCGGCTTTCACTATTTCTGCAGATAAGTACAACAGTTCCTCAGCTTCTCCTGGTTTCAGTTCTTCATTTCTATCTCAGAAGTCTACACCAGGTTGGAATTTTCAGGAAAACTATCACTTCCAAGGATTGCTGTTGCAGCTTTCTACAGAAGCTGCATTTTTGAAGTAATTATTTACCACTAGAAGTTCATTTACCACTAGCAATAACACCTGATCACACTCACAAACCTTCATAAAAGTGGTGGTATTTATCCTGTAAATAATGGAGGACACGAAACAGGAACCTCAAGCATTTGCAGAAGCAAAAACCATGTTCAAATAAATGGGCCAGACAATATGCTATTTTTAAAAAAGCAGCAAAGATGACTCTAAAGATAAAAATATTCAAGTGTTTGTACTGAGGGAGCATTTCTGAGCACAGCCACATCCATGATCCCTGATCCCCTCACTCTTATCGATCCATAATATTGGTACTGCTGCACCTGGGTGGATTATGCAAGAGTTCATTTCTTCATTCAGTATATTCTTTTTAATGCTTCACCATCAGTTCTACTTTCACAAGGACAAAAATTAATTCATTTTCTCCTGTAGATCAAGAAATTTCTGTTTCTTCCACAATCACTAAAAAAACTTTTTCTTCTTTTTCTTGAAATCACTTGGATTGATAACTGTGCTGCCACTTTTGACTCTTCCCTCATCTCTGCCCCTCTCATGCCTCAAATCCTGGTGATGGCTTTTTGCACTCTCTCAGAGGGTGCATTTCCATTGCAAATATGAATGTCACTTGTAGTTGCAACAAAACCCCTCCAGCTTTAAATTAGCCAGGACTGATAACTGACCTCCAATACCCAAATTTCTCACATCACTGGTCATACCATGCTGTCTTTGAAAGGACTGTANGCTGACCTCCAATACCCTTGACATCTTCTCTGTGTAACCTGTGCCAGCTCCTATGACTACGACAGTAGGTATCACACCAGGACACTACACATTCCAAATTTCTCACATCACATGCTGTCTTTGAAAGGACTGTAAGGGAAAGGAAAATGCAAAATGTGGTGAATTTCCATACTCATTCTTTGCTAACTATTTGCAAGGCCCAGGTGAAAATGCAGAATTTGCTCTTTTTTTCTGGAAATGTGAAAAGGGAATGAGGGAATTGCATTGATACTGTATTCAACCTTGCCAAAATTAGGTAAACGTTATCTAATGCAGTAGGTAAAGCATTTTCTTCTCTGTAAAGTGCTGGGTTACGTTCCACTTCAGGAAACATCAGACTGCTTGGGAGGTGGGGGAGGGAAATTCCCAGAACTCAAGCAGTCTTCATCATTTTCCTCTTAGTCTCTGGCAGCGTTAATTACCAAGTGACCTCATGTCAGATCTGTGACATTAACGACAAAGATCTCACCAGCTCAACAGACCATGTGCCAAACAGGCATGGAAATGGGTCCCTACACTCTGCATCTTCCTCCTGTGCTTGATGTCCCTGGGTGCATTAAAAACAAGAGCCCTTGTTTTTCAGTAAATGAGATTGTGCACATAAACATGTGTTGCACACAAACTACTGACTCTAATACTTCAGGTTTTCTCCTTTTGTCTTATAAATAATTGCAAAAAGAGGGAAATAAATTCTCTTTCCTTCTTCTAAAGCTTTTTTTGCCTGTGTACAACAGATGTTGTTTCCACAAATTAGTTTCTAATTTCTTTCATAACTCAGTCAGAACAACCCTTCAATTCACAGTCAGGGAATAGATTTAGTGCTGCACATAATTCTTGTAATTATGCAAGAAAACTGCACTTTGCTAGGTGAAAACCTTGGCTATCAATCACTGGGTTTAGTGTATGGGCAACTTAATCTTCTGTTCCACCAGCTGCACAACACACTGAGGATTCCTTCCTTTTCCACAGTGGGAAGGATAAGTGATTCCTGGGATAGGGAATGGATAAGGAGGTAGCAAGGGGGCCAGCCCCACTGCTGGACTGCAATACATGGAGTCATTAAGAATGCCACTCACACCTCCTCCCCCAGGGCAATCTGCAAACCCAGCAGTATTTAGATGCTTTCCAGTCATCAAAATGCAGTTAGTCACTACAAGCAAATAAAGTTCCTCCCCTTTCAAAAATAAAATTTTAAAATCTAATGGAAAATTGAATAAAACTGCCTGCCTGGCTCAGGTGAGCAGTGTAGACACCTGGTGGATCCTGAACTTGAAGTTCAGCACAAAAACTGCAAACGTCACAATTAAAATTGGCAGAGTTACACTGTGCAAAAGATTATTCATACAGTTGTAGCACTAGGAACAAAATTATTCTGAATAGCTTGCTGCTGGGTTTGGTTTTTTTTAAGAATATGATTTACTTGTTAAATGAAAATTGATTTTCATTTTTATTTAAAAGCTGCTCCATTGCCAGCCACTAAAGCTGAAGTTGCTGACATATTAACATGTGCAGAATACAGAACACATTGAAATTTCTCCAGGAGGTCACATCCAGGTACCTGAAGGCAAGTGAAACTCCAGGGGTTACTGAAAGGGTTTTAAAGGAACTGATTAGGCAGCCCTGCTTCCCCCATAAAACAGGCTCACTGCATGCCCTTAGTAATCCAGCTGGAATCATTATGCAGTCCCAGGATACACTTAATGCAACTTCCATACAAAAATGCTGCAGGGATAAGGGGATTAGAATTTCTGAGAGAATGAGTACTTCAGAGGAAGTAGCACAATAAAGTCATCATAAAATGATAGGCTTGTCTCTCCCTTCCTTGTCTTCTTTGATTTCTTAGAGGGGAATGGAGTGACAAAGTGGTTTTCCAAGTTCCAAAGCATGCATCTGTGCACATGAAATTTTTTTTTTTTGTTTGGGTTTTTTCTGGCCTTTTTGGTTTTTTTGTTGTTTTTATTTTTTTACCTCTAGGCAGAGGAAGGCGATCTCTCCCTCTGACCAGTAAAGATGAGACATACTTGAGTGCTTGATTCACTTCAGTGCAGCCCAGTGACAGGAGAAGAGGCAAATAGGCACCAATTAAAATGGAGGAATTTTCATCTGAATGTAATAAAACACATTTTTACCATGAGGGTGGCCAAACACTGAAGCAGGATGCCCAGGGTGGTTGCTGGCTCTCCATCCTGGACACAAGTTTGAGCAGGGGGCAGACTAAACAATTCTGTGATTCTTCATTGCTTTGAGAAAAACAAAAACAAACCAAACAACCAACCAAGGAAACAAGATGTTCCTCCCACAAGTTACATCCTACACTGTCAGGAAAAAAACCCCAAGCCAACACATCCTTTGGCTCATCTTCAGACTCAAATAAGACACGGAAAAAACACAACTGAATAAAACTCTTCAAACTACTTCTTGATACAAGAGGTGGCAAGAAAGTCAGGAAAACACTGTACTTTTGGTTATATCACGCCCCACACATGTCCCAGTCCTAAACTGCATCTAGATTATATCTTCAAGTAGAATCCAGGGAATTAAACCTAATTAAAGTTTACCAGAGAAAATTGGGCACAAGGGTTAAGCAGAGTAATTGAAGTGACTGAAAGCTCAAAGGTTTGGTGAACATCCTTATATTGGCAGTTTTGCAAAAAACAGCTCACTTGGACTGAACTTAAGTTTGTAGAAGCAGGTTCAAGATCCACCCACTAGACCTTCCTCATGTTAGAAATTTTATGTTTGAATATTTTCAACTCTTACTCAGCAAAAGGCAGCATTTCTCAAATTTCTTACAAAGTATGTGCATTAGAATGCAAATATTCTCTGCTTTTGGCTATTATTTTCTTTCTACTGGTGAACTATTTTCTCTTTCTCAACTCTGCTCATTACACATTAAAAAAATAAACCCCAACCAACAGAAAGGGGAATTACATGAAACTTGCACTTCACGTTATGACCCTGAAGTCATAAATGGTGAAGTGTCAGTGACTTTAATAAGCCTGCTGCCAATATATTTTTCATCCTAATGATTCACTAAATATTACGCTAATATTATGTCAAAGACCCCAAAACACAGGAGGAGGATTCTGGGTCTAACTAGGCAGAGAAGTTAGTTTGTTTAAAAATCCACATGACAAGGGAGGCCTCAGAAATGGAAAGACATCCTCATAATCCTTGCTAAGCCTCTGCCACAGTCTATGGGCATGACTGCATTTTTGTTGTGCTAACCTAAATGGGAAGATTATCTTAAAAACATCAGCAAGACTGAATAAAAAAACACAGGGGTGGAGACACTTCCAGCAGTCTAGGGAATAATAACAATTTGAATGCACTATGTGGTTTAGCAATACCAGATTCAAACAAAATCTCAGAAGCACCAAGAAAAGCAATTCATCTCTATTGACAAGATAAGGAATCCTCAAGGAGAGATCAGAGTTGGCTATTAGATGTACTTATTTTGCCACTAAAACCTAAAAGCATGAAAAGAAGATTTCACCAGGGAAATTCTCTGCTGCTGCTGCTACTCAGGCATTTTGGGATTTTTCAACTAGTGCACAGAGGAAGGCAATGGTCCCTCTTGCTCTCACACTTACTTTGTTGCTTTTCCTTCTTAAATAAATGTCTGTAGTAAGGAGGAAGCTCAAAATTAAAGAGGAAGATCAGAATTAAGGAGAAAAAAAAAAAGAGAAACAAGTTCTACATGAAAAGCATTCCATGCCTATGAGTGCACTTGGCTCACAGAGGTTTGACTCCTGTGAGCAAAAGGTGAAGGAACAAGAGGGTTTGAGTCAAAGTCCAGGAGCAAGAGATGACTTTGTACAGCAAAAGGTATTTCATTCCTGCCACAGAACGAGGTGCTAAGCAAGAGTCACTCTTGTCTTCTCAGTCCCTTGCCCTCTGTGACTTAATACTTGGAAAAAGAATCCTCCATGCAATACCTTTTGTACTGTAATCAACCTAGTTTCAGTCAGGATGAAATTCAGTCTGCTGTTTGTTTCCTCATGGGCATTCTGCTTTTCCATTTAATTAATCTGTATCTACAAATTTCCACAAGTCTAATTACTTGATTGTTAAGAAAAAGAACAACTTAAAAAACAGGGCACAATCTTCATGTTTTCAAGATATCTCTCATAAGACCCAAAACATTCAATATCTGATAGCAATGTAATGAATAAAATCCATCTTTTTAATTATTGTTGACATACCAGAACTTATAAAATTGAATTATAATGGAACACTTGGTTATGCAGAGAGTTTATAAAGCAACAGAGGAATGACTTACCAAGGAATATTATGTCTTAGAGATGAAGAAAATTACAAATAGAGCAAAAATTGCACATAGGCAGACTAAGTAAAGCACTGCATTAAAAATTAAGGCAAAAAATTGTTGAGCCATAAAAAATACGGTAAGCACACATGCACAACAATGAGGCAGCAATAATTAAAGATAATGTATGGAAGCCACACAATAAAACACTCAGTACACAGCAGATGATGATAAACATAGAGTATAGAAATGAATAATCCCAAAATTGATGTGCAAGCAAAACTTTAAAACACAACACATTGACCAGACAATTCCAAATCCAAATTTGGACAAAACAGCACATAAAACTGTAGAGCAAAGATAGGTATTTTGATTTATTAAGTGAAACATGGCATCAGCCTAAAATAAAACCAATGCAAAAAAGCAGGTGGGAAGAGGGGAAGGAATGCAGGTCAGGCTGGCTGCTTTTAAGTAGTTCCAAAAGCCTTAAAATAAAAGTTTTGAAGAAGAAAACTGGGGCATGGGGAAGAGGTAAAAGTAGGAGAACACATGAACAGCTTTATGGACAAAACCTTTGCTGCTGAGAAAACCTTAAACTATAAGAAATATTTTACCTATTTATTCAGGAAAAATAAAAATTCTAATAAAAAGTTCATCATTGAAGGGAAGATCATAGAAATTAGAACTAGCTCCTTAAAGTGAGTTACAAATTCATCAAAGTAGGAGTGGTGACATGCTCCTTTGGAGACTCACAATGCTGAATGCCACCCAGTTCCTGAAAGACTTTATCTTATTTATTATATTCACGAGTCAGCTGGACATGGGGGACAAGGGCTGCATTGAAATTTCTTGGAAAACAAAATTGGGAGCAACACTCAAAGGAAAGGATTGGAATTTTAAACACAAAGGAAATGAGGATTGGAGTAATAAAGAATTCTACGTTAAAGTACTGAATCAAGCAAAGGTTACTTGGAGACTGAAAAAACCCTGCATTTCTGTTATAACATCAAACATGAAGAAAAGTTTGTTTTAGTCAAGAGCAAGGTTACAGCATAAACACACCATGCCTGTGCAAAGGCCAGTGGCACTGGTGATGTATCATTTAAATAGCATTCAGAAGAGGTAAGGGAATTACTGCCCCTGTAGTATGCACTGATGTGAACAGTTTTCATCCAGGCTCTCACACAGTCTGTGCAGAAAGAGGATTTATTCAAGTGGGTATAAAATAACATCTACCAGAACTGCAAGGATACAAGCCCACTTCACAAGTCCACACAGGAAGAATACTTGTTTTCAAAATGAAGGCTGAGATAGCATAGATCACATCATATATCATATCATATTCTGTATCAGTGATAAATCAATTTAAATTCATCAATCCCCACTGGGGACAGTGCATCTGAAGCAATACAACACATCCACACTAAAGCAAAACAAACTCTCGTGTAGATGAAGTCTTGCAACCCTTGGTAATTAAGTTTTCTTTTGAAGCACCTCAGTTTAAAATGTTTAGTACCCATATAAATTTGCATGGTTTAATTATTGACATGCAAGAGGTACTTTTGAATCACTTCATGTTTTCACCCTTAACAGCATCATGCAACACTGAGGTGATGCATTTGCTTGTCAGCATTGATACTGAGACAATCTCAAAGTTTCCTATTTTTGTTTTATGCATTCTAAGTGGAATCAAACCTAAATATGAAAGATGTATGACAAACACTGAAGCATGCAATGCATTTCTGCTTTGCTTTAGTCTTATTTTCTCTCATTTTGCACACTGTGTGTGCTCCAGCTCAACATGTATCTCCAGCCTCGGCCTAAATCCAAGCAATTGCCATCTAAATAAGTCTTGGACTAAGAGACTCACAAATGCCAAAGCAGATATGGTGCAGAATCGTTCTGATGAGGTTCCAGTTGCCCACATCTCTCCGGAAATGCCTTTTGGAAAACCTCCACGAAAACAGTGTTTCCATTTGCCTCATCAGAATCACCTTTCTCTTCCAATGCCAACCACATCTTGTGCTTAGCAGGAGCTACAAATGGCCATTGCTGAAGATACAAACCTTTCTTTTGGCATACAAAGCTCTGGTAACACTGGCACACCCATCAAGGCAGACACGTTTACATAAAACCACAAGAATGGTAATAAAATCACACTTCTTTTCAACAAGTCACAAATCAGTTCCTGTCAACAGTTACTCACTGTGTGTTGAAAAGAAAAAGATGCTGGGTTTGCTTCCCTGTCACAGCAATACTATTTTGTTTATATATTATGTTTTTCAAAGCAGTGCTAATTTGTAATACTCTACAGCAGACCCCCAAGTGAGGTTCAGCACCTGAATGAACTAACACAGAGATGTGAATCAGAACAGCACATTGTTACCCTTGCTTCTCAATAATGGGTCGAAATATTTCAGTTTTCACCAAAAAGGCATTTTTAACCATGGCAAAACAACAAAGAAAAATGTCTTTGTAAGAGACTTAGAAAAACATCTTTACAGCAGGCAAAATATTCAATCAAAGCTTTACTTATTTACTTGCAGTACAAATGAGTTTCTTGAACAAGCATCTTGACTGAAATGTCAGCTGAGGCATTGCAGGTCATTTTCCTGCATGGCTGAAATCAGTTTAGAACTAGAAATGTGCAGAAATACTCAGTTCAGTGTAGCAGCCATTAATTTTGGATTTTACTGTGCTGTTTCATATTAAATTTTTTTGCTTCTCCCCACAGCTTTTGCATGTATCTGACATTCCATAGTCTCCCCATCTCAATCAAAAATCATAATAAATAAAAGCACCTCGCCACCAACAAGGGTAAGGTTAAACTGTCTCCCTGTTCCCTCTTTTGTTTATGATAATCTGATCACAGAAATACCAAAACTTTCAGCACAAAAAAATTACATTTTCAAGAGGGCAATGCAGGAGGCAAGGAGACAGCTGTGGATCTCAAATTTGGCATTGAGCATATTCCCTGAAAGGTGAAGCATCTCAGTCCAGCACTTACAAATTCACGGGCTCATACTTTTAAATAGAAAAGCCTGAATAGAAAACTTTAGTCATCATCACAAAAAAGAGAATATGACAGTGAAAACTTTAAATAAATAATAGTTTAAAATACAGGAAAACAGTTTAATTTAGAAAATAAAATTATGCCAACTCCTACAAGAAGTACTGAAAACCAGCCTACAATCCAAACTATTTTCTAGCAAGTTTCATTCAACCTACCACAGATATGCTGGGGTATATAAATAACTAAACACTTCCCTGTGTCAGGCAGATGGGCCTGTTGGCAAGAATTAATTTCACCCAAATCAAAAATGAAACCCTTTATTCAATGTAGCTTTATGAGAATTATAGAAATTTCATATTCAACCTATTTTTGTTTAACAGTTTGAAAAAATATTAAAAGATTACCACAGAGACAAGGTTTTATCTGCCTGCTCAGATTACACTGTACTTACAGTGAACCTTACAGCATACATGATTAGCCCTAAAAAGTCTCTTTGGTGATTTTCTCTTTTAATGAACTGGTTGGAATTCATTATACAGTAATTGTGAGGAGGTTTCACAGATAGGCCTCTGTCTTTAGGGGGCATGGAGCTGACAGACAGCAATTTTTCTCAAAAAGCAAGAAAATCCACACACCTTCCCTGCTAAATGAAGCGTAGATATTAATCTGAAACCTTCTATGAGCAAGGAAAGACACAAACAGCAGAAAATAAAGTCCAGGACAAGCAGGGTAATGGGTTTCATTCAACTTCCAATTTACACCATTTTTCTCAGGTAGAACTCGATTTTCAGTGCTGACAAAAATTGCATTTGTCAAGACAAAAATTCTTCACTTTTATTTTTCCACTGCAACTTTTGCAAAGGTCAGAGCCCAAGTATTTACATGCCAGAGAACAGGTGGTTTTGTAGGCTGTCCTCCTGCCTGGACAGGCACAAGACTTGGAAAGCAATCAGGTACTGGAATTCAGCTTCGATGCAACACAACTCCAGCTGTTACCATAAAGAACAAATGATGGCATTTTTGCCAGCAGGGTCTAAATGCAGCATTGTTGAGGCCTTTCAACAGACTGGTTTCCTAATCAACCTAGGAGAAAGGTGTGCCACTGAGTTACTTCATCTTGGGAATTTCAACTGCACAACCTTTTCTCATAGGGAAAATATATTCCTCATACATTCCTCTTGTACCCCCTACGTCATCTACAGCTTGGCATTCCTGGGGTGAAGCTGAAGGCCAGGAAAGTGCTGTCACAGCTCTGCTAAGAACAAAAGAATTTATCTGAGCCCAGCCCAACATCCTGTGCCTGCTGGTAGCCAACAACAAGTGCTTGAAAAAAATCAGTGCATGGAAATTAATATAATTTTATATTTGTCCTGATCAAGAAATCCATAATTTCAGGACCTGCTCAATCAGACGTTACATCTGCATTTCTGGGTTAGCTAACTCTGGATGGATTTTTCATCCATGAGTCCACCTAACCAATTCTCACACTTGACCATACACTCGAAGATTCCAGCTGATATGGGAACCAGGAGAACACTTCCCTTACAGTGAGGTGAGTCATCTGAAAACCAGTAGGGAAAGACCTGTGGACTTTCCCAGCTGCAGACCAAGTTGACACTGCTGTTTGAAGATTCCTGTCTACTTGCAAGCTACATATCCAGGATTTTAATGCTTTCTCTTTTGCTCTAGAATATCTAAAAGGTCCACAGACATCTTCATTCTGCCACACCTCATAAATTTTAGAAAAATATGTTTTCACAAACACACTGAATTGCAAGTAAGTCCTTCACTAAGCTTCTCTGTAGAGGTTCTTCCCTATAGGGGTCCACAGCTTCAACTGCAATATTTGGAAACCAGAAAGCACAGGCTAAAGGGCCTTCTGCTTATCCTGCCTAATGCTCAAGCTCCCTTTTAGCTGGAGTGGCACAACTGCTGCAGAGAAGATAAGAACTGCCATCTATTTCCCAGCTGCACCCATCATCAAACAGCACCAGCTTCCAAAACACTTTTGGCCTCCCCATCACTGCATGTAACAACTGCAAGTTTAGTCCTGCATTTGCTTTCAAGCTCCAAGAAGATGAAATTACTTCATTAGGGCTGCTGTTCAAGCAATGCACTCAGCACATGAGCCATCTCCAGGAGCACAAATACTCTCAAGATGAAGTCGAACCCTAGAGGACAGTGATGTGTGAGCAGACATGTACACCAGAATTTCAGAATCAGGGATTAAAACCTATCCAGACATTTACTGATTTCATTGTTGAAACTGTTCTGTGAGGACTCAGCCCTGCTCTCCAGTCACAGGAAGTTTCCTCTGCACTTTTAAGTATATGAAGAGTTCTTTTTGTGGGAGCTGAAATCCACACGCTTTTCTGGTAAGCATAAGGGTAACCAGAGTTCAAGTTACATTTGAGGCTGAAGATGTAACATCTTCATTAAGAAGTTCTAGTAAAATGTGCTTTATTCATCTCTCAGAAAAGGTCCTCAAACCCCCTGCAGATTCTCCACATGCTGGTAAATGTGGGAAAATTTGCACTTGTCACAGATGTTTAAAATTTTAATCAAAGCATGTCAATGCTCATATAACGAGAGTTTTTTCCCCGTGGTGAAATTGTCATAATGAAGGTTGCAAAATTACCATATACTTTCAGATGAACTGCAAACAGCCTCTGTCTTTTAGCTGGTACATATTACAGCACTCTTCCCCTGAAGCCCACATCCTTGACTAACTGCTTTCCAAAATATGCCAGTCAGTAATTTCCACCCTGGATAACTGTCACAGGCACAGGCTACAAAATGTTTGTAACTACTGTTTTCAAATTTTCCCTCATTTGGACCCCAGCTTGCCAAGCCAGAGGTGCAAGTCTGCACTAGCAGCACTGCAGCCAGACCCTGGACAAGAGCACATCCAGGTGTTTGATATCCACTGGCTCACCTCCCCCTTATATAAGCCTTTCTAGGATTCTACATTCATAGAAGCTACATAAATATATGCCTCACCCTTCCAAATAGTGAATTGTTCTGGGAATAAAAACAGATTTTCCTCATAATCCTCCTTAGAAGCATGGCACAGATTGAAAGGTAACTACAGCAGGAGTACAAGGAGAGGGACAATATCTTGTGTCATCGACATCCAGATGGAAAGCAGTATTTATGTGATGACATCCATATATTGTGGATTAGCCCTATTGAAAGATAATTATACAGAGTAATTTATATTTTATACATATATATATATCCAAATATTCCAATATATATCCAGGTAGATATATATCCAAAATTCAAAATATAATATATAAATTATCCCTGAAGAGAAAGAAATCCATCTTTTCTTTGTATAACCATGCATCAAGCCTCCCAATTATTCGAGTTGTATGGTGAAACATGCATTTGTTTATTATTGTGGAGGATGTACACACAAAAGCCTGTGGAAACAAAGCAAGAAAAAGCATAAGAAAGGTTTCCAAGCTGATTAATAACAAAGGAAGGGTCATGTATGGTGCAGATGACCATAAAGCTTGAGCACTTTACTTACACCCCATCCTCAACACAACCCAATGTGACTTTGAACATATGAAAACCAAAAATGCTCTGGGCAGAAGCAAAAATCCAGTTTCAAAATTCAAACTTCCTGCAGCCATGACAAGCCTATTTAGGAATATTATACCATACCCTCCTTCATCCTGCTGCTTTTAAGCAATCAGTGAGGTTTAAAAAACTTGATGGTAAATCAACCCTGCATTTCACAGACAGCTGGTTTATAGTTTAAGTGCTCGAGTAAAACCTCTTATCATTCTTTGTATACACTTGAAAGCCACTTAGCTGAAATAAATCTGTGCAAAACAACAGCAAATGACCAGTAAAAAGCTTAATTATGCTGCTTTATATCCATGGTATGGAAGGGAGTTGGAAAGAAAAATAGATCGACTGATAAAGCTTGGTTTTAAACGAAGTGATGAGAACTGGGTTGGAGCAGAGAACACGATAACTGGGCATAATTCCAGGCTTTCAACAGCACCTCAGGCTGTATATGCTTTCATGCAAGTCAAGTCTTCATCATAAAGGGTTCTGAATCAGAATGTCCACATATCTTTGTGGAGATTTTGCCTATCACAGAAGGCCTTTGCTTTTACACAGCTCTAGCTGAGAAATTGAGCTGTGCAAACTGATCACCCCAAGAGACCAGTCTGAACTAGTGCCATGCACAGCCCAGAACTGGAGGCACTGACTGCAGTGCCAGAGCTCTGCCTCAGGCTTTACTGACCCCAGAACACCTGAGTTCACCCCAAAAGGAGTGCAAAAAGGCAAGGGGTGAATTCCCAGCTCACTGCTATTTTCATCACTCAGCTACAACGAGCACCTCTGTGTGAATTAAGGAGGAATCTGCTCCTAGGTCAATTCATTTCAAGGAGGGGATGCAAATCAGGGCTCAGCAGCTTTTTTTATTCTCAGGAAAAAGCAGCATTTTTCAGCTGGGAATGACAGCCATAAGTTCAGTTTGATCCTACCAACCAGAAACGTCAGAGAGGAAAAGCAGGTGGTGTCAAGTGATGACAAGAGAAGAAGGGGTAAGTGGTTACTGCATTTTCTAAGGTGAACTTCAGGCTGTCAGCCTAAAACTTTGTTTTATGGACATGGACATCTGGTTTAGAGTATGGAGCTTTGACATTGAAAGCTCTGGAAAAAAAAATATACATGCACTATGCAAAAGAAGCACCGGTGCTGATTTTGCCATTAAATTCATTATCCAGCACTCCATGCTCTGCCTGGCGTTGGGTGAATTTTGTGATAAGGGTGCTTAGATAAAGTGCAGTCCAATATTTAAACATTTACAAATAAGATTAATAGATTAGCAACCAGACAGCTTAGTACATATCCCCAAGGACAATAAGGATTATAAGAGAAATCTAAATTAATGTTTCAGACAAGCCTAAACCTGCAATAAGGGGGAGCATGCAAGAAAGGATTGAGGCAAACCACATCACCCAAAACCAGCCTGACCTTTCTGAGAGCTTTCCATTGGCACCAGCTGCCCAGGGCTCATGCACTGTCCCTTAAATAAATGATTTTAGAGACTGGTGGTGCTGAAGATCTGAAGCTGAGAAGGCTGTACCTGCACGTATTACACTGGGCAACACTACCCTGTCCATGCTCTAAAAAAACCCCAATGAAGCACAAAAACCCAACCAGATAACTCACATGTGACAAAGTCATGTGTGTGCTATAAATTCACCTCGAGCTTGCTTGGCAGAGATTCTTCTGTATTACTAAACTTCAGTGAAACTTTCCATCAGTGGAGTTCAGTTGGTGTTCAGAATATATAGAAATGAAGAATGAAACTGAACAAGCACAAGGTATGAGCAAGTTTCACAGTTTAAAATACTAAAACAACAAACGACAGACTTTACCAGAAAGTGAAAACACTTACAATTGCCCACAGATACTGCAAGAAGTTAAAACCAAAACAAAGCAGAAAACCCACATAAATACACACACACAAACAGGTATATGTGGATTCCTTTCTTTCAGTGATCAAACTCCTTGAGAGGGATTTTTCTTCCAGCAGCAGGGTGTCTGAATTAGAGTGGCAGTATCTGATCTTTTTTATGAACCTATCCATAAACAGAGCTTTGTTATAGCCACCATCAATCCTGTCCAGTGCCTCCTGTGCAATTTACTATGTGTATTTATTACACCAAAACCTCATTACAATAAATTGGAACTATCCAGCACGTCCCTGGAAGTATTCCCTACAGAATGTTATATATTACAAAGCTCTGCTTTGACTTCCCAGCCCCCTTTCAGGATAAACATGGACTACAAGTAGCGAGTTTCATGTTCAGAAATAGCATTTATGAGAAATGTCATCTGTCAGTTTGCCTTCAGCAGCCAACAACCTCACATCCTCCAAGCTAAATTATGTTCAGTCACGTTAGACAAAAGAACAGATCTAACTCAAATACTTACACTTAAGGGATAATTGAGAACTGATCCACTAAATGAGCACCTCTAATTACACATCCTAGGTGGGGGAGGGGGAGTTTCTTCTCTCTAGAGCTCTAATTTCCACACACCACACATGTCTTTTGTGAATTGAAGTGATGAATATACATAATTATAAAGTTCTCCTTGCAAATTAATATAGTTAAGGCTGAAAATCCAGTAATCAGAGGGTGTTTTTTAACAGACAGAAACAGCACTACAGCACTATTCTCCCATTCCAAAGGCTGTAGAACAACATCCAAAACTTCACCAATGTTGGGATAACTAAGAAATGTTAAAACAGAGACAATATTCATTGCACACAGAGATTTTGGAAAAGTTACCCTGAGTTGATTCAAGAAATGATGACAAGAAGACCAGGAGAGGCAGTAGGAGCTTCCTTAGCTTTTGCTACTTATTTTTTTCTCCCCTGGAAACTAAATAAATGTCCCCCACATTTAAAGGATGTTGAGTGTGAAATACAGAAGTTTTATTTTGCATCGGTATGACATCACATGTTTTTTAATTACTTGCTGTCTTCAGTCTTTCTCAGACATTTTGAAAACTCACATCACATTGACTGGCAGAGAGCAGAGATCTCATGTACCAAAAAAGTGCAAACCAGAACACACTGAACACAAAACTGAATTTGAACAATACCAATAACTTTGTTCTTTTTCCCCTTAAAGGGGAGAAAACCTTTTCCAGTACAGGTGCCTGATGATCATCCAAAATCCTGCTCTTAGCCCAAAAGGAGGCAAGTCACTGCATCTCCTTTCCTCTGGCATTATCTGACTTCCAGAACTAATCCTCTTATTTGGCACACAATCACATTTTTAATCTAAAACCACCTTATCCAGACCCCAAGATTTTGTTTTGTGTGTATTTTCCAGGGGAAGCTGCTTTCCTTCATTGAGATAATGCATTGCTGAATTACAACCTCTATCCAGCTGTCACTCTTTGCCAAACATTCAGAAACATAAATGAACTCTGACAAGTCATTTATCTGGTAATTCAGTGTCAAAGTGTAATAATATCACTGGGCTTTGTGCATTATCAGTGTTAGAGCAGAGCTGAAGTTAAAATGCAAACTGAAAGCACCTTCTGTGTATCAGAGTAAAAGTACTACAGTTGGTGTCCATCCTGTTAATCCTTTAGATTCTCAATTAGGTAAGAATAAAAATGTGAGGATAAACCCAAATGCTACACTCATTAAACCAGGAATTAAATGCTTAATGAATGCAGTGACACCTGTAGTTACTACATGGGTTTTAAGTCTTCAAGAAGGAATACCTGTGGTTTGCCATCCTGACTCAAATCCCCATGGAGCTCACATTCCCATCATGAGAGGTGAGTGCCACAGAAGTAAGTACAGTGTGCAGCAGAATAAAGATTCTGAGCACATCTACTGAATTTTCCAATTTTGCTAAGTAAAGGCCACTCTGCAAGAACTGCCACAATCCTTTCCTCGCTCCCTCCTTGCCCAGACAGTCACAGAACACACTGTCACATGTGGGAAATTGGTGTCGCACCTTCGGAATGTCCATTCAGCCAAAGATGTTCCATCTTTACCTCTTGCTGTTATAAACAAATACCAAAACATGGCGGTTTGGTTTCCCTTTTTTTATTCTTTTTTGTTCATCTTTTTGTTTGGTTGGGGTTTTGTTCAATTGGTTGGTTGCGGTTTTTTCTCCTGGATGTAAAGCAATTGGCAAAGATTTCCTTCTCTTCTCTCCCAAAGAGGTTATAAACTGAAATAAAACAGCTGAATCTCCCTCATGTTCCTCTCTCTTGGCTAATGTTACAAGCTGATCTCCCTCAAGAAGTGGCAACTTGCTTTGATCACTCTGGTACAGTTGATATAACAGAGTAGTACCATTTCAACACAGTCAGCCCACAGCACTCCCTGCCAGGCTGAGGAAATTTCTCCTGTGCAAAACCTCTCTGTTGCTCTGTCCAGTCTCACTTGTGATGAATTCAGTCTCCCAGTTTTATAAGATCAGGGTTTATGAAAACGTTGTTTGTTTCCATGTGACAATCACAGAATATCCCGAGTTGGATATTCCCACAAGGGTCATCAAAGTCCAGCTCTTGGCCCTGCACAGACACCCCAGGAATCACACCCTGTGCCTGAAGGTCCAAAGGCTGCTCTGTCAGGCTCAGTGACCATTCCCTGAGGAGCTGTTCCAATGCCCCAACACCCTCTATGGGAAGAGCCTTTGCCTGATATCCAACCTAAAGCTCCCCTGACACAATTCTAGACCTGTCACTGTCACAGAGAGCAGAGATCAGTGCCTGCCCCTCCTTATCCTCTCATGAGGAAGCTGTAACTGAGTAAAGTCTCCCCTCAGTGTCCTCCAGCTGAACAGACCAAGTGACCTCAGCCACCCCTTGCATGACTTCCTCACAATTCCTTAACTACCCTTTATATCCTTCCTCTGCATGCTCTCTAACAGCTCTACATCCTCGTTATATCATGGCACTCAAAACCACACACAGAGTACTAAAACTCAGCCAGAAAGGGGCCAATACTGATTTTACTGATGCTAAACCAGACAGGCTAAATCTTAGACAAAAAAAAAGAAAACAGGACAGTAATATGATGTATTTTTTTCTGTCATTAACTTTTTTATGTTAAGCTCCAAGCTGAACGAGAGGTGATAGAGAAAGAATCTTACTTCAGGGAAGATGAGATAGAAAGGATTAAAGAAAAACCCAAACCAACAACAAAACATCCCAAGCTGTAAACTGTCGGTTTTCTATGCTACAGGTAAGTCCTCTAGTCTGCAGACAAAACAAAGACTCTCCTTGATGTGTCCCAAGTTATCCATTATATATAATTTATTAAAATAATCAAGATTTATCCTTTTTTTTTTTTTAACCAGAATCCTGCACTGATATTTTGCTTTGTAATCGCATAAAGAACTTCTGCATGTTAAATCTAAAATTGCTGCTAAGGTCAACAGCTGACAGATGGATTATCTGGAGAAGGTAGAGAGAGACTTATAAAAAGAGAGCACGAAAACAAAATTATTTCTTTTAGAAGGGAGAGATATCAGGAGGGGGAAGCACATGAAACAAGACATGAATCAAAGGAGTCTCTTTCTCTTCTGATCTTGACCACAAAAATGCCTGGTCTGCCCCTGATGCTACCCCAAAACTGATACAGCAAAAAGCACCAGTCAAAAATGAAAGGTATGTCTTACTAGCAAGTTCTTCCTGTATTTTATTTTTATCCCTTCCTACATCAGAAACCTCTTCTATTCACCATTACACCTCCATTTTTTTGTGACAGTCTGAAATGGAAACACTGAGTAGAATTTCCCTCCTCTCCTACTCATGTTTTAAACACAGCCCATTGATGTTTTGCTTTAGCTTGTTTTCACCATGCCAAATCAAAATCAATCTGCAATTTCTTCGACTCAGCTAATTATCATCTATGCAGTACTTAGCTCCAGACAGTTTAAAATCCCTGACATTTCCCATGTCTCAAAAAAAAAAAAAAAGGGCTTATTAGATCCACTTTTCGGGTTCCTTTACAAAGATTTGTGTTTAATAAACTCAGGCAGCTTTAAATCCTTTTCCAAGCCTCCTTCTAAAAAAGACTCTCAAGCCTTTCTTGCTACAGTTGACTAATGGCTATAATCACCTGAGGCAAATTTCCCAGCTCCTTTTAAAAATAAATAAATAAATCATAGCCGCTACATTTTCTGTTTTGAGTTAAAAAAACCAGCAAATCTAACAACGGACTTTAAACTTTAAATGGAAGGTTTAAAGTACACCAAATGTACAACTCCACGTTTCATGACCCAGAACTGTGCAGAAGCAAGAAAACCCTTCCCCACACAGGATTTTTTGCCACGCCATCTTACCCCAAAGTAAGCAGAGCTTGCAGAGAGGTTGTGCATGCACGAAACATCGAGGACTCCATGCCATGTAAAGATCATTTTGGCTTCATCGTGTTTGCCACTTCAGTTAGAAGAAGAGATGAGCTGAAAGTATGAAGCAAAACATTGAATCAACAACTGGTCCGAGCCATCCCTTGGAAAGCATCCATCTAAACATTCTGCTTTTTTCCCTTCTTCATCTGTGTGAAAATCTCAAGACACCATTAAAGGAGTTCACTAGAAATTAAGGATTATAAATTAACAAACCACAAAGAGAAATAAAAATCTGAAAAGGAAAGAAAAGAATAAATAATCTTAAGACCCCAAGACTTGGAAAAACAATTCTAGAGAAAACAGGTGCTGCCACATAGAACAAAATCAGATGCAGACAAACACCTCAGAAAAAAGCATGGATTTGAAATATGATTTATTATGCTTCAGTTGTGATTCCACAAGTAAATTTTGTGAGTTCTCTCTTTACTGATTAAACTAATGTCACAATTATTTGACTGGATTTAAACTACAGCTTCTTAATAGATGTCATAAAAGTATGGGGGAAGGGATTAAAACTCCAAGTTTGAGTTAAAACAGGTATTCAATGATTTCATTTCTCCAAGGGGTCTAGAATCACACTGGATCTTGATTGTAACTTTTTCCTTCTTCCTGTCATTACCAGCCATTTATTCCAGAAAAATATTTTTGTACAAGCTTGGAGTTTAAAAAAAAAAAAGGCAAACAAAATGCCATACAATTTTTTCTGCCAATCACCCCCAAACTCTGTCAGCAGATTCATATGAATAGAAACAGTGAATTACTGAGCTTCCTGACCATGTACATGAAATAACCTGCAATACAATTTCCCCAGACACCCCAATAAAGGTTGAAATCGCTGCATTTTGGAAATGTAGCAACAGATTTTAGAACAGCAACAACAAAAAAGATTTTTGCTTTAAATATTAACTGTGACCACAAGGTAATGTATTAACACAAGGTATCACTAAACACTGTACTGCCCTAGACTAGAGCAACACATGGCTAGACAAATACTTGCAAGAAACATGGAATAAACTGTAGCTTGAATTTGACAAAACAAACTCTGTTTTGATGAAAAGACAAGCCTCAGGTGATACAGGTAGTATTTAGTAACCTAAAAATGTAACAGACTTTGTTACAACAACAAGATAATTGCTGATGATTAGCACCTCAAAGGGATGCACAGGACCTAGGACTGTAACATTCCTGCAGGGCAGGTGCATCACACAGGAATTTAGGTTCTCCATTTCACAAAAAGGCCTTTAACCTTCTGTTTGCCACTAGACAGCTGAAAAAGCAACCCCCTGCACCCCACACTGATGTTCGTGACAAGCCCAAAGATAAAGCCGATGCAGAAGACAGGTAAGTAACAAAGGGCTTCTCAGTGAGCTGCCTACGTACCTGCATTAAAGAGAAACAGAGGCATTAAAGGCAAAACCCAAGCAGGCAGCCAGAAAAAGGACTGGGAAAAGTCTTTCTACCTCTTCCCCTCTTCCCATGACTTCCATGAGGGAGAGCTTTGAACAAAAGTACCGAGGAGAAGAGTCTGGAGTTCCCGTTTGATGGTGGCAGTGTTCAGGGGTGCTGTGAGAATTCTCTGCACATTCTCCACTGCTAAGGCTTTGCCCTTCCAAAGGATTTGCATTTCATGCATCCACGACAGAAAATGCCATGATGGCAACTTTATCTTCTCCTAGCAAACAATTATTTGTGCCTGGTATTTCAAAACGCAGGCAGGTTTAACGCCACAAAAGCTTTCCACGGTTGGCCAAAACAGAAAAGCCACTCCATAAAGCACAGCATTTTAAAGATGTGGTCTCCAAAATGGCACATCAGAGTTTTTTGTATCCTTTTAACAAACTTTATTCCTTTTAAGAGTAATAGGAGCTAAGCACGAGCCAAAGGATAACATGATTTAAGACTTAACACAGATTTCCCACTGTGGACACAGATACTACAGGAAACAACAGTCAGCTCCCAGATTTGTTCCAGACTATAAATCTTTTCTGTTAGTATGCATAAGGCACAGCTAAATGTGTCTGCTCAAACAGAAAAGAACAGGCCTAATCAGAGGGAGTGAGACAGTTTCTCATAAAAAGCAGGGGAGCTTTTGTTTGGATTTTGCCAGCTATCTCAGACCAAAGATTTTTGTAACACATGCAGGATATGAGAATATTTTTGACAACACGTGCAACAGTTATCACTCCTTCTTTTCATTGATTTAAAATTAAATAATAGGCTTTGATTTTATCCTCACAGTACTTCTAAAAATAATAACAGTCAGGATAGGAAAACCAAATAATGTTATCTCCTAACTAGTTTTGTTAGACATGAAAAGAATGTGGCAATAGAATCTCAAACATTAAAAAGGGTCAGGGATCATGGATGTGTTTTCAAAATTATTTTCAAAGCATCACAGGGGTTCTGACACTCTCAATAACCCAACGCCAGTTTATTTCCCACATCCTTAATCCTTTACTTTGGAGAAAGGGTCTAAGCAAGAGCAAAGGGAAGTGGGGCACAGCTTTGCTCTCAGAGGTCACACACGTGTTGCTGTGCCTGCACTATGCCTGTGCTCATTTCCAGAGATAAACACAGCCTATGGCTCTTGCTGTCTGAGACATTTTGGGAATTCTTGTTCAGCAGTTCAGGTTATGCAAGATAAAACTTCTTCCTCGCAGGGAGGCCATTCTTTACCTCTGAGAGATCTATTACCTTGCGTGCACTCTGTTCATTAGTTCTGCTGTGTTATTTTGACTTGGATTTATATCTTCATTTCTTAAAAGTATTTGGGTTTCACTTCCTTCAGTTGCTGTAGCTTCTTCCTCAATATTTCCTATGGCTCTCTGATCCTTCCAGATCCACTTAGGATGTTTTTCGTTTAATCAAGTGCTGAGATCTAAATTTCACATAATTTCTTTGAGAGTATTTTTTCTTTGTGTGTAGCCTCTTTGGTAGCAATTGATTGCTAGATGCAGCAATTTTAATCATCTAAAGACTTCAGTCTAAGTGGTCTCAAATTGCACCATATGAATTAAGGAGATGGGCTCAAAATCTCTGAAAGCAAGTTAGTGCAGAAATAACTGGACTTTATTTTGAAGGAAATGTTTCTATCAGGGAAAGCTTTTAAAAATACACAAACACATCACAGAGGAAGTGTAGAGATGGTGAACTGGGAACCAGTGCATGCCATTTCTCACAATACAGTAGCAGGGAACATTTTATGAACATTAAAAAGTCAAACCAGAGACTCTGATTTTCTCCTGTGCTCCTACCTGATGTGTCCAACAATCACTTGCTGATTATATTATAATTAATCCATTAAAAATTCCCAGTAAACCACATGAAAAAATAAACAAAATTCCTTTAAATAGAAAAACATTATAAACTCAGGCCAGCCTGTTACAAACATCAGCCAGCCAGTGACCAAGCAGATTCATCTGGAAATTTGACTGAGTGCTCAGAAGAACCCAACCACATGCTCTGAGTCAAAGAAAAAACTACTGAGAGGCTGATTCTCAAACCAATGCATGGATCTTTGTAATGAATAAATAAAATATGAACTCACAAGAGAGCAGGCCTCAAAACATTCAAAAAAGCAAATGAAGGAACAATACCACAATGACTTTACCAGGTGGGGAGCAACTTTGAATTCCCATCTGTGCTGTCATTCAGTAAGAACTTGAAATATCAGACAATTAAATCAGGAGTAATGAAGTCTCAATTTTGCTCCAAACTGAAATAGAATCTATGCATGGAAAGGATCAATTTGTGGCACAGCACTTACCTAGTGCTTACAAAGGCAACTCAGCTACAGGAAAGCCTTTATGCCCTGTTATGAAGATTTTGCCCATTTCAACTAAACCTTAAAATGGCCTCATTATCCTATGCCATGTAATGCCTGGAAGGTATCTGGAAGTCAGAACAGATGGGCAGTAAAGAGGGCTCAGGGAAGGGAAAGACAATGGATCAGACATATCCACATCAGCATGTTGAACAACTTCCAGTAATGATCCTCATCACAGAGCTGGACCCAAAAAGCATCTAACAGAGACAGTGAACACATGACATGCCCCCAAACTACTTCTGCTCCTCTTCCATCACCCTTCTATTTCACTGTCATTTTCAGACAGAACCATGGAGTCCTTATCCTCTCACACTCCACTTTCTTGGACACTACCCACAAAAAAGTTTCTTTTCCAATTAATCCAAAAAGATTACTTTCTTGGCCACCTTAAAACACGTACTAATAAGGTTAACAAACCTCAGAACAGTCTCCAGTCTCCTGCAGGCTGTAAAACTTCCTTGCCAAGACACGTGCTTGGTGTGCAGCAGTGTGGCAGAGTTCAGTGGCCTGAGCCTCACCAGGTGGATGGCGTGCCAGGAACCCAAGCTAAGAGCTGATGGAGAAGAAAGCTTGCTCCACAGAATTCCTAAGAGTCAGAAAAGCCAAAGTGCAGATGAAGGTTATCACAGAGGAGCAGCACGCTGCGAGGACTAACAGCTATAAATAACACACAAAAGAAACTGTTTTACATTTGTTTGGGTCTGAGAACACATAAGAGAGATGGATTAGAGCTTTTTCTTGTGCAACACATCAGATTAATTCAACTACCTCTTCGCCAAAGAACGTCTTATGGGACTACATGTTCCTCTCCTTCCAGGACTTTTGTTTCCTTTGTTCAAAACAAGACTATTTAACAGAAGTTTGACTTCTGAGATCACACCTTTTGCTTCTGACCCTTGCTAAGTCTCTAGATGCTCCCTGAATCTTTGTTCTCTCTCAAAACTAACCCAGACCTATTTACTCCCTCTTCCTCCCCACCCCCTGCAGGGCTTCACTCATCAAGCCATTCCCTCTGGAGCACAACACACTGGAGCTTCTCTCCCCTTTACTTTTCTGTGCCCTTTCCTTGACATTTTTTTCAGCAGCTCTCTCCCCACGCTGTCCTTGAGAAGGAACAGGCAACCTTAAACCATCCCCTGAATTTTAGCTCCACAGCACCAAGCGCAACAATTTCAAGAGCAAACCCACAACTTCCACAGGAAAGCAAACCATTTAAAACCAATCCACTTAAATTGCAGCTCTGGCTAGAGTGCAAAGAAATGGGGACCAAATCAGTTCCATTTTTCAGAGGGAACAAGAGCAGCAGCCTCCTTGCTGACTGTGCTGGACCTGCACCAGCCACAACTTCAATAAAGTATGGGACACTGAAGGGGGGCAGTTTGCTCTCAACACAACTCCATCCTCACACAAACCAGCTCCATGCCTACTCAAACAGTTTAAAACAAGCAATATGCAAACAACTTTCCTCTTCCTTGCCTATTATTAGTTTAACATTTTAATAGTCTCTGACCTGCAAGATCAGAAACTAATTATGTTTCAGTTCCTATGTAACCCCTACCTATCTTGTGGCAACATCTCATTTTTAGTAATCTGATGCTCTTATTATCCAAGCTCATCCATGGCAAAAACTTCCCAGAGAAAAAGGAAATGTATGAGTGAAATCTAATGGCAGAGGATGCAGAATCCTGGCAGCAGGAATCAGCCATTTTTGCCAGTAATAGCAAAAGATTTTACCTACACCCCTGCCAGAAAGGAAAAACCCAGCAAAGTCTAGTCTGACTAAGATGTTTTCTGTGGTACAGGAAATGGTGAGTGCCATTGCTAGACCATGATTAAAATTATCAGCAAAGTATCACCATAAGGTTGAATTAAAATTTGGTTCATATTAGAACACACAGTCTGCACACTGTTGGCTAGAGCAGCTATATCCAAAATTTGTGCACAAGATGTATTGTTAAGGTTGCTAGAAACTTCTGCTAAAAGCACTGCCGGGCTAAGCTCAAAACCTTGTTAAAAAGTACCCACAACTTGTCCTTGTTTTTGAGATAACAGCTCTTACATTTGCAAATGTTAAACTAGAATATGTTCCATCTCACAAACCAGCAGCCTTATGACTGTTTGTCTTCTGTTAAAAGGGGGGGAAAAAAAAAAACCCAACATTTCCATATGCATATATTTTATCTGGATATCTCGTTATCCCAGCTGTCTAGGAGAGGAGTGGAAATCCTGAGAGCTCCTCATCAGCACGTGTGGGAAGCAGACATCGCTGATCAGAAACCTGCTGGGGTGCCAGCAGTAGCCAAGGGGCCTGCGTGATCTGCCCATCTGCTCCCTCTTCACACAACAGATTGATGCCAAAGCAAAGCAGTTCAAATGTTTTCAGTGCTCCTTCGTGGCGGCCAGCAATCTGCAAACAATCTGAAAGTGCTTTCTTTAGTCACACACTGCAAGCGCAGGTTTTAGCTTGAAGCATAAGCTCCCCATTTCAGACATGAAATGCCTCCACAGAGCTGAAAATCTTCCCTGCTTTGAGGAAGTCTGGATGGGAATCTGGGATTGAACTTTTCCACAATGTTTCAGCATTAAGGCTAAAAAACAGGCAGAAGGAAAGTAATCTAAAAACCAACTAAAACTGCTGATTAGTTCTCATTTAGAGAAGATATAATTAAATATTATACTTGTAATGATGGCAAGAAAGGATTGAACATGCTCTGGGGACCAAAACTAGATCCTGGTACCAGTAAAATTCAGTAACATATGACATCTTGAGACTCCAGGTTTTGGTGTATATGCTGCAATCAAACACCAGGCACTAAGAAAAATTTTAAAAGAATTAAAAAATCAAAGTCCATTTCTGAGTATAAAGCCCTGTACAGAAATGTATACCATGCTCAACAGCAGTAAAATGAAACATAAGTGTAGCTGGAGAAGAAAAAGAGCTCAAAGACTTCAAACTTCACAGCCTGACCTAACTTGTCTTTGTCAGAGAACTATTAAAACATTTCTCAGGCTAAGGAAAATTTCCTTAATTCAAGATACAGTCTCCTTGTATTCAGACCACTTCATCAAAAGTTTCATCACATCAAATACATCTCATTTAGTTCTCTTCCTCTAACAGGCTGGATCTGAAACTTGCTCATGTTTGTAAAATTAGGTTTTTTCTTCCCAACTGCAGGCAGGTAAGTGCAGCCAGCAAGACTGCTTTGAAAACTGGAAAATCCACTCACCTACAATCAATCAATCATGAAACAACCAATTTATGGCTTTTAACCCTACACTTTGACATTATTTCAGAAGTGGGACCCTAATATTATTCCAGTGTATGTAACAGTATTTTGGTGTCCCAACAGGAAAATACTGCTGCCAGAAGTAAGTGTGGTAACAGAAATTACAATCTAATCACACTCAGTTATGAAGACTTTATATGCTCTTATGTCCTGTTTTGGCAATTTTCTGCTCACCTTGGAAGCAACCACTGATCTTGATCTACTTTTGGGTTAAAAAAATAGTTAAAAAACAATGCGCTTCTCATTCGTGGTTTCTGCAGTAATATCCTCTGTAGCTAAATTTTGGGAATGACATTTACATAACAGAGTTGTTTTTCTGGTTTAAAAACTTATTGATAATTGACAATTGTTTTAGACTTCCCTAGGGCTTAGTGGGTCCTAACAGACAATGAAAGAAAAACCTTTCTAAATTATAGAAGCTGAGTTCAAACCAAGAAAACTTCCACAGAACACAGAAAGTTTCAGTCCACATTGGAGGTGTCATTTCTGTGAGAAAAACTGATTGAGAAGTCCTTTGTAATTTGATTTATAATAAGCTGAGACAGCCTTACTTACATTTCTGTGGGTTAAAGTAAAAACCAAAATTATTCAAAATTAACAAAGCTACAGTGATTTTATTTGCCCCCCAAATACAGTAAAGAACTATGTTACATAGTTACATTTTTCCACAGCTGTTCTGGCAGCAACACTCATAAATCACAAGCAGCAAATATAACTGATTGCAGAGATGAATGTATCAACTTCTCCAGGATTTTTTCCATACAAGCCTTTCTGAAAACTTTTTGCTCCAAGAGACATGCTGTAATTAAAAAATCAGCAGTGAAATCACAAACAATATAAAGAATTATAGCACCAATTAATTACGGTGCTTTCAAGCTGAAAGAAAGCAATTTGCTAATGAAAACCACGATTGCTTAACAGCGGCATTAACAGCAAAAAAAATTGTTGCAATAAATCACTGTTCATAAACATGGGCTTATACTGGAAGTCTTCCTAATCCAAACATGTTATACTCAGCAAATCAGCCAGGATCCACTATCCACAAAAAAGGAAAAGGTGACAAAAGCACAACAAATTGCTGAGGATGGGAGAGGCACTGCAGCAAAGCCGTACCTGAGAGGGGACAGCGGGTACCTGAGGGGTCCCACTGGAGAGGAAAGGCCTGGGAGCACTGGTTAAGATGAGGATAACAGGATTAACAGCACAGTCACACCACAGGTCTTGGAGAGCAGAAGGAACCATAGGTTTCCCAGAGGGGCTGTGAAGCCTCCATTCCTGAAGATATTCAAGAGCCACATGGATCCACTCCTGAGCAGCGTCCTCAACAGGACCCAGCTTGGACAGGAACGTTCCAGTGGTTCTTTCCAGCCTCACCCATTCTGTGATTCCATGATCTGTATCTGGGGATAAATGGATGAGCAGTCAAAGTAAGCCTTGAAACAGCAGAAGAACCTCTCTCACATTTCACACATCAAATCAGCAGCACAAAAAAGCAGTTCATTTCTTAGCTACTCTGTATAAAGCAGACAACGGTGACACAATATAGGGATGTCCAGTTCCAGAAAATGCCAGACAAGTCACTGGAAGCATCAACATTTATACTTGATCATGTGTATCTTCTGGCTACTGGCTAAAGATGATATCCTAACTGGTCTAATATCCCATGGAGCAAAAAACCACACAAAGCAAATAAAATGTTACAAACAACACAAAGAGCTGGAAGAAAAGAGATAGATCAATCACGGGATTTTGTTTAGTGGGAAATTATACATCTACATTTTCCAAAATCTCAGGGAAAAAGAAGGTGTGTCTAGATGCCCAAAATCTATGCAAAAACACTTAGGTATAAAATCCCTCTTTAACTGAAAGCCACCTTGAAAGAACCCTGAGGCACAAGTTCAGTTTCCCTCACACAGAAGAGTATGTGCATTTGGTTTCAGTGAAGAGTTGAGGCAGTGTGTGTTCTGTGGAAAGAAATATACATTTAACATAAAACACAATTTCAGCTATTCCCTTACACAGTAAAAAGTCCACAGATGGACCACTTCAAAGGCTTCAGCTGCACAACACTTCTGCAGTTCAATCTGATCTTGACCCTCATTATTAAAGCATAAGCATGCATTGCTTTTATTACCTGTATTTACCCCTTGTGCATTTATCTAATTTTGCCCCTTGTTTTGTCTTCTATTTCCAAAGTCAACCTAAAAATTTCTGGAGCTCAAACTGTTCAAGCACATTTTTTATACCTGTCTTTATGAAGTATTTTTCTATTCAAAGTTTCAGAAAATGGCTGTAATTCCTGCTTCTTCTGCTTTCTGAGGCATTACCCAATTAAGAAGTCAAAACCACTGCTGAGGAGTGTCACAGTGGTTTCACCAGTCATGGACTTTTTCTACATTAAAAAACTAATCTGGTTGTCTTGAATGTTTATCAACTGCTTTTCCCTCAAAGACACACGCTACAGATCCCTGAGACAGGATTCATGATACAGATTAGAACATATTGTTTACAGCCCATAAACACTTTTTATTATAGTTTCATCATAAGGTAATTCCATTCTGTGGGGTAAATTAACATATTTTCCAGGGCTCATTAATCCTCATTTAATCACTCAGTGAACATGAACCATACCCATTAAAAGGAAAATCAAGACATGAACTCTAATTTAAGCCACAATTTTACTAATTGCATTTATCTTTAGGAAATTCTTACGTATAATACTAAAACTAGTTTCCCCTTCTTTATATTTAGTGTACAAAAAGGCCTTGGGATACAGACCACTCTCTAAAAGTCCTTTTCTCCCTGATCCTTGATTGCCACCAGTACCAGTGGATTTGTAGGAGTCAAAGCAGGATGGCTCTGTGCCTGGCAAATTTATTCTCTTATGAAACACCCACAGGGTGTGTGAAAAAGGGTCTTTTTATATGTTCAAAATATCCAAGCTATGAACAGGGCTCCATTGTGTGACTTTCTTGTGCTGTTACAGACAAATCCCACTAGAAACTTCCAGGAGAATAAATGGACATTGAGCACGTGCAGAGTGATGCATGGGAAGCACCAGAAAGGGACTCAGTGGTGGAGTCACCAGAGCAGCACAAAGATGTCACAACCACTGACAGAATTATCAGGCATCAAAAGAAAGGAGGTTTAAGAGGAGCAGAGACTGAGGGAGAGAAAGAGAAGGAATGGGAAGATGAATTGAAAAGCGACCTGATGGCCAGCGCTTGAAGAGCTGAACTCCCCTTTGAGAAACCCTTTGGCTGATGAAGTTGTACATTCCTCACTCTCACCTTTCCTTCAGGCACTGGGACAAATTTGCAACCGTTTTAAAGTCAGCTGCCCCCAAAACCCAAACAAATACAATTGCCTCTGTAATTTAAAGAGAAAACAGAGACATTTGAGCATACCAGCTTGCCAGAGGCTTTCACAAGCTCTGCCCAATCTGCTTCTATCACAGTTCTACTCTAAACCTTTTTCCAGGCTTAAAGATGAAATATTAAAGCAGTGAAAAAGAAGTACCTTGAAACTTGTACTGAGTAATACAAAAGAAATACCAAATATTCTGGGACAGAGGACCAAATATTTCCAGCATTTCCCACATTCAAGAACTGCTGATGGTATGTTTGGCTAGGACACTGATTAAACCAAAATGTATACTTGCTGATTCCACCTACATGATCAGAAAAAAGTAAACCAAGCTGTCCTGGCATTTTGTTATCTTATGCAAAGAATTGCTTAGCAAAGTGATTTTGTACTTTGTGCCCAGTCAATACAATCCTGCTGATGGCCCAACCAGGCACAAACCTCCTGATTGGACTGCTGTAACACACACCTCTCATGAAGCATATAAAAGTGGCTGCACAACTATGCGGTCCCTAAGATTACCCACCTCACCTTACAGAGCTGTTTGCCAAGGTATCCTTATGATCTACTTGCCTTTGCTTTCTGCTGTACCTTTGGTATGTACCTCTGTTTATGATTCTGCTTTATACATGCATGCCAATGTACCTCGTGCACTAGTTAATGTATTTGATTTGCCTGATGATTTCTTTCCTTCCATGGAGAATCTTGCTCGAGATGCTAAACAAGCTTTAGAAGCACTTTTGTCTAGCACTGAAACAAGAATAAAAAAAAATGTTATTCTGGCTTTTAAATTCTTGGACATTATTGAGGCCTTTTGGCAGACAACCCAGAGAATAGAGCAGGTTGCAGGGGCTTTAATCCAACATATCCCCCAAGATACTCCCCCAGTTCCTGAGGGATATCATCTTGATTATGAGGAAGCAAGTGAAATTGGTCTGCATGATATTTTTAATAGTCAGGAAGAAAGAATAACTTCCTTTGATCCAGATTATCCAGTCCTAGGTAGGATGTTTGTTCATTTGAAAGTGTGCTCCAAACTAAACCAGCAATCCTTAGACAGAGCGAGGAAATTTCTCTGGTGGCATTACAATTGTTTAGTTTGGGGTGAAGCCAGCGTTACTGATTACGTTTCCAGATTAAGGACATGGCTTAGTACACCTGAAAGATACAGAGGGAAAGATGCCCCAGCCATTGAGCAAATCACTAGACCAGTTAGAGTGGCAGCTGCAAGCTCAGGAGGTGATCTGCACTCTAGAAGGTCAGGCAGATCAGGATTTCAGCCCCGAAGACACAAAGTTAAAACCACAGTGGTGTGCAGGCAAAAAATATCAGAATCCAGGGATAAAACAGGGGGTGTCCGGGAACACATGGGCTCCCCTGTCCAAGGTCCTTCAGGATCTGGTAGAGGATCCTCCTCTCCTCAGAGGAAATAAAAACAAGACTCTATTCCCTGGGTAGATTGCAAGGTCTCTATCACATGTCTGAGTGTACTTTTAATCCCGACTGGAAAGTACCTAACATAAAAGAAACAAACTTTTCACTTGATATAGTGAAAGAAATTCCCTCTAGAAATTGGAAATATTTGACTCCAGCCAAATTTTGGCCCAAGAGCATTTCCTACTTTCCAAAGGAAACGGATTAAAGATAAATGCCCAGGGAATGAAAAACGTCATCAGCAAATTGTAAAAATCTATTTAGAAAAACTACTTGATGCTGGCATCCTGTATAGACATGAATCTAAACATGTCATTTCCCATAAAGGTGTTTCCTTTCCTTGGGAGGACAAATTCCTTGTCAAACAACAGCATGGGACAAAATCACCCAAAATCAACGACAGACCAATGTCTGGAAGGAGGGGAGAGACTTTTTACTCAATTGGACAGATGGATAATTCCTGAAACGGGTTTGGCTCCTTTAACGGATGCTGCCAAGTATTCCTTCACTGCTCACGTGACAGATCACGTGGAATCGGGGCAGGAACTCAGTATTTTAAGTCAACAAGGACTACGGCTGGAAGGTGGGGCCCAACATCTGGACCTGGAGAGGCTCAGACCACGGGCAGAACCTGTCCAATTGACCTGGGAGTCCAAAGAGGACAAATGTCTAAAGACCCAATTCACGGTGCAGCAGCAGTATCGCTCTCGTATCACAAGAGCCAAAAGGGGAGCCAAGGCCAGTGCAAGGAAAGGAAAGTCCATATTCCGTCCCTTGAGTCCTCCACCGTGTTGGGATAAGCTAAAGGATGAGGTAACCACGATCAACAAAGGCGTTGTTACAGACACATCTGCTATACCAAACTCTGCACATCTACCGAACAGTCCTATTGGGAAAGTGAAAAAGATGTCAGCTATCTTAGGCCAAATGCTACATTTCCTCATAGAGTTACTGGTCAGGTTTTTCTTGTTGGCAAAAATAGTAGAAATACTGAGAAAGCTAGACTTGTGGTGGATTTCTCTCAGCTCTCCTGGGGTAAAAACTCCATGCACCTTCCAAAGTGCTGGGCCCCAAATCTCACCACACTTCATCGGAACCTGCCCGCGGGGATGTCCAGGATTTCTTTGGACTTGCCTCAGGCTTTTTATCATTTGCCTTTTAATCCTGCTAGTAGCACCAGCCTTGCTATATCTCACAGAGAATGTGTCTGCTGTTTTAGAAAAGCTGCGATGGGAGTCGGTCTCAGCCCTTTTCTCCTCCATCTCTTCTCCACTGCTATCCCAACCCAAATCCATGGCTTTAATATCTGGACTTTTGCTTATAGAGACAACTTCCTCATCTGTCGCCCAAACTCTCCTCATCTTAACACAGTCAGCCGCACTGTGTGCAATTTTCTTCAAGACATAAGAGCTCATATCAACTTTGATAGAACAACACCATCACCTGTGACAGAGATTCGTTTCTTGAGTTATGTTGTTGATGAAAGATTTTTGAAAATACCTGATAAACAATGGGATCAATTGAGAACTGTATTAAAGAAAATCAAAGTGGGAAAAGAATGTGATTTTAAAATAGTGCAGAGACTTGTGGGTCACGTTAATCATGTTCTACCATTTACAAAGGGTTGTAATGAAATGCTGAAACCATTGTATGATGCTATCACATTGAAATGTAATTTTATTTTTCTTTTCAATTCAAAGTATTGGTGCATATAAACTGACCACGGGGTTTGTTCAACCCAAAAAGGACTTTGCCCATTCTGTGGGTAGCAGCAGATGCTACACAAACACATGAAGCAATATCCCATATCAAATGGTGGGTGCTCAGTGTTTACTTTTTCAAAGGTCCACTAAACCTATTCCACTTGAGAGCTGCAGGAGGCAAGCACAGACAACCCAAGATTTTAATTCATTTTGGTTGTAAACTCTTCCTTACATCTAGAAAACCCAGGAAGGAAATCAAAGAGGTTTAACCAGATCCTCCTGACTTTTCCAGTTGACCCACTGATTTCAAGCAACAATTTAAAGGCCAGTGATGACACTAGAGATGTTAAAAAAAAGGTGTATAAAGAAACACAAAGTGTTCCCTGCAGAGGGCTCTTTATTTTGATAATTCTGCAACACCTCGAACATACCAAAGTTACAAGGATAAGGGTCTGGTTTCATTGTAAAACAAAAAGGAATCATTAACATCCAGAAATTGAGGATTGCAGCTGTCAATTAAAAGGCTGCATGTCTGAAGTATTTCTACAGCTGCTAATTATAAATTAAAAGAAAAAAAAATAGAAAGAAAAGCTACAAGCTGCTTCTGGACAACTAAAAAGAAAGTAAATTTAGTTTTTCACACACACTTCATAAAATGCTTTAGTATTTAAGGTTTCTGTGCTATTAAGAAGCCAGTACACAATGCAGAATGAGAGAATTAATTCACTCTCTTCCAGCCAAAGGCAAATATAAATAAGTACCAAATAATAAATTAAATGAAGTCTAAAATGGTATCTATAATTAATGACATTTCTGCTGACCATTTCAGTGACAGTATTATTTTAATAGCTACTTTCACAGAATGCCAGCCTCTAAGATTAGATACATTAAGTATGAAGTTAATTGCATGAGTATGTAAGTTCACCAGCATTTCTTACCCACAGAAAAGAAGCACTGCCAGACAAAAAAAACCTGAAGTGCCTTTAACATGTCAGCGTTGTTCTTTCCCATGAGTGTAAGGAACCAACTGCAAGCACTGTTACACAAACCCAGCAGATTTTTAGTTTAGTTAGACCTCTTCCTGACAGCATGTGCAAGCAACATTTGTCTCCTATCTATGGAAATTAAAGATCTCAAGGTGCTGACTGCCCTCAGCAAAAATGCATTTCCCCACCCAGAGAAATGAGTTTAAAATGTAGCACTGAATACAGCAGGCTACCAAACTCAAATCTGAAACATGAATCATTCAACACTTCCACTGAAACAGAAATTGGGAAGTTCTTTGGGGAAGAGATCAGCTCGTGGTTCAATGTTTATATAACTTTCAACACACTGAACTTCTGATCCATAGCACTCTAATTTAAACAATAACAATCCCTTTAAAATGGGGAAAAGTGTGTACTCAGCTTATTTATGATCTAAAAGGAAAATACAGAAAAATGTCCACCTGAGGCTCATGTAAAACATTCTCTTCTGGTCTTTGGACTTGACATAAGCTATAATTTTGTTATATTTGGGTTGAATATCACCTATCTAAAGAAGAAGATAAAAAGTAAGCAAGAACAATGGTGGTTAAGAAGGAATTCCTATTTTTACCACACTGGTTTATTCAACTTAGAACAAATCTGTAAGATAATGGGATGAAATTTTGTTTTAATGAAGATCATTTTGGGCAAACAGTTCTGATTCACAATGCTGTAAATGCATTTTCTGGACAGGCTGAAAATACCATCACCATATGGTTTGAGAAAGTTAGGGTTTGCCTTATATAGTTCACAGTTTGGTCAACTCAATATTCTTTTTTTCAAAATGGGAATCTTATCCTCGGTATCTCAAATATATCACCATGATGGATCAAGTACACAACCAGAAATGCCTGGTGAGCACATGACAGAAATGTTTTCATGAATTTACATCCCCACTCCAAAGCAGCACCTTCCCATAACACTCTGCAAATCAGGAATTCTGGCTGGGAAAGGGAGGTGCTGCCTCTTTCTCTGGATTCAAATCTGTGTTCTGTTAACAGCGTGGAGATCAGGTAGAGGAAATTATCTGCCAGGTGACTCTGCAAAATAATGGTTTGAATGGGTTTATTTTCTGCATGTTGCTTTGCTGAATTAGTACTCAGACAACTCCTTTTCCTTTAGCAAAAGTAATCATCACAAAATTATTTTAGGGAAAAGGATCTTAAAAACATAAAATATTTTAGCTACAAAGGCAATGAAATAATAACAAACATAAAATAATAACATACATGAGGGTTTAGAGTGATCAGAAGACATCTTTGACCTGTAATGTGGTGTATTAATAGAGAAAAGGGCACTGCTGTCATCCTAAGGAGCAAAAGCAAGGTGAGAGCTGTAGAACACAGCACTGGGACTCTGCTGCTTAAATTTGTCTGTGTGATAGATGTCAGAGGACATGATAGTGCTGAATAACTGGGCAGCAAAAGGAGGATGAAATCCAAAATAAAAAACCAGAAGTAAACACACTTCAGGAAAAAAATTAATCCTAATTTCACATAGAAAGTTATGGGCTGTACTGGACCATGCAGGTGGTAGAACTTGTATATTTATGATATATGATTATATCCACAAAATATCACCTCACTGCCCAGCAGTGGCCAAAAGAACACATGTAGGAAATAACTAGAGATGAAGCAGAGACCCAAACAATCGTTATCAGGTCAGGTGAATACCAACCTGGATTCAAGAGAGCCTGCACAAATACCTTTTGGAATTAAATAAATACATATGTGCAGATTGCAAGTACCCATTGCTACAGACCAGGCTCAAAAATGCTAAAATCTCAGCTGTTATTTTGCTAAAATATATTGAAACTGTACTATGAGCAAAAAAATTCTGAACATTTTGAAGACAAAATGGTTCCAAATAGGTGCATCTTTCCCACATCCCTGGCACAAAGGACACCACCATGCCTACACCCACCTGTACTCCTCAAGAATGTTACAGAACTTGTTAAAACATTTGGCAAGTTAATCCTTCAACATCCTAACAAAGCTGAGCTTGGGAAGTTTTCTTTCACTTTGTCTGGTACTACTGCTGAAAATGAAAAAAATACACATAGAGCCAGAAATGAACCTGAATTTCACACTCAAGCTTAAAGCTTCAGTTCATTGGTTAAAGCACAGTAAAGAGAAAAGGCACCAAAAGGATAAAGGCACTTCTTACCCTGAGAGATACTATGTGACTTTACTGATAGGTAGCAGTACATGAATGCAGACATGGTGTAAGAAAATCCAGCCAAAGAGCAACTCATAAAACTTTCAAAGTGAATTTCATCTAATTAAAAATCTACTTGCATACTCATTATGTCAGCCTTGTTCTGAAGGTGCTTTCCCTCAGCCTGCTTCTCAGATCTGCAGTGCCACCCTGCACACGTTGCCAGGCTCAGATCCCACACCCCCAGATATGCACACAAACACTTTCCTCCTAAAATATCCAGCCACCAACACTGCTGTCTGTCTGTCTCACGCTGGGCTGTGCAGGAAAACAAAAGAATCCAGCTCTTCAGAAATTCCTGCCAACAGCACTAAATCCTCCTTTTGCTCTGTGCCTGTAACTTCTACTAGGGATAGATGAAAACTCCAAACTCTGCGTGACTCCACTGGTTCAACAGCTGCTGTCACGTTCTTTTCAAGCTCTCCAAAGTAATTATTCAATTTAAAAAGCAGAATGCTACTGCTCATGATGAGAAAAACATCATATTACTTAACTAAAAGCGAGCATAGTCAGTTCCTCATAAATTTAAATTAAGAAATTATTTTACCATCTGCAAAGGATTTTGCCTGTTTATATTGGCTGAAACTGTCTGCCTGGAAACTCTGAATTGGAAATAAGTTAAAAAGGAAAGGGAAAAAAAAACAAAACAAAGAAAAGAAATGCACTGGCAAAATCAGAACGATTGAAAGACACCACCAAAACAGACAAAATTACTTAAAAATAAATGAGCCTCATTGTTTCGTATGAACATTCAGCATTCTGAAATAATTTTGTTCCTATTCTGAAAGTACAAAAACCAAGCCACAATGATTTCTTTTCACTGCACTGTAAATAACACAATACTTCTATAATTCTCACAATTTAATTTTTTTCTTCTGTTTTGGATTGCATATTGTAAAATAACTTCCAGAGTGAGAGATCAGCGCCACTCATATTTGAAACTTGCTAAAATATTGTTTCAAAAACTATGAGGCCAGAAAAGATTTCTAAAAGCAGAATCTCTCACCAGAGTCCCAACTCATTACTTGGATATTTTGCAAGAGAAAGACACAACAGATTTAGGTTATAAAGAGAATTTTTCTATTGCTCTTACTTTGCCCACTCTTCATATTAGTTGGCACTTTTGTGCTAAAAATGGGCTGTGCACATCTCCCAGCACCTTTAGGAAAATCCCTGCCTGTGCTTGTCTCCATCTGTCCCAAACAATTGACAGACTCTTCACCTTCTTTCAACCACATCAATTACATGTGTGCTCAAATTTTCTGTATGACACAAAATTCATGTTTCATAGACACAGGCACAGCATTTGAGAACAAATAATTCTGCTTTAGTGACAAAGTATTTAATCTGGGGTTGAGCAAAAAGCACATCAACAGCCTGGGTAAGGGAAACTTGTACTGATCAGAGACCTTGTAAAATTCACCTCACTGGTGTTTTGATAGGAAACTTCTGTGGAACAATTTGACACTTTTAAATTATTACAGGTTCAGGCAGAATACCTCATTCCTTTCTCCCTCTAGCATGTAAGTAAATGATTTCAAATTTCATCTGCCTCTTCAGTTCACTGATCCTGTACCATCTTATCCTAATTTAGAACAGCAAATAAGTATGAACATAAGACCTGGGAGCCCAAATCCTGATACACTGATGCTTTACTAGACTGAACTAAACTTAAGTGTGCATGGAAAGGGAATTTATGAATCAGAGCTTTAGACAGAAAGTTCAGGCAAGTCTTGGGTGAGTGTGACATCAACCTGAACACAACCCTTGTGAATATCAAGTTTTCCAGGGTTTTTTAACACCATTTCCAGTGCTGTCTCTGTGCTCTGGCCATTGTTAGACCTCCTTCAAGCAGGGACCACAAATCTATTCACACACTGCTCAGAAATCACTTCTCTGAGAGGAAAAGGGAAGAGGCAAGGCAATAGAACAGCTAAAATTCAGTCAAAGATATTAAGTGAAGAATCTCCTTGAAGTTTTTCAGCAAGATACCACAAAGACATACTCAAAACACTTCACCCACATCCCCTGCACCCTCCTGCATTGCACATGCACTCCTTCACTGCTTAGGTACCATCAAAATAGGAATTCACCAGAGATTAAATACCTGCATCCAGAAGAACAGAATGGCTCACTGCTTATCAGAACTGCCCTCAGTGCTAGACAAAAAATTTTAATGAATAATAGATGGAAATGTTCAAGTATTGAAAAAATCCAAAAATATTTGGGTTTTTATTTAATTTATTTAATCACATTTTATTTATTTATTTACTATTCATATTTACATATTTATTTAATAGCGTGTTTAATTTTATTTAATAACAACTTGTTCAGCCATGAGGATTTACTTTTCTTACTGTGGTAACATTTTAAAACTATAAAACATTGACAATTTCTACATAAAGGAAAAATAGAGGTGCACATCTCATGGTCTGAAACACACACACACACTTTTAGGACTTTTTTTTTAAATTCCAATACTAAATCTACCATGAAAATGTCTCTGTTTGATGACACAGATATGCATGAGAAATGAGAGATGGGAGAGGGTCGTTTCACTGCTACATAGCAGGAGCTGTGATGTAAACTTCCATTTTTTAAATCTCCCTTAAACCCTCACTTCCAGTGGTGAGTCTGAAAGGTCGTGCATTTACCGGTGGCTCCCAAAAAGCAAAACCTCCTTCTCCAAAGGCTACAGAAAGCACAGGCACGCTCCCAGGGGACACTGAAAGTTTGTGTACATCCACTGAGATATTCTGCACCTCCAAAGCATGATAAGGGCTACTGATGCAACCCAACGTCAGTGGGAAAAGGAAGATGGAAGGTAAGAACCTGAGGCACTGCAGAGTGTCCTGTACCTGAGCCCACCCCTGGGCTGCAGCTCTTGTACTCTCACGTTACACCCCAAGGTCAGGTTTATGGAAAATGAGCATCTTCAACTTTAGGATGAACATCTGTTAGCACTGACAAGTATCTTTCCCCACATAGTTCCTTTAGTGGCCCCCATGCCAAGCAGAGAGGAATGCCTCAGGGAAACACAAAACACTGCTCTTGGCAGTGCCTCTCCACAGCCATTTCTGCCAGCCTATTTTTAAATTTGAGTCAGATTTCAATGTCTCATTCTCTCTAGTATGACTGCTCAATACATTTCCATTTATTATTTAATTTGGGATGTATTTGCAACAAAGAACTTCTACGATCTGAATAATATTTTGTACATTACTCTGATGCAGAATAGTTTTTGTTGTAATCCGATTTCATTCTTTCCAACTTGTAAATTGAAAAAGAAAAACTGTCAGGCTAGATGTCAGTAGGCACGTCACTTTGGAAATATCATTTAAATTTTTCTTTTTACATACATCTTTAATAGTCAATTTCCTTTTTTCTATACATATTTTAGCATGAAAATGTTTGCCATCAATATTAAAATATGAATTATCTGCATAGCCATGTACATAGCTTACAGAATTACCTCAAATCCCATCTATTACTCTCATATTTAATAGTCAATATTCCTTTTTGCTACCATATTTTAATGTTAAGTTGCTTCCTTAGCTGTGCACAGAAATAAATCTTTCTCAGTGCCTTCATATATATATATGTCCTCCTACAGCACAAATTGAAAGAAAATTTTGTAATTTTTGGAATGTTTAAGTATTGATAAACCAAACCTCAAATCCACAGTCTAAAACATAAATAGTTAAATTTAGCTGCATTCCAAAGCTAAGTACCTTGTAAGGTATTTTTGAAATTCCCTTTAATGCTAGAAAAGCCATGCTTGGAAGTGGCAACCAAATACTTGTAACTCACTCCAGGCACATTTACATCTTCTCAGCTTGGCACTGCAGCAAAAAACCCATACAAAGGATTGTGTGTTGATCCAGTGTGTTGATCCAAGCTGTTGGTTGTGATTCCATATTCTCATGGCTGAATTTGAGATGACACAGAACTAAAGACAGGTGAAACAATTCAACTTTGCCATCATGACCAAGCTGTGAGACATTCCCTAAGTGAATTAATAAATTATGTCCGTTTGCCCTTAGCATCCTACCAGGCCATACACCAAAGAGTGTAACAAATCAGAAGACAAAAGCAATGAAATTCTACTAAGTTTTACATGCTGGGGACACTAATGACACTTCATTTGTGTCTTCTCCCATGCAGCCCAAAGTAAGAGCCGTCACCTGTGGCCTGGTTTGTAGATGTGTGCTACTCCCAGCAGTAACTGTTCATGCAGAGACCCAGATCTAAACAGAAATTTAAAAGACAGAGCACTGCTTCACTACCTGACATTTTAAGTTGAAAGCACTGTGCAAGTGCATTCTACCTAATTCACAGATAAAGGCAGGCACCTAAACAGGGAGTTAGAGAGGTCACTACACCTGGCAGGTGGCTTCCTCAGCCGACTTGAAGCCAAATGTTAAAAAAGTCTCTGTGTACAAATATTACACCTTAATTTACCAAGCCTTGAAGAACACCCTCCATTTAAGACACCCAGGTTGGAGTTTGCCACATCCTTTAAAAAATAATGAAATGGTGCTGGTTGCATTTTCAAGCTGAGGTAGTGACAGTGCTGTTGCTGCCTTCTATCCTTGTTTGTTTTCCTTCAGCAGCTCACTGAAGGATCAGGCAGTTTTATCCCTTTCAAATCCCAAAGCAAACCCAGCCCACTGAGTTTGCTTTGGGATTTGAAAGGGATAAAACTGCAACTACTGCTGCATTCCATGCCTCAGATCAAAATTATGAAGCTTTCCGAGATTCAGGTTTTTGACCACTCCAGTTCCTTACATGATCTAGTGGACTTTTAAAAAATGGATGGTGTCTCCAATAAGAGAGGCAATGAGCATTTCAGCTTACTACACAGGGTAATTAACTGGTCCCTACCAAAGGCAAGAGGTGGATTTCAGGGTCTGGGTTAGAGGAAGGAAGAGCATCATGATCATTGCTCACCTGGAGAGAAACCTGAAGCACCAGACTGCAAGAAAAAGCAAAACACACGCAATGCTGCTCCTTCAGACAAGATTTGCTCCCATTGCCACATTTCCCCTTCCCTGGGGACCTCTGAGGGGTGGGAAGGATGCAAATGCTGAGCCTTTGTCAGCGCTCAGGTTCCCTGGGCTTACAACGAACCCCAAAGTTTCAGTACTCAGGGAGCCTACAGCTCAAATGCTGAGTGACCCCCTCACTCTGATGCCTGCACGGCTGTGAAAGAGTTTGTGAGCATTTCACACCTGGAAAAACCTGCCTGCATCTTCACTGTTCTGGAATTTTTGGAACATGGCAAGAGAACACAGGACAGATTCACTTAAGCTCATTGATTCCAATGTGAAAAATCCAAAATTACACATAACAGATGCCAAGACCAATAAACTCAGCAGGAATAATCACTGCTGTCTGCAGGATTGAACATTTCCCACCAAATTTTGCAGGACAGTTGACATCAATGAAAGAGACCAAAGCCCTCCATAGGAGCAAAACTGAGCCCTGGGAATTTGTCCAAAGAAAGAAGGAAGAGTCAGGAGTTTAAGGAACCAATGCTTATGAAATCACATTTCAGCAGTTTTGCTGTGCACAAAGACAAACGTTAACCATCAGTCTCGACAAAGATTTTAAGGGGAAGCTATCAAAACCCACAAAAGAGCCAGAATCTTAAAAAGGAGACTTGCAATCTTAATTTGGTTCAATTGCTTTGGAAAGGCCTAATTATCTACAAACCATGTATCAATACATGATTTAAAGGTTCAAAGTAAGACAATACAGAAAACACATTAAAAAGTACATTATGAAGACTGACGAAGCTGCAAATAACAAAAATAAGACAAAACACACAAGATACAACAAGGAGAGGAGGATGACACTGACCAGAAAAAAAGTTAGGGAAGATATATATTCTTCATCCTTCTTCCTTTTCAGTGTTTAAACACATGGCTGGAAATGACTTACTAGGCTGGAAGAGCTCCAGCTTCTCTGGTGGCATGGCACTCAAAACAGCAGGTGGTTTATGGTCCATTGAGCAGAATGAGGGGCAATGCCTTCCTCCATTTCCCTGCATTCAGACTCTGCTCCCTGATTATGTGCACGTTCAGTCTTGGAGTAAAATTCCACACGCTCCATAAATCTTGAATTAGCTGTTGTACTGGAGGGGCTTTTTTATTACTGTTAGAAAGCTCCCAACAAAACTGTCAACAATAGCAGGCCACCAAAATATTTCTTGCTATAAAAAAGGCAGGAGAAATCTAGAGGCATGACTGTCTGGTAATAATTTTGAGCTGTGGCTGTAAATTGCTCCATTCATTACCCTGAGTTGAAAATTGCACTAACTTGATGAGACCTCAAGAAGACTCCCATAGAACTTGCAGTGAAAAATGGCCCATGGGAGTCTCATCAGTGACTGCCCAGTAACTTCCAGTGCAGGAGAAGGGGGGGGTTATGTTTGCATAGATTTACATAGGGGAAAAAAGAAGAAAAAAATGTACAAACTCAAGCATATGTGCATATTTTATAATCTTAAACTGCTGGGCTTCCACAAAATCTTATTACAGCATAGATGGCTCTGTTGGCTGCATTCAGATGTCACATTCACAGCTAACAACCTAAATTAATTCAACACAATTCATGCCCTGTCATTTTGTATTTATTAATTATCCCAGATCAGTAAGAAAGAGTCTACTGAAATGTGGGAGAGCAGTAATTTGTTCTATGAAATATGAATGGTCATTTCCTATGAAATTTGCTTGCAAGCTTTTCCAATGAACTGCACACACAGGTCCCTTTGATGCACAGCTGAGAACTGACAAACCCAGGGCAAAAGATTCTGCAGCATCAAACACAGGAAAGAAACTCAGAGCCCAAGAAGCAGCAGAAACCAAAGCATTTAATCCGCAAAGAGAGCAAGAAAGTCAAAGACAGTGTCATGTTTATGCAGAAACAGTAAAGTCTGTTTCAAATTGGAAAAAAATCAAAAAAAGACAGTTAACCTCATCTGATAGATTCAAGCAAAGGCAGAGAAAATTTCATTCCCTATTGGGTTTTGGGTAATTTACCAGTAGCACCTTCAAAAGCTGTACACTGTGTTATTAAAAAAAATAGAATCTTCACGGTTCATGTGCCCTGTGCAAGGGTTCTGCTATAAAACAGCCTGCTATCCAAATGGCAATGTCACTGGGAAAGCAGGGAAGAGGCAGTGCTACAGTATTTAGTTTAACTGGCTGTGAACAAGCACTGGAGAGTCATGGGGAAGCATCGAGGACCCCAACAGAACAGGGTTCAGAGAGCAGGTGCCAAATTCAGAGCCACAAAACCCCAAGGAAGTGAAGTGCACAAAGCTGCTCTGACCAGCAGAAAGCTGAGCATGACACAGAAGCACCGAGAAATATCAGTGGTGGAGAACAAGAGGAGAACAAGACACGATCAGAGGTGAGCACACATCGTCAGTGTGCAAAATGGAGAGCAATGAACCTGTCAGTTTGACCTGGGACATCCCTGCAATCCTGAAAGCAGCACAGGAAGGTACAAGGAGCGGTCTGAGGAGCTTTTGTCACCAGAGGCTGCTCAACAGAAAAGGGAAGTGCAGCAGTCTGGGATTTTGAACTTGAAAGAAAATGCCAGAGGATGAGGGGCTGCAGAACACTGTATTTTCATTCATTTTTCAAACATCCATGGCACCCAGATTCTGGGGAGTTTGCACATAAAACTTCCCTTTATAGAATGCTTAAAGCCATGCAAGGAGTTAAATAATTGATAAATTTTAAGTCACAAAACACGAAAAGTAGGACAATGCTCTCCTTTGGTACTCTTTCTCTTGACTTTTATTTTTTTCCCAATGGCACAACTCACTCACAAAAGGTGGAACACAGGAAAAATTCATTTTCTGCTGAAATTCCCTTTTCCCCACATTCTGACTACAGAAAAAACATTTAAACTCAAATGTAAACAAGATTATTTACCAGCAAAGTCGTATTACCCATCAGCACATACTGAATGCTAATCAGCCTAAGCAGCATCCCAGGGATTGCTTAAAAAGAGAAATCAAGACCTGAAACATTTTTAAGAATTTGCTGTGCATGCCATAAATACAAAAATGTGATGAACAAAAATGTCAGGCACAAAAGATGACAGCTTGTTCCCTCATATTCCAGCAGTGACAAATCATGAAGATCAGTGACTGTCTCAACCCTGTGGTCAGCTGAGGCCCTGCCCTAAAAGCCTCTGCATCTCAAAGGGCAAGACAAAGTGCAACTGCTGAAAAGGAGATGATTTTACCTTCATAGGTGATCAGCTGGGAGTGAGCTGTAACATTTCAGACTCAAAGGGTTCACTGGGATTTCATTATCCAGTCTGCTGAGTAGTGTCTCCAAAATCCAGTACGTTTTTCACACTCCATTTTACAAATAATTATGACCCTCACAAAGGAAAGGCAATGATCCTTTTAGTTTTACTTGGGAGATACCTGCAAATCTTAAAGTAGATTTAAGACATGCCATGATACCTCTAATAACAAAGTTCTTTTAGTCACCTCAAAGCAGAGCAACCTGAATATAGGAAACTATTAAAAAATGCAGACCCCTAGGAAGGGAAAGACTTTGTCTTTTGTACATTATCTGTAATTAAGATTAAGTTACTTGCCTTGGCTCGCTAAGTCTGGATTCCCATTAAAAAAGAAAAATAAAATCTGGGATTCTTTAAAACATCACAGTTCAGAAGTTCACTTTGCACAATCCAAGGCTTCAACATGGTTGGTCTGTGCCACCACAGAAATCTGACCCTGCCATTTGCTTTCCAATGCTGGTAAGATCTTCAGGCAACTTTGCCCAGGTTTATAAAGCAAGTACAAAGTGTTTAATGAGATGGTTTACCCATGTCAGAAATTCAATGCAAAGCTCTACCAAAACCATTAAAATGTTCAAATATACAGAATTATCATATAGGCTTTGTCCTATTTGCAAAAAGTCACCCTTTTGCAAAGGTGGCTGCTGTACATACGTAAAAAGCTTAAATTTTGAAATTTAAAGCCTTGAATTTTGACTCCATTGTGTGAGCATGAGCTCTCTAAAATCAAGATCAGCTTTCAAAATGAGAACCTCAGTGCTCCACATTGTGCACAGCAATGGATTTAAAAAGAACAACATTTGGGACTTGATTTACTGCAGCCCAACTATCTCCAGTCGTGCTCTGTTCATAGGCAAGTTTGGGTACTACCTTCATCCCTCTTCCTGAATTACAGCAAATTGTACCTTATGTAACTAACATTTCTCATCACATGACTATAAGCTCATTAGTGTTTCTGTATTTATTTTTTTCCTTTTTTAAACACTTCATATGCTTGCACAGAACTAAAAATTAGGATCAGGAGAACCTGCCAACGATTCAGTACAGAGATAGAAAGGGAAATGCAGAGGTGGGCTGCTTGCACCGGAAATCATCTGCCACCTGTATGAACTCAGAGGAACAGACAAAAATTTACATGTTTATTCCTGTGCTCAGCACAGGCATCACCTCAGTATCATCTGTGGCAGCACAGAGGTAAAACTCTCTATATAAGGAGTCATTTGAGCCACTCTTCTCCAATTTGAGGTAAAGTGGAACTGCAAACACAACTGAAACCATGTAAGCAACAGCAGTAATGTCAGTTAATTTATGTAGTGTCCAAAAGCCTGGGATTTTCTTAGAACAGGAAAGAGGCCATAGGATCTGCAGTCACATCAACTTATTCCACAAACAAAGCTTTTGTTTTGGGGAGTGACACATTCCTATTGTACTCGCTGCTATTTTGCAAGTCTGGAAAATTAAAAAAGCAGAATTTTTTTTTCCATTCTCTGCTACACTTTTCATATAAAAAGAATGAAAATAAAAGATCCCTAACAAATGGAGTTTCCTTCCTCTGGAAATCACTGCTTCAAATTGAATCATTAAAAAGACTTTAACAGAAACCATTATCAGTCTCACTGTGGCAGAAATGTGCTTACCACTGGTTTTAGTTATGCAGATAAATGATGGGCACTGGCTCTGGAATTGAGAAGCTCATGACAAAATGGCCTTGGCTATAACAATATAAAGGATGGTTATAAAACTGTTGGAATAACCACTGTTCCATCTAAATAAATGTGATGGATTGCTGCATTCCCCAGGACAGTGTGGAAACAAGAAGGGTACAGAGCACAAAGCAGCTGCTCCATCCTCAAACTCTTCAAGGTATCAGCAAATGCTTCTAACCCATCTTTGACATAAAACTGCTCAGGTTTGGATACACACATACATTGTAACGAACCACACCAGAACTTCCCCAGTGAAACAGTTCTCTTTCCACTTTATCAGACAGTGCAGATTCATTCAAATGAAAAGGATGCATGTTTAGTTCATTGACATTTCAACAAGAAACTAAATCCCAGAGGGCTTCTATGCATTTACTCATAAACATGCAACAGAGAGGGAGTTTCAACCCAGTGACACCAGCTCAAAGGTCAGTAATGTGCTGGCAGAAATTAAGTGAAAGAAGCCACATCCTCTACAAAATTACTCCTACAAATACTACCTCTACCACATCTTAAGACTCTATTTTTCCCGAAATGCTTGCTTTTCATGAAAAACCTCTAAGAACTGGCACATACAAGAGACCCTACTGCCTAAGCCTGATGGTTTTGGCATCCTTAACTGGAAATGCATCATTTCTTCTGCCAGGGAAACCTCCTCATCTGCCTGGGGGCAATTTGCATATGGAAATAAGTGTTCTCTTTTTATTGAGCTCCTTGTTCTTAGACACACAAGTTGAAATTATTAACAAGTCTGAGACAGTAATAATGAAGTGACTTGAGATAAGAAAATACAACACTGGAAAATCATCTCCTGCAGGAATTTGAGGTTTTAAACAAATATTGCTATTCATCTGGGCAATGGAGACAGCACCAACCACATTTTAATCATTACTCACCAGCCTCCTTGTTCTCCAATACAATTACTTATTAACCTCATAGGAAATGGTGGGAGCTTAGCTATATTTGAGAAGGAAACTGCCTAAAAATACCTAGAAGCAAAGTAAGAAGTGCTTGCATAAATTCCCCCTGTATTATTCAATTTTCCATTGTGCCAAAAGCAGGATGCAGTATTTTTCCTTTTGTGAACCTTACAGAATAAAATGTTGGTATCTCTGCAGATCCACCAGCACTTCTTTTATTATTCTGGTATTCTAGTGTAAAATAACAGGGTGGATTTATTTCAGAACTAGGGAACATTTTAGAGCTTCCTTCTTTGATATGATATCACTCTTCTCCTTTTTTCCCCTTCTGGGCCAGAGGGACAGGTGAGTGAGCAGGACCAGGACACTGCAGAGCATCCCTTGGATGCAGGACAGACATCCCTGTAAATAAACTGTGCCCAGCCCTGGCTTGTGGCAGAAGCCTGAACAAACTCCACAATACTTCCTATTAGCTCCACACTTCTAAAATAGAAGGGAAAAAAGCCAACCAACCAAACTTAAACAAAAACCCCAAACACAGAAATAAACACCAAAAAACCATATCTGATAAAGAGATACAAAGGATACCAATAAACAGTCAGCAAAAGTAACTGTTTTACAGACAGAGTCCTGTGAGGAAGCTTCAAATACAAGTCAAGAGTTGAGAAATCAATTGACTGAAAATTCTTAATTATGATATTTATCCCCTTTGAGTAACAACATACTAATCCTTCTAGGTAAGAAAGGCAGATGGAGGCACTCTCCCAACTCAAGTTTTCTGCAGCTGTAACTCTGCATTCCAATTAGATCAATGGAGACTCTTAATCAAGACACAGAGTTGAAAATTTTAATTACATACAGAAAACTCTAAAGAACGTGTCTGTTTAATCTATTATGTGGTACTTTAGGAACATGAACATGTGAGTTGATTTATCAGGTGCCAAGATATGAACTTAATGAGCCAAGGCAGTCTATACCACATGCACACGATGCTATTTTCTGCTTGTCTCACACAAATACTTTCAGCTACTTTATATCAAATGCACACACAGCAACACATTTCTGAAAGCAATACGCCAATTTCAAGTTCAAAACTGTAGCATCCCCTGAGCACAGGACCTAAAGTATCAGAGCTGACACCCAGAAAGGTATTTTTACTAAGTGCTACTTGCACACACCTGTATTCAATTAACAGCATTTCAGTCCTGAATATATTTGTCACCCCCGAAGCAAGAATTTACTTCTAAAATCTGAATATCCTTAAACTTAACAGCACAAATGGTCCGACTGCAGAGGAAAAACATCAGTGCACTTCCCAGGTTTGTAACATGGTTCTAACAGAGCCCTGAAATTCAAACTAGCAGGGTGAGCATTAGCAGCAAAAACTCTGTCTACAATTTCACCTTCATTTTGCTTTCAGATGTGCCAACTGACTATAACAAGAAAGCAGTAAAGCAAATGCTGGATATTTCCAGCAAAGAACCCTGTCCTTGATTCCCATCAACCCTTTGATGTGACTATGAGCTGATTAATGAACCTAAAATTGTAAAACACAAAAAGCCAACTTATTCTCAAAACTGAAAACAACAATAAAAAAAATTACTGTAATGAGTAAAGAAGCAGAACTGAAAAAAATATATATAGCCCCATGCATCTGTGATCAGCAAATTAATAATTAAATCACAAAGCCAAGATACCATTGTGAAAATTTACAGCAGCCCTACCTAAAGACCAGATTTGCAGAACAAATTCCAAGTCCAAGTAAGTCCCCATGCTTTTTAAACTTGGCGACTCACTGGAAAATTACTTCTCAATTACTTTCATTGGAGCCATTAATTGCATACCTGCAATATTGGTCATTATCATTTTGCAATAGGTTGCAGAGATAAAGTGCCATGTGTGCTTTGTGTAATGTTAACAGGTGCTCATGGGCACAAAGCAACAGAAAGAAAATAGGAAGGTAATTTTTCCAAGTTGCAAGATAGAACTGTGTTATGAACAGTAATATCTACACAGATATCAATCTCCTGCCTTCTCAGGAGAGGTTATTTTCATTTTAGATTTAGAGTACCTGGTCCTTAATGTCAATCCGTTGAATACAAATGCAAGAATATAATTTTACCTCGGGGGAAAAAAGCCCTGCTAACAAATTTGCAAATGAAACAAGAAAGGAGGCTAAATATTCACACAGATCAGTCCCATAAGATGCTTTGTGAGAGCAGAATTTATGGTAAAAAATAGTTAAAGCAAAGAACTGTTGTCTTCTATTGAATGAGAGGAGAATGTCACCATGGACAACCTACAGCAGTGATAACAGACATACAGGAAATCCAGGCAGTAAATTAGTTATCTCAGGCTTATGGGTTCCTAAAAGATTCTACTAGAAAGCACTGGTAGGAGACAGATATTATTAATCCTGCTTAATAGAGCAGGAATAGAATAATAAGTGAAAATATTCTTTAGTCAGCATTTAGGAGAGAAATATCTAGATATAGATTATATAGAGATATATATATATGCATGTATGAATGTATGTACATATATATTTATGTATGCCCATTCTCTTAAATAAACATCTGAATTTTTGGAGTGGGGGAAAAGAAGAACACAAACAAGTAAACAAACAAAAACACAAACAAAAACAAACAAACAAAACTACCCAAACCAAAACCCATAAAAGGACAAGATCTCTTTCTGCTCTTAAACAACACTAACACGAGGTTGGCAGTCTCAATGTGCAGAGAAGAACCCAGCAGATTTATAACCCATCCACGTCTGCCTTTTCAGACAAACACTGAAGTAAAACTGGAATTTGTTAAAACAAATGGACTATAAATACATTAACAAAAGCTATCCTAAAGAAGAAATACCTGCTATTAATGTAATAGAACATGGGATGGTTGCTAATTTACAGCCCACAAAAACGTTTGATATCTGCAACATATGGCAGCAATTTCTTGACGACGTTTGGACAGCAGCTTTTCATCAGGATCCCTGCACGGGAGGACCTGAGCATTGTCATTTACATTCTGCACCACGCAGGGAAGTTGCCACCACATTTCCTAGGCAGGAAGACTTTAGCATGATGAAAGAAATGGGTGCTTAACTCAAATATTTTTCCATTTCAGCTCTATTTTGCCAAGACAAAGAATAGATGGCAAAAGCACAGGAGGCAGATGAGCACTGTGTTAAAAAATGCTTTACAATTATCAACATTATAAAACATTTGGGTTATCTTTTCAGAGTTTTGACATAAAATTGCCACTGGATTTTATGTTTGCTTTGCAAAAAAAATCCAAATATTGCATATAAATAAACCTTGGGTTGATCATCTTGCTTACACAGATGACTTAAAAATCTCAAGCTCTAGATTTAACTAAAAAAACAAAATCAAAACCAGGCACCCATTTAAGGAGCAATCAAGTTCTCTGTCTGTTCTCCTCTCACAAAAAAAACCCTAAACCCACAGAGTTGAAGAAAACACTATAATTACATTTATCAGTATTTTATTTTATTGAGTATGCAAAGAAACTCATCGTATCAATTCAGTGAAATGCTTCGTGGATGCCTCTTACTGTAACTGGAGGAAACACCGACATTTTCAAGTGTTCAGATTCCATTTTCACCCTGAAACACTGGCCAAATTTTTTTTAAAAAAGCACATCTAAACACACCAAAGCACGGCTCCTAAAATTCAGTGACAGGAGCTATTCCCAAATAAACACAAGTCCTTTCATTCTCTGGAAAACTGAAAATTAGGAAGACTCAAAAACATCCTTACAAAAAAAAGGCACATTACTCTGTATTTTTGGTAAATGAGCATGACAGACCTAGATATTTCTGCTGTGTTTAATACTAAAGATATTTTTGGGTCTGGCTGCAATAGGAAATCCTTGCCTTGTTGGTGTTGGTCTTCTTAATTTTCAAGTTTCCACCATTAAGGGTTTTTTAAAAACACAGAATGTGGGAAATATGATAAATATATAAAAATATATATGAAGAATAAAACATATGATAAATCCTGTCATATAAATCCAAATGCTCTTTAACATTCAGTCCTACAAGCTCAGGTGCTTGATGGCTACACAAAGCCAACAGATTAGTGACAGCAGTAAAAGACAAAATGAAAAATTCACAAGTGTGCACTGGAACAAATATTAAGGATACACACACAGACCCCATTTTATTTCTTCAGGCATGTTTCTTTAATTCTGTGATCACATCCTTTATTCTTGGAGGATGCATTCAGTCCACCACGTGAATGTCAGGTAGCGGAAAAAATACTGGTAATTATCATTTTCATCATCACTCTTCAAGTGATTAACTTTTAGTAAATGAAAGTATTTCTGAAAATCTCTTCTAGACTTCCCATTTCACTAGCTACATGTGATCTAAGCGTCCCACTAAGGGTTCAAATTATCCCTCTCTTACACAGGCATCCTTCTGGATCAACTCCACATTTTTAACTCGGTGCCTAATTTCAGCTAAAACTGAGGAAATCTCCCCGCAGAAACATTCAGGAGATTTGTCTTTATCCCAACTTCATTCACCTAAGGAAAAATACTGCCCTAAAATAAATGACTGAGAATGGAGCAGAATGTACTTGAAGATCAATATAGAGAATGAATCCACCTGTATTAGAGGAAAGCACCATCAGATAACAGTGTTCTGAATTTTCTTTGGGATCCCAGACACTTACAGGAACTCAAGTCACTTCTGCTGTTAATTTTGCTAAGCCCCAGGACAAACCAGCCTGAAGCAGGAAGGGTAACTCAGGATGTTCTCCCCTGACTCAATTTTTACCATTCACCAATGGCTGCTCTGTGCAATTCTCCAAAGTCAAAATAAGTCATCTATGACAACCACACAGTGTATGGCACTGATTAAATGCTGCCTACAGCTTTAGGAGTGAAAATTCAGCTGGGAATTTTTGTAACTGGCAGCACTGATTCAGAGTCAAAGACAGCTGATGTTAGGATTTTCCTGTTCTTTACACTAACTGCACTAAAAATACCGAAGTAAATTAAGAGCGTTTTTCTTTCTAATAGAGATAAATAAAATTCAGGGTCTTTCTCATCATGACAGCTGACAGGCTGATTCTCAAACCTTTTAAAAAGCTGCAATCAGAACCTTTATCCCACAATCGCAATTAAACTTTCCATGCTAAAGAGAAAGCTGATGTTAAAAGACAGATTTCCTCTTTCAGGGTAAGTTCATGACTGCAACAAAACCCAGTGAGACCTGAAGCTCCCAGAAAGTATCGACATTTTGTTTCCAACAGCAGAAACCACCCTCATATCACCTCTGTGTTCACAGAGCACCGACACACTAAAATCATGCAAAATCACACCAACTTTCTCCCCATCCTCTTATGGGCCAAAGAGGGTGTGGTATCCAAAGTCCAACAGTAACGATTGATGCCACATCACCTACTGCACTGCTGAATGCTGCCTGCTGCCAGGAGTTAACCCCTTGTCTGACAGGAAAGCACCAACTGCAGCAGGAAAGCTTCACTTCCACAGGAAAGGTGCCAGGGGCAGCTCCTCCAGAGGCTATAGGCACAAGGAAGAGCTCTCAAGTTATTTCTGAATGAATTCTCTGCTTAGGGCCTGTATTTGGAGCCCCATGGGCTTGATTGTGTTTTCACTTCAACTCCAGGAAGCTTCTGCCACTGTTTGGGGGCAGAGGAGATGGCAAAGTAAATGAAACTCTTCCAAGCTAATGCAGAGTCTACATAAAAATGTCAGATGATTGCATTTTGTTTCACATATAATCTGCTGATTACTTTGAGGGTTTTAATGTGATTTGCTGTGAGAACACATTTTTCATAACAGCTGAGCAGTGTTGAGAGCACCTAAATACTAAGTTTACATAAAAAACCAAGTTTAGGCTTATTTGCCCACCCGAATGTCCATGGTGAAACTGTGTGCTGCTACACAGCTCTCAAAGTCCATCCCTACAGGGTGGTGTATCTATCTTGATTTTAATTGCCATTAGGCTTTTACTCTGATTACTTATCTCAAACTTACCCAAACCCAAGGTTATTCAGTTCCACTTTAAATTAGGTGATTGAGATAAAGAATTAATTGCAATATAATTAGACACTTATAGTCAATTAAGTACTAATTGAAGGCCTTACTTGAAACTAAATGCTACTGATTTTTTCTAATGAAAAGGCAAACAGAAGTTTAAAAAAAATTGTCAGGCTTGTCATTTTTTTTAAGCAGCTACTCTGTACATTTCTCTGTGATCTTCTTTCTAAAAAGAACCTTTTTTAGTAGTTTCCCAAAGAAAATATCTACTCATTGAGCACCACTGATTTAAATAACAGGTATCTTCAAGTTACAAAAATTGCCTCTAAGGAAAGTACTTGCCCTGAAGAACTTGATGAAAATTAGACAGTATTATGATAACGAACTGAAAGAAGAAAAAAGTACAGTCAAAGTCTTCCAAGAAATAACTGTACACTATGTCATTTTCTCAGTGGAGCCTAACTGCTTAATCAAGCAGATGAATGACTTCAAACTGAAGGATGGTAGCTTTAGATCAGGTATTACAAAGAAATTTTTCCTTTGAGGGTGGGGAGGCCCTGTCACAGGGGGCCTGTGGGAAACCAGAGTACCTCTCTGGTTCTCCTGATGGGCAGGAGTCTGGACAGGGGGGTAAGTCCTCCCTGGCCTGTGCCTGAAACAGTGATGGTTTTTGGTCTCAGCCCATGGAAAAAGCACTGTCAGGNATGAGTTTTAAAGTCCCTTCCCACCAAGGCCATTCCATGATTCTGTGAAAGGAAGGCAAAATATATTTACTGTATTAAAGAGTGAAAACTATTTCCCTTGGAATCACTCATGAAGTTATTCAAAATAACAAAGTTAAGTACCAAGAGTACCTCTGGCAGCGTCTGTCTTGTTCACAAGTCAAGAATAATATAAACCATGCCATTCTGTTTGGCTCTTATGCCTTTGTAACAATAAATCATAAAGTTATTGTGCATAATCCATAAGATACTTTTGTTTCAACAGTACTCTTCACTAACAGATATCGAGGTATTTTTAAATGTACTTACAAAGATATTGTTACCATTTTTTAACAGGAGAAATGAGAATTGAAACAACTTAAATATTATTCAACAGACTAAGGATACATTCATTGAGAACTAAATGATTCTGAGAATTAATCTAGCATATTATGCACTAATTTACTTAATCACATGTGAGTGAAAGGACACTCTAGATTTATTGGTTTATTGCGGTCCACAGCCCAACAACATATTCACACTCATAAGTCCTTGTTATTTCTCTTGTCTGTTCTGGAATTGAGAGCACTTATCCACATTAAACTTGCAGAATACAGATTGGTGCCAGAGCACATCTCATCTGGGTCACAGTAATGAAGTCCATGGCTCTGCTACAGAGTTAATTGCCTGCTGCATCTGGTATTTCTGATCTAAATCAAAAACAATTCCAGGACCAAGGTGCCTAACGACCAGTTTGATCCATTCCAGGAGTCTCAGCCTTTGATTTTGTGCACATGATCATGGCAATATTTACTCCAGCAGAAGGCACCTAGATTTGGGGGCTGGATTTCAGCTTCTTTCTGACCTGATATAAATCCATAAGCTTTTAACAAAAAAGGGTGCACACATCCATCAAATGGAGTAAGAATCTGGATGAATCAGGCATCAGTGGCTGGCTGGAGGCACCCAGCTGTGTGCCTGTCCCTGCCAGCAATGGGGTGTCAGAATTCCCAAAATCACAACTTAATCACCACATGGAGAAAGGGCAGGAAATCTACACCAAGGGCCTCCTGCTATCAAGGCAAACAGTCTGCTCATGTCAAACATGAGAATGATCAAACTTCGAGGCAAACAAAGAGGACTTTGCTGGAAGCGCTGCTGGGCTTCAGTAACAGCCCTCAAGTCATGAAAAACTCCAAATATCTTCAGCTATCCAGGGCTGAGAAAGTACAGAAAACTTCAGAGGCCAGAAAGTTTTTATGAAAAACACCTGTCCACCCTTTCCAGATAACTTTCAGCACCAGACTGCAATTACATTCTAAAGGCTTATTCTATTTCCCCACTCATAAACGATGTAAGCATGCCATTTGTCTCAAAAAAAAAATATATATATATACTTGTTCCATATCAGCAGTCTTCAAGTCTTCACTGTGAGGCAGTGAATTTTTCCCAGGTATCTCCAACATCAAATCAATAAAATTTCTATTAGCATATGTTTATAGCACCTCTCCAACCATAGAAAGACAAGAGACAAAGAGTAATGGATTAAACACAATGCAAAATTCTTCACATGACTTACAAGTTTTTAAAAGAACAATGAAATTGGCTTTTGCCCTCTTCCCTCCCACAAAGCACTCCAGAAATAACCAAAACCAGAGATACCTGAAAATTGTATAAATCCAACTGGAGAAAGAAAACAAACTCCACAAAATGCACATTAAAAATCTTCCTATTCTTAAATTCCCAGAACTGCAGTTGTTGTGGGGGGCCTGGATACATCTTCAGGACCTTTTAAAATTACCAGTGCCAAGCAAGGCACTGTGTAGAGTCCTCTAAGCTCCTGACAAATGATCAGTTACCCACAGGATGATTCTGTTCCAAATCTGCACACACACAGAAGTCCAAGCTGACTGAAAAACTTCATCAGGAAATCCCAGGGTCAGTCTCTTGATTTTATTCAGTCCTTGTTCAATCAAGCTTTCCACAGCCTCCCAAAAATAAAGCTTAGGTGTTTAGGATCTGGTTCTGCCTGGTACCTAAATTTAAATCCTGAAGTCACCAGGATTCACTGCAGTCACCTCAAGAACCAGAAAAATTCTGCTTCATTCACGTCTTGTCCCTGAAACTGTGGTTAGGGATCCCTGTAAAGAATTCACCCTATTCTCTTTTGGTTTTAACACTCAACAGGAAACAAACCTATGAAAAGTAATCTCAAGTTGCCCTTTTTCCTTCTTTCAAGGAGAAATTGGAGCAAACAACCTGGTAGTGCTATATGAAGATGCTTTGTTCTATGTTCTATTAAAGTTCTTTGCAAATGTACATGAATATCTGCCCCCAAAATGGGGGAAGACCCAGAACCAAAGCACCAGGCTATTAAAGGCAGCCTAAAACTGTGCCAAGTGCTGCCAGCAAGGTACAAAACAGCCTTTAAAACTCAATTTAGAATTGGCATAATAGACCTCTTGTGTTTGTGTAACTCAGTAACATTTTCATTTTAAGTATTTATTAAGAATTTCCAAAGGAAATTACAAGGGTGATGTTTTCTCTAAATAATCATCACCTGTCATGACTTCCTGCACTCTCTCCTTTACACTTTACAGTAAGTCCAGTTTTTGGGAAGGTAATAAAAGCAATGCTAAGGCACTCACTCTCATTCCCACAGGGTATTTCTTCTCCCCAGACTATAGCACAAAGAGTTCAGACAAATGCAGCACACTGCTCATTTTTATGTGGTGACAACTATCACAGTCACCCTAATGCAATCACATTATTTACCAGCTCTCTGTTTAGTCAAAAGAGATTTTCCACACAGTTCATTTGGACACTGGAGACAAATAAGCTATTTATTCCCATTAGTTCAGTGTTTCAGCTACTAGAATTTTAAAAAGAAAATCTTTTCCACCAGAGAATGTGTTCTCAGTCTCCAATGTAATACATCTCTGAATAATGGTACCTTGCTTTATTGCCTCCTTTTAAAATAGAAATTACTTAAGTGTTTTGCTCTTATTTTTAATGCCTTAGATCATATACAACAGCTTTAAAGATGTTTAGCACTGCAATTCAAAATTAATTCTGATGAACAGCTTTTCCATGTTGACAATTTTCTTGGATTAGCTTGCATTTGAGAAGAGAACCTTTCCTTACAGTTAATTATAATCACCCTAAGGGAGAATCAGGGCCCAGAATACACTACAGAAGAAGTTGCCACAGAAAGGTTTTATGCAGCAAATTTGAGATGATTATGTGTAGAAAAAAGGAGCATTTTGAATAAGGTGAGCCTGATTTGACATTTTCCAATTGAAATATAATTTAAACCATCAATCAATTATTATGCAGTTGAGGGGGGAGCTTAGCGCTTACATTTAAAATAATAAATACAGACAAAAACAGCAGAAATGGAAAGGAGTGACAACAGCAGGAATTATTTTTTCTGATTTATTTGAGGGTATTTCTATCACTGGACACTAGATAACTCAACTTATGTTAGAGGGGATAAAATTATTTTTCATCATTATTTAACAAAAAAGATTTAAACACACATTTATTAAATGTGTGTCATATTAGAGAGGTACCATTTCACAGCACACAGTTATTGACTGACATCATGTATGGCATCCAAGTGCTGGACTTGGTGCACAATCATCTTGAAAAAGCAATTTCCCCTCTGCACATTTTGGTTTTGTCCCAGCCACACAGATGTGCTGCAGTGGGAGCACTGCTGAGCTCAGACTGCTGCACCACCCTGTGCCATTCAGTCACCTGTCTTGTCTAAAGGAACAGATGATGCCATTTCCTTCATACATTCAGAAAGGTTCATTATCACTCACATTAACTACAGCAAATTAAAATCAGGATTAAAATGCAAGCTATGCATGATCATCTTAAACCTGCACAGCTCAAGAGATATTGAGAATACATTGAGAGTGATCAATTTTATTCAGGCCAAACCTAGTGCTGAGAGGCCAGCAGATAACACATATGCATCTATTTCTTTAGAATGCCTTTTGAAAGAGTCCTGCTTTCTGTGAAGTGACTCAAGTGCTTGCATACCCTGCAGTTTGCACCCTATTTCCATAGCCCAGTAGTTTTATAACAGATAAATGTGGGGGGTTCTTTTCTAAATCAGAGGCACCCTAGAGAACAGATTCTGAGAGTGATTTTTGAGAAAGTCTACAGAGACCTGTTACTTGGTCTTACATCAGTGATTCTACTTCTCTGTGCTATTTTATTATTTTAAAAAGTGCAGGGATGATATAAAATTTTTTGATTAGTGAATCTCTTACCAAAACATTAAAAGCAATATTCACTCAAGATTTATTTTGAAGCTCATTCTATGGGTTTTGATTTTTTTTTTGGTTTCCTTTTCTTGAGGTAATGTTGGAACTCTGCTAGACAGACACTCATTTTCCTTCAAAGCCATTTAAGTTGTATTATTAGCACCATTAAGATGAATGCTTAGCAATTACAGTATGAAAATAGTTTATTTTAATAGAGCTTCATTACAGAAGACAGGTGGTGGAGAGACCAAATTCCAGCCTCAATTACAGCTTTCTTGCTCAGTTTCCTAAGCAAGTTCCGCTAAATGTTAAATTGTTAAATTATTTATGCCAGATATTTACAATTATGTTACTAAGCTGAGGTAAATTCAGATGAAATATAAAATAATTATCATAAACTGTTCTCACATCTGTCTTGCAAACTCTAGACTTGGTGTATTGACAATCTACTGAAGTACCTGGGTCTAGAATTCCCCCTCCAGCTCACTGAGATCAGCTCCTTGAAGTTATTTACCTGAGAAAATCAACCCAAAACCAACTTATGTGCACTAAAATCCTCAAGAGACCTCACTGAATGCTTGATATTGAGGGCCACACTCATAAAGAAATTAAGAAAAAAATCAGACATCACAGACTAATGTGAGAGAGATTAAGAGAATACCCAGTACCCTTCCCTTCATTTTGCAAGATAAAAACAAGAAGTTGCACAGATGGCCACAACCTGCAGAAAAACTGAGTCCCAGGCCAGGAAGTCAGAAAAAAATGTGACAACAGTGAAAATGCAGCCCCCTTTGCTCTGGAGGTCACCTGGAGATGCTGAACCTTCTTCAGAATTTCAAAGAAGCTGAAAAAACCTCCAAGAGATCAAAGTGGCCAACAAAAGTTGCCTCCTGACCTTTGCAGGCTTCTACAAGACATCAGAAGCACATGGTTCATTGAGTACAGATATGATGAAACAGATGAAATGAGGAAATGAAGGAAGACAGCTGATTGATGATCTGACTCAAGTGGCACAAGCAGCTTGCAGTGGCCAAACTATTTCAGAGATGAGCTTATTACAAAAGACTCTGACTTAATAGCCAGACTTTGAAGATGCACAAAAAGGATTGAAAATATCTCTCTTTTTTTCAATTAAATCAAGTAAGGAGTATCACAGTCGGTGGTTTTGAAAATCCTTTTCCCCTTGAGGTATATCTTGAAGGAAATCTGAAACTTGAAGGTTGCACTAAATTAAGTGAACAGGTTGAAATTTTCTATTACCTTGAAAATCAGCCTGTTCATCTCAGTCTCTGTTTATACCTCTAGACTGAAATCTGGAATTGCAAGAGGTGAGGATGACAGGAAGGAACAAATGCTGCTGCCTTTTTCCCTTTCCATTTGACTTAAGGAATTGGAGGGGAATGGGGTATGGAACTAACAAAAAAAACCCAACAGGAGAACAATGGCATTTTCCCAAAAATTGAGTCAAAGCACTCATTGCTGGGCAAACACAATAAAGGAGGGCTGAGGACGGACAGAGTTGGAAAAAAAACCAGAAAAATGTAGTATCTGTCTGTTAAAATTGAATTGAACCTCAAAACCCTACCACAGTCAGTGTTGTAGCAGTAATCAAGCTGACCAAAATGTACATTAATAAACCACATGCTTCATCCTAGAATCCTTAAGGGAGGAACATTAAGCGATTATATTCATTAATTAATTAATGATTGAGGAAATGTAACTGTTCCTCATAAGAAGACAGGAATGGGTGGGGAGGATAAAAGCATTGTTGGTCCTCACACAGTACTGTGGTAACTTTATGTAATTTAAATTTCCTGCACTTGGCTAAAATCACAGGTTCAGCCAGCCACACATGGAATCCTCATTTCAAGATTTCAAATAGGAAAAACCTTAAAGTGAGGAATCAGCTTGGTCAAGTTTCCTTATGTGAAAAGGAGATCCACAACCAGCTGCTCAGCTGTGTGTTCTTACAGGAAAAATACATCCATCTCTTCAAAAAGGAATTTAAATTCACCGACAACGAGGATGAACAAAAAGAAATGCAATACCTTTTTCAGTTCAGTGTGACTTTAGAAACTGGCAAACATTAAGCTCTTGTTCTGTCCACCAAGACCATTTTAATATCTCACTGACATTTGCCTACTGAAACATTTTCTATAGCTGACATTTTCTCAAACACCACGAGCCTCACCTTGGTGGAGACACAGTTTCTCAGGCAGGATTGTAATAGGATGACACAGCTGTTGCCATTTACAGACACAAATACAATCGACTGTTACAAAGGAGTAGAAGATCTCCCGAGCATGCAGAAAGAAAAGTTTAAAAAAACCCCAGTCACTCCTTTTCAGAGGAACTTTCAATTGCAAGCATTTGTCACACTCCTACTTCAAACACACAACGCAGAGCTAAGGCACAGTAAGAAAATAGCATCTAATCCTTCTACGACTTACTCAGAAATGCAAATAGACTTAACAGGGGGTTTTAACAAAGTAAGAAATGTGATTAAAAAATTTCTCCGTTCGTGAACTTCAGTTTAAAAAAAGCACATTAAAAACTGAAAAGCCAAAGTTTCACAAGTTAAAACGCTGCACTCCCTCAAAGGTTTCTTCTCCAAGATCTTTCTGCAGTCCCTGAGGTTTGTGGGCAGTTCTAAAAGTCTCTGAAGTAGATCAGAAGACCCCACAGACTTGTAACTATCCCAAAAAACTGTAGGCCATGTGCAGGGGGAAACACTTCAGTGCTGGGCTCTGTGCACAGACACAGCAGAAGACAAACTTCACCCTAAGGAGCTTTAACATGGAGAGAGCAGATAAAAGTCACCTAAAGATGAGGGCTATGAGATAAACCCTGAGAGCCTTGCAGAAGGTTCCAGAGAAAGTTTCTGAAATTGATCTCACAACCACGTGATTCCTTCCAATACTGGATCTCTTCAGCTGACCAGATTGTTCCCAGAATACAGAATAGCTCCCACCCACTCCAGTACAAATTTTGTTTCATTTTCAGCTCAAATGTAAGGGAAAACTTCTGCAGAGTCTTTGTGTATTGCAAAAGCAAATTGGAGTGGGGCAGCAAACAAAGTGAAAATTAAAGCCAAGAGCAAGAATTTCAGTTAAATTAGAAATAATACATAGTACCTAGACATCTTGTGGTTAGCTTCAGAAGTTGTGGAATTATTTTTAATTCAACCAGAATTAAATTATTTTTCCCTCATGTTCTGTCTTTTGCTTTTTTTCATATTCTTTTCCAGTAGGGAAAAGGAAGCTAACAAAGGAAGTAATTTATACAGCAGTCTGGGGAAAAGAGACTCTCTTCAGTGAAGGTAACAACCACAAAACTGACATTTCCATAGATTTGAAGAATACATAAATAGCTACTTCCTCTTCAAAATCTGTACAGACCCTGCTCTTGAGGTGAGAAAGCTACGATCCTTCCCTTGAGTTTCAGAGCAACTTCTCAGTATCAAAGGATGTCACTGAACAGGGGGATGTCCACAAAAGACAGAGATTTTTATTTGTGCTCAGAATTTCGAGGTCTTCAAGCTCAAAATCCCATAACCACACAACGTCAATTTTCTACAAAGTTGCATGTTAACCTTATTCCTAGGAGAAGAAAGGAAGGGGGGAAAAAAAAGATAAGCTCCTTTTTCAGGTACAAACAATGACTGGTCAAGCAGAAAGATGGTGAAACGAGCAATGAAAACCAAGTGAATCTTAAGAAATCTTCATAACAGGCATCTTAAAATTAAAAATTTGATGAGTAACACATTTGGAAACCATTTATCAGCTCTGTTATGGACTATCTTACTAGATGTAGAAAATAGTTTATCTGATGACATTATAATACTAGAGATACCAGAAAAAAAAGAACAAAAGAACAAAATATATAAATCTAAATCTAAAATCCCTCTTACCATTCAAAGTAATGTTTCTCTTTTTTTGTTCAAAAGGCACATACACATACATAGCTCTGGCTTTCCTATATTACAGAAGACACAAAACTCACACATTTTTAACACATGATGTAGAAATATCTTAACATACACCTATCAAAGTTTATCACCCTTTTTAAAAAATAAAAATCCCAAACTCTCTTGCTCTATGTAATTCAGTATTTAGAACAGCATTTTTAGAATTTACTCACCAAACTACTCACTCAGAGCAGACCTTACATATACACACGCTTTCTCACATCACACCTAGTTTACATAAAGCTTTTGCTCCCCAAAAATTGCAGGAAAAGATGGAAGGTGATATTTAACTTGCTAAAATAGATCCCACTGTTCCAAAGAACATCCCCTTTGCTGTATGCATGTGTTCCAGCACAACACCAAACTTACATAAAACTCCCCAAACAGCTGGACTTTGATCACTGACACCTCCTAACTGGACACAAGCAGCCCAGAGCTGTGTCCTGCTCTGCCTGCTGAGTCACTGCTGCTTCTTTTTGGTGCTCAATTCCACAAGGATAACAATGCCCACATGGCAGCCCTCTTGCACAGGAACAGGATGAGGAAGCAAGAGGAGAACACAGGCACACATGAAATTAGTCTGACATTCTGAGAGACTGGAGAGAAAAATCCAGAATGTGACAGGCACACCTGCTAAATTGCTCTAAAAAATCATAGCAGAGCAACAAAAATGCTTCAGATTAAATCTTTCTCAACCCTTTCACCCAGTGCTTCATTTCTGACATCTTCACAACCAGTATCTGTTGGGGTTCCAACTAATCCTTCCCACTTCACTTGCTGTTTACAGACACTGCAACTGGAGCTGCACATTTCAGTGAGCTGGCACCTCCATTATCAACTTCTCTTCTTTGGGTTTTTTTGTTCAGCTAATTGTACAGGGGGGAATCATTCCAGATGGAAATCAGGAACACACGCACACAGTTATCCTTCCCAGCACGTGAAACATTTACACATGACCAATCTTTGCACGGCAGCATTGCTTTTTTGCCACACACTTTTGTTTCACAGCAAATTAAGCACAGCTCTGGACTTCCAAGTCCCAAAAAAGTACCAAAAGATCAAAGCTGCACCATCATGTAGTAGGGTGATGCATGTACTGCAGTGATCATGTAACCACAACCACACGTTACTCTCCCCTCCCCCGTTAATTTATTTTCCTTAGGGATAAATGGGATTTCTTTCATTCCCTATATTTCAGAACAGAAAGCGGAACACAGCAAAATCTCAAGACAGATAAAAATGAAAACACTGGCAGGAAAACAAAACCATCAGTGCGCAGTGTAACATACCAGGAAGAACACACAAAATATTTTCCTCATGTTCCTGAAGTCTTTAAGTTTTCCATTGACTACAGCAATGCCTCTCAGTCATCAAAAGGAGAAAACAACTAGCACTTAAGCAATAGATATGTAATTTGTATGCATTGATGGTGTAAAAAAAAAATTACAGAAAAATGTAAAAAAAGTCTTATCCTAAAAATGTAGTTCCATGATTTCAAGATACAGAATGGTAACACCACTTATTGAATTAAATCAATGAATCCTGGATGCATCAAGTGGACAATGAAGGAAAACATTCTGCATTTGTGAAATTTCAACTATTGTCCCTCACCTTCTTGGAGTTTTCTCAGTTTCATGTTATCTGCTCAATACCAACACTGTTTAATTTAGATTTCCAAAAGGTCTGTTTATTCAAAATTCCACAAGTGGTGTACTGCTTATTCCTAAAGATAATCTTAAGTAATTACTTCCTTAAACATACCAGAGATACTTGAAATTGAGCCTGCAAATAAACCCAAATTACTGTGATAGTGACAATTCAGAATTAGTGAGTTTAAAAAATGAGAAAAGAAATAACCTTTAAAAATAACGAAGTCTTAACTCCTTTTCAATCTACCTTTCTCACAGCTATCAACCCTCTCATACACCAAAAAGAGGAAGTAGGAGCAGCAGCAGCAGCATTCCCCCATTTACCTGCCGAATTCTGAAACAAATTCTTCTCCTTGTGCCATGTCTACAAGTATTCCTCATAATATTTCTACAGGTATCAAGGGCTTCCTAACAAAGTTACGTGGAGAATAGTTACAGCCCTTTCCCCTTTCATCAAATGAGGACCAGGTGGTGCAGCCCAGTGAGAAATCCTTTGCAGTAAACCATTGTTTTCCCTTGTCCAATAAAACAAGAGTCACCCCTTATATAAGGGGTAGAAAGAAGCTCTACAAACACTTTGCTCAAAGCATTAAAAAGGTGGAGGAAGGGAGGTGAGTGTGGAAGGACAGGAGAAAAAAATTGCAGAAAAGAAACTGAACTTATTTCCAGAACTAGAAATTGTTCTGTATGATGTACTCCTGCTATATTTTTAACCTTGACACTTTCATTAGTCTGTGACATATATTAACTAGGGATGAACAGCAAAGCATGACATGATTAAATACTCAGCAATGCAATATTAAACTCATTAGGTTATACCTCCACTAGCAGCAATGCCACCCTCTGCAAGAACAACATTGACAGAAATGAACGTATTTTCACGCATTTCTCAATTTATCAGACCTGAGCTTTAGCCCACATGTGCAACATCAATGGAGCAACATCACTACAGCAAGGGGAGGTGAGGCTATGCAGGTCTGCACTGTAAAAGTGAAGACACATTCATCCAAAAGCCGTGTGTAAACAATCTGAATTCTCTGTTACATACACTACACCTTCCTATCATGAGGGCATAACAGGGAATACTCATGGATTAATGAAACACTTGGCAGATGGGCACTGCTACCAGGGACACCACCACCATATGCCATTTTCATGCCACTCCTCATGTTTTCAAGCCATGATTCTTCCACTCTTTTCTGCTGCACGAGATGTTAATAAATTTTCAAAGCCACAAAGAGGTGAAACCTGACATTTCCCACCATAGCATCCAATCAGCTATAACACATTCAGCCCTTCTCTCTTAGCAGTAGCCAAAAAGGAAAAGAAGGCATAGATGAAGAAACAGCTCTTGCCCATTTACCTGTTCAACTCTGATACAAAACTTCTGTGTGCTGCATCAACCTTTTCTTAATGAAGTTACCTGGAGAACATTTGCATTGCTTTCTCTTATGTCAAATGGAGAGACAGCAGAGCAGCCTCGTGGCACTAAGAGAACACCTTTACAGTTTAAAGAAATTTGGAGGACTGAAGACTACAAAATATAATCACTTAAGGACATATTTATGATTATCTATTGTCTCTTTGTTAGTCAGCCATCTTCTACTTCCTTTCATTTTTTTCTGCCCCTCATACAAAGAGCCACTTTTAAAATAGTAAGAAGAAAAATTAGCAGATTTTTTTTAATTCGGGTATTTCAAAAGGAACCCTTTTCTGGTTTCTCCAGAGTTCTCCATTATGCTTTTAAAATTCCCAGTCATCCTGTCACCCATTACATCTGCTATTTCATAATTAAACTTGGCACTTAAGATCAGTATGCTGCTAGGTCTCTTGGTCACAGTAATAAACACCCCAGGTTTTGTTTACTTTTTTTAAGAGGGGTGTCAGAAGTGCAAAAGAGAGAAGGAAAGCTTTGGAGATATTTTATTGAATAACAACCCTTTTTTTTTTTTCCAATGTATACTTCAGAAGTTGAATTGCAGAAGACAACCACTTTACAGTAACTGCATGCTTTGATTCTGACTGTATTATTTCTTCTTCTTGCACATGATGTTTTTCTAAAAGATGTGAGTAAAATCACTCTTTACCATGATATGCTTGCTTTATGTACGCCAGCTTCCTAATGAGCTGGCACATTAGTCAAATGCAATCAAGGTAATAACCTAATTCTGGTTTAAAATATTATCAAGACGTTTTACAAATTGGCTCAGTATTTAGCTATGCAACACACATTTAGAAAGTAACTTTCATGATGAGAATCTCAAGGCATTGTACAAAGAGGGTTGGGGAAAAAGGAACCAGCAACAGAAGAAGAGATTTCACAGTTCTGCCAAGCTGCCTGAATCACCTGACATTGGTTGTGTACTCATCCACTGAACTGCTGATCCAATACCCTGGGCAGAGAATTTCCAGCCCTAAGGAATAGATGACAAGGGCTCCAGCACCTGACATCTTCAATTTGCATTGGGAGATGATTAATAAATGACAATCTATTAAATACATGGCATGGGATGACATGTGCAGGAAATGAAAGTTTAGCTCAGCAGGACTAAGGTCATGAAAGATCTTCAAGATTAGAAGTAAAATGTGAAGTGAAAAATTAGGCAGAAAGCAATATATTTAGGCAGTGACTGGAACATGCTCCTCAGATGGGAATTAACCAGAAGCACTAATACATTCAGTCCTCAAACTATTAAAAAACCTGCTCATTCCTAAGAGAAATCATTTATCCTTTCATGTACACTGAATAAATCCCCTAAGAAACAGCAGTTACCTAACTGCCTGTGAAATCAATTGTTGTCCCCTTCAGACTCCCAGGGCAAAGTGTATGAAGTGCAGCAAAGATCTGCTGTTAAGATCATCAGCTGCCACTCTTGTTAATTACTGAAAATGTATGGAGACAAAACTCCTCTTTTCAGAAATGGCCCGTGGGGTGTAGTTTTAGACACACTCAAAGAAAAAACCCAATGCTGTATTTAAGAATCTGAGTTTTATTCTGGAAATTAGTACTCCTTGTAAAGCCAGATCAGTTACACAAATCCAGCCATTCTGATTCAACACCTCTGACACTTCATTCCAAACGGTGCCATCAGGGGTTAAGGTAAGTGTCCCCCACGTGTGACACTGGACAATGCTGGAAAGGCAGCCAAGTTCCACTGTGACACCTGAGCCAAGTTAACATTAGTATTATCCTCCTCAGCATTTCCACTACTGCGTTTTCTTTGTGTCACAGGTACAATTTTCCACTTTATTTCTAACTGCAGGATGTAATAGATACTGGACTGAAAAAAAAAAAAATCTATTCAGTTTATCTACTAATTTACTCATCACATACTATGAGAAAGGTTGTATTTGGTCAGGACTCTAAAGTTGTCCCATCTCTTGTTTTACTCACAGAGACCATACACACCTGGTTTAGAAATAAGATATGAAAGACAAGCAAACAATTTCAGAACTTCTGAAGACTGAATTTTATGTCTGCTAAGTACCTTATTGAGCAGAAAACCAAACGTTGCAGCATGCTGAGACACATAATGTATCTGCACACATACCACTGGAATGACGAGAAATAGTTATTCACTGCCATCATTGCAACCTCAAACCTCTCAAATGCCTTTCTTCTCACAGTGCTCTTTCAGGAGATTTCTATATTCTTTAATGAAGCTACAAAAAAATGGTTTTTTTTTGATTTTAGGAGAACAAACCATTACTTTTACATATTTTTTCCTGTTCATCTATTTTTTTCTTTGCTTCCTGTTTCATATAAAATTATTTTATCCTCTGACATTCACAAGCAATATAAATACTAAATTGAAAATATTCGTGTGAAACTGTGAACATTTGTGAAGACATATGGCTGTCATAAAACTGCACTAAAATATCCAGGGATTGGGTCAATATCCATGAATGCCATCAATGACTGCCATTGATCCTCAGATTCATTTGGAGCAGAGATCCACAGACTTTTTAAATTCCTGGTTTCATTCTTATGCTTCTCACACTGTGTATTTAGTATTAACATTGCCTCTGGGGGAACTGCTCTTTGCACTGCCTTCCAGCTCATGAAGCACTTTGAAGTGTCAATAAAAATTTGGGGTTTATAACAAAATAATTAGTCACTATAACAAGCAGAGCATTGGAAAAATAGGAAACCAAAATTTAAACTTTTAAAGTCTTTTCCCCAGAAGTAAAGTGTAGTTTAATAGAACAAATAATCCTCCTACCCAAGCATGGAAGGTGACTATTATAGATTTTATGGGACTTTCCATAATAATGCTTCAACTAACTTTATTTTTGTTTCATTACTAGTAAATATTATATATATTAGAAAATGCAGAATACATCTGGCTAGTAAAAATCAGAGTATTGCCTTTTTCTGTTCCACTCCTTTTTGTGTTAGAATTTTAGTGCTAAAAGGCAAAGCTTAAGCAAAAATAGGTTTGTACTTTTAGAGGGCTGCAGGTGCAGAAAACTGTGGCCTTGTTAATTTTCAGATGTATCTACCTTTTGATGTGGTTCACTTTTGCAGATTTGTTTCTTCAAATCTAGTTCTAATATAGAGGAAAATAAATTATGCCTGAAGCTTTGGTTTTTTAGCAAGGAAAGGGATGGCAGGGAGTTGTGGGAAGGGGAAGAATACTAAAAGATATTTGCAAAAGTTTAAGGTCTTCCTTGATAGTACAGCAAGATACTCACAATAATATTACTTGTGCTGTGTTTATTTATTTTCAAGACCCTGTACTAAATCTTGCCTGTAGAAGGTCAACAAAGACTTGAAACTTTGGGAAAACACTCCGCATTTCTGCAAATACATGGGAATATATTTGATAAAATTTACAATCTTCATAGCTTTTAAAGATATGAAAGGCTAAATTTTTCACAGACACATCAATTAAGTTTAAAAGACCAAGAGTCCTACAAGTGCCTAAATATTAGAGATTAGGCTCAAACCCATGAGTTTGGAAGAATCTGTTCCCAAGAGAAGATCTTGCATTCTTTTACTCCTGTTTTTAATCACGTATTGCATCTGAATGCCCCTTGAAAACACTGGCTGGAGTGTTGCTAAAGCCCTCAAAATAAAGTCACTCATGGCCTTTGCATTTTCCCTCTTAGGAGTTCTTGTGATCTCTAAGTCAGGTACCAGACTATCAGTCCACTATTAACTGCAGTATTTCAGCTCAGCAACGGCTGAATTTCATACACAGAATGACTAGACTGTCTATGTGACTTAGAAAGCACTATAAAATAACCTGCTTTTAACAGTTAGTCAGGCTCCAAGACTATGGAGACTAATGCTCAAGCATTATCTGACTTCAGTTTCAGTAATGAATGAAGTCTTAAGTTTTATTTGTCCCATGATCACATCACTAATGTGATATTTCCTAGGTGTACTCTAAACCCCCTTTTTTGTAAGTAACAGTATTGTGGGCCTAGTAAGTAGCTATTAAACCAGTCTAAATTATCAGCTTGTCAATAATTATCAGCTGCTCATTGTTGCTGTTCTGCTTAAGTTAATCATATATGTTCTTTTCTCACACCCTGTTCCTAAATAAATAATACATCACTCCAGCACATAAATGCATGTGACAGCCTTTTTGTCACTGCCATACCTGGGGGGTTTTGTTTCATTTTTTTTATTGGTGGTGGTTTTGGGGTGTTGTTTTGAAGCCAGGACTCATAGCTATTTGTAAATAGGAAACAAGTACCTCCACAGATACTCACAGGACTTCACATTCAGGAATGTAATGTGATATTGGGTTTCATTCCTTTTCTCTTTTCAGTGGCATTCACCTAACCCATGAAGTATTACCTAAGTCACTGTTGTAAAACATTCTTATTTCTGGTTTTACACAATTTTTCCCCACATCTTCCACATTCTCTACCAAAAAGAAACTCCTTTTATCATACAGCATCCTCCTCTCCATCTGCCTGCCTGACTCAACATAATCCCTACTCAATGAACTGTCTATGTACCAGTTTTTTTGTGAAGTGGAGGAAAAACAATGAAGTTCATACTCTGTTCTAAATACTGGTTAATCTTGTGGCTCTCCAACAGCCACTACTTTTAACAGCTCTGCTCCCAAAAACTTTCAGTATTGCCAAAGAGTTGCCTGAGGGAGGAGACTTTTCTCCACCTTTCTTGTCACAGAAGTTGGATCTGCTCTGGTGCCAAAAAGCTGATTGGGACACACCAGGTTTGCTATGAAACCTTGCTCCATTCCACCTTTTTAGGCTGTTTCTTTCATGCTGTTCAATACCTGCACCTGTTTTTGAGAATTACCCACCCCTGGCATGACCAGGGATAAACCCACAGCTCCCAAGGAGTTCAGAGCTGAAATTCATCACTGTCTAAAACTCACTGACCCTAAAGGCACGTTACAGTATTTTCTGCACACTCAAACACAACAGGGCTGAGCCCAAGACAAATGTGTGTCCATGCTGAAGCTGCTGACAGAGAACTCAGGCAGGGTCAGAAAGTCTCCGGGACTCATGGATTCCAACAGCCACCACACACCCAGTTTCAGTGGATGACATTTTACAAATTCCAGAGATCTTACTCATAGGAAAGGATCTCTTAAGAACAACTAACACATCCTCAGCTGAAAGCAACCCATCAGGGCTATGCTATTGTGCAGCACAACACTGAATTTTCTTCTAACAGGTTGGGGAACCTTGATCTCAAAACAGAAGATGAACAAGAAAAAGCCAATACAGGTTGTTTTACCTTTATAAATAATGTGGGATTTATGTAAAAATAAAACCCTACACGCAGAAAAGAACTGGAAATTCTGTTCTTTTTTCCAGATGTGAATAGAGGGAAATACTGAAAAATGCCTGTATGTTTTACATCCATACCATAAAAATTAACACATTTTTAAAGCTGCAAAACACCTACCTAGAACTGAAACTGCATGTATTTCTCAGTTAAGTTCAAATTACTGTGCAATCTGAACTCAGGTGAATTTTCAGAATGAACAGTCATGTCACATAAATCACTCCCAAACAAAAAGTGAATGACAAAATAAGGCGCTACTCCACCAAAACCCAAAGGAGTACATCAAGACCAGGCCACAATGCCAGCTTTAAGAAAACTTGTCATGGAGCAGAAGTTTGAATTAATTGCTAGGGCCAGATTTGTTTGTTCTAAAACTTCCTGATCTCTCCTTCATCCTATAAAAATGTAGGAGGCAGAACTGGCAGCAGGGTGTTACAAGTAATATTATCTTAGAAAACATTTGTCAAGGAAAAAAAAAAGTGTTTGCTGGTATAATACCAGAAAGAAAGACCAAAGCAAACTTCTGGGTTCATAATGAAGGTCTTCCTTGATTCCTTTTTGTGTTAGGATTAATACATTAAAAATTCAGCATTTGAAAGACTAAGCCTCTGTCAGACAGATCTTTTTGAGTTCAAAACTTTTCTTTATATTATTTTGTTTTGGCAAAATTGATCAAAAGGCAGTAGAAAATATGCAGCTATTTGATAATGCAAAGAAAATCTAAGGAAGGAGAATATGTTAAGATTTTCTTGGGTGTATAAGCATTTTAATATTTACAGCACTTTTTAGTATTGTTGTAAATAATTATGTACATATGAAAACACGCTTTTATCTTTCATCATCAAGTCTTTCTAATCCTTACTCTCACAAGCCAAACACTGATACAGGAGACAAAAAAGGAAGTCTAAAGTAGACTGGAAGCATCCCATGCTCTGCTCTGCACTCGGTGCCTTCTGCTGGCTGTGTGAGCATCAGCCCCAAGGAAAACAACACCAAATGACAGAGGACATTGTTTCTGTACCCTACAATGCTTTTAAGAAATAAATTTCTATAAGCACTCAAATTTCTGGGTTCAGGTGTTGATTTTTTTTTCCCCTTTGGATGTAAACAGGGCATCACTTCCATCACTCCTTGCTGTTGTCAAACCACAAGTGCATTGCATATATACATCTCTTTCATTGAAAATTATAATTTTAGGGTTTTTTCCAGTTTAGTTGAACTAACAATTCCCAGTGCTCAAATAGCTACACAGTCACAAGGTAACCATGCACCCAAGCCACAATTCATGTGCTTTTCCTTAGTGTTTTCAGAAGGACTTGACAGAAAATTTTCACTACCTCCTATCATAAGTGAACTGCTTGATTCACCCTAACTTCTTCCAGTACAAAAAAGGAATACAAAGTAAAATATACACAGAAATACCAGCAATCCATATTCTTGCACTGACATCAGCAAAAAAAAATCTCTATTCAATAACTTATCTAACATAACACGACAGGCATCCAACATAAATCAACCACCACCATTGAGAGCTTAATAAGGTGCAATTGACACCTACAGGGATTTTTTTTCCCCCAGAAAACACTTGTTTCATTATGGTTCAAAGGTATTTACCAAATTAGATGGTAATAATCAGCCTGTGCTATATGGACTACACTGTCACATATCTTTCCACATCAGGAAAATAAGCAATTCCAAAAGGTTTGTGCCTGCAGGAAGAATTAATACATTCACGGTATATAAAATACAGGAACACAGTTACCAAGCAAAAGTATATCATTAACATTTTTGCATTTGGTCTAGTGACAAGTCTGAGCAAGATAAAGCAAAATTCAATATTAATTATATCTTGATAATCTCTGTCCCTCTAACAACTGTGCTTTCAATCTGTAAATGTGTAATTAATCTGTATATATAGTACACTAGAAAAGCTTGAATACTATTTGCAACTGCCTAATTTTTCATTCATCAAATAGTATCATCTCATCTCCACATTTATTTTTTTTCCTGGGATTTAATCACTTTATTGACCTGCTTATTTTAAAGTACAAGAATATGCTATTTTCAAATTTACATAACCACCAATTTAATGGATTTGATCTGACTGAGTGAATGGGACAGCAACATACAAGCTGCTTCTTGTCTATCATGGAAATATCCAGTGGTTTATTTCAAAATGAACTATCGAGTTTGCAAAGCAGAACATTAAACCTGCCACAACTGGCCCTAATGCAACTACAACACAAAGTGCAGTACCCAAAATAAATCAAGTATTTGAGGAAAAATACCTTGGTTCCCTTCTGCGACCACATCCCAAACTTTGCACTCTTATTAGTTGTACAGAAGTTATTAAGAATGTATTGGTTCCCTCTCATGTTTTCAAGGAGAAATTCATTTCGGTTGCTAATCAAACAAACAAATGAACCTTTGCCTTCCCGTTCAGAAGAGGAAAAGGAGTTTTTCACATGAACACATTGAATTCAGCCCAAGTTAGCAATGACTAGTAGTTATTACCATGTGCCACTCAGAAAAAAGAAAAGCTTTTCTGTATCATTAACACTGTTTTTTGTACAAATCCCAAACAGCCACTGGGAAGGAAATTTATTCTACGCCAGCCCAAACCAGCACAGCCGGAGAGACAGATGACTATAGATGATTATACTTTCACCATTTTTTCTATGAATATACTGTCTCAGGGGCATGTCTTTTTTTGTTATTTCTCACCACTGAAGGGACAGGACCTGGCAGATCCCTTCAGAAAAAGTGGCATTTGAGGTATTAGTGAAGAGATACTTATACCAAAAGCCTAAATAAAATAGGTGACCTGAATTGTCCTGTAGAGGGATGTATTTCCAGTCACTTAAATTCACCTCCAGATATCAACCTGCTAAGCTGTAACTTTAGTAATTTGCTTTCCACAGAGACTCTTGTAAGTATTTGGGTTCTGATTCTTTGTTTCACATGTTGTAAATCTCATTTATTTTGCCTGTAAAATGATCCGTTCTCTAATCAAAGGCAACTTTTTAATATCAAACTTGGGAAACTCATTTTAGCAACTTTTAAATAAGATCAATCAGGTTCCTAAGACTTCAGTCTGTAGCTTAGAATTATCTGCTGTTCAGACAACACTAACTACCATCACATTCAAAGTCATATGCATCATACCTGCCTGTAAACCTGTCAGACCACCCGTTTGTATATATAAACTTAATTTTTGTTGACAGGGCTAAATTGGAATTTAACTTGTAGCAGGAGAGCATTTAAATGTAAATTTACTTTTTTCCCAGCACCAGATTTTCCAAACTTTGCATGAGAAGCCTGCATTTAATCAAGATATGTGCACACACAATTTCCTGTGAAAAACAATCATGCAGGCAAGTTTCACAAGCGAGTTCTTTCCATTTGGTTGCAAGTATCAGTGTACATCCAATCTGACTGGGTAAGGCTTTGCACATGCACACAATCCAAGCAGGAAAACTGCATGGAAAGCTGACCAAAAGATAAGTTTTCAAGAGCTGAAACCATTTGAAAGATTAAAATACTAAAGAAAATAATACTTAAAAGATATCGGTGTGTTTCTAAATACCTCATTACACATTTGTATCCACGTTAAAAAGCAAAAGCCATGGGAGAAGAAGAGTAAAAAGGAAGAGAGCGAGGCTTTTGTTTCCCTTTGTTGAAGATATTATTGTAGTACTGTCAGTGTGGAAACCAGCATCACAAAAAGAGAAAGAAATTACAGAGAAAGCACCATTTTATGATTCAATGTCTCTTTGTAAAACCTATTAGCAGAGGAGATAAAAACCTGTGCAGATACAAGTTATTTGCCATGAAAGTTCTAGTAATGTATTTGCTTTCTAAACCAATAATCTACTCTGAGTTTAAAATAAGGTTGTTTTTAATACAGTGCTAATGATTGTGAGCAGCAAGAAAATCATCTGGACAGAGAAACAAAGTGGGCAGAGCCAAATTTTGTTCCAGAGAATCACAGCAGCCCATGCCTCACCTCACATCAGCTTCCCAGAAAGAGCTTGACAGGCCTGACAAAAGCTGCAGAGGAATGCTGATAAGGAGTGACAACACTGTAATGGATCTTCACACATTTAGACACATCAACTATTTCTCTCATTATCTCCTAAACAGGTGCTTACAAACAATGAAAATCATTAGCAACTAAAATGGAAATGAATAACGACATTAAGTTTGTCTCTGGAACAGCCTCCTAGATTTAATTCCCAGGAAGGTGATCTTCCTGGCAAATGGTTTACATCCTTTCTTTGCTTTAATTTCTACATTAAGACTCCACCATAAATATTAGAGTGGTAGCCTCAGTGTCACAGCTTGAACTGAAAATGTGGTTGCAAGAGGGTGTTAATGATGACACCAGAGCCATAAAATGCATGGTGGGCTTTTTCCACCTGAGTCTGAGCCTGAAGTTCAGAATAAGCTCGTGGGTACTTTATTACTAAAATAATGTCAGCAGGACCCATTCCATACTCTCAGATGCAATTAAGGCTTTTTAATTACTTGTCATGCACTGTTTGGGGTGGTGGGGCGGGGCTTAATGTCATATTTTAGATCTAAATTAAGATACCAGGAACTGAAGTTTTACCACAGAACAGCTCATCTCCATGGCTGCAGAGTGACCTTATCTTTCTCAGCCTTCTGTTTACATCACCTTGTTCAATTCTAATGTACTGAGTATCTTCTTTTCTTTTTTGATTTGGCTACAGAGTTGCGGAAAGCCACTAAGTGCAAACTGTTACCAATTTGATCCCTTTACAGCCTTTCCTTACCTCCTTCCCTTTGGAGCTTCTCAAATTTAAAACAGAAGATGTCTCAGGTTAATTGTTTTCATTGCCAAAGGTAACCACTGATGCCACCAATTTTGCTATAAAATTGGACCAACAACATGACACACTGTCATGCTAGTCTGAAGTTCGAGTTACTTTTTACAGCTCAACAGGTGCTGTTTGCAAAAGAAGGAGTTTGAATGATTCTGGTTTCTTCCTTTCTTTTGGTACAGAAAATAACAATCCCCACATTACTTAAAACTTGACCAATTTCTCCACCAACACCAGTTTCATTTACTAAAACTGAGTAACTTTTCTCTTTCCACTGCTCCCCATGGCTCCACTAATGCAGGAAACCGAAAGAGAATGAATAAAAGCTAGGGGAGGTTCTTGAGATTCACCTTGCTCTGGAGGTCATAACACCCACAAAGTTACAAAGTTAGTGAAAAGTTGATGTAGCCAATGTAATGTAATCGAGTTAGGAGAAAAGCTGAAAGGTACTCGTTTCCTTATTACTAATGAGAACTTCCATGCAGGCAGAATGGCTGAGAATTCAATAGCAAAGAGTTCATGGTGTTTGAGTCATGTGCAGCTCTGGCACCAGAGTGGCCAGAAACAGAACTGGCAGTAAATAACATTGCAAGGAGGAAAAACAAAATAGTGAATGTATGCAGACACAGGATGAAGACTTACTTGTTTAATGATGTTATGAACACAACTGGTTTATTACCACAAGAAGAGTGGTACAGTTAAAGCAATAACATCATCCCTAAATGTACAATGGTACTAGAGATTTACTACACTCCAACTGTAGTCAGTGAGCAACAGAGATCAAGCCCCCAAGCACAGCTATTAAACACACTAACCCAGCCATTACATATTCAAGAGAGAATTCAGAGGGAACCTAATGTTTAGGACCTAGAATATATATAAAATGACTCAAGACAGATGTAATATGACGTGCAGAAAAATCTGCAAATTAGACAGCTACAGATCAATTACTCTTTGGAAGTAAACAGGGAAATATCAGGGCAGTATGCAGATGTCAAAGCTTTTTGATACAATAATAGAATATAATGAGGACAGAATTTTGATCTGAGAATCCAAAATAAGATGCCTCAATGTGTCCAAGATGAGAGACACACAGAGGCAATAAAGCTCCAGTCCTGGATGATGGTGATCAGGACAACATCTATCCTGAGCAACAACCATCAGTGAGAGGGCTGGGAAATTTTTCTTCTTCAAGGAAAAGCAAAGAGAAAACCACCACAAATTTGTCAAGCATTTAAAAGCTTTAAAACTCGGTTAGTCTTGTGAACATTCACCGTCTCACTTTGTGCATTCCTAATTAGAGCAAGGTAGGACAGCATCTGCACAAACTACAACAAAGAACATATGACAACTGTGTCTTACTGCACCTCAGGCTCCAAAATAACACTGGATATTTGGCACATAAATGGTGCCTGGAAGCAGTATCTTTGAGGAGTATTGTAATTGTGAGTAATGCCTGTTTGGACAGCAGAATACTAATGACTGAATACAAAAAACATCTAGCCACAGAGCAGAAAATTATTTGGACAGTGATCTCTTATTAGAGTGCCTAAAAAAATTCACAAAAGGACTATCCCTTGACAAACACCCTGCTTTAAAACAATAAAAAAATAATTTATTTAGTGCAGGAGAGAGAGGAATATGGTAAAATAACTAGCATAAAAGTGCAACATAAAATCCTTTAACAACAGCAATAGGAATTACATGTCAGTTTTGTATCAGCATTGGCCTGCACATAATTTCTTACTCTGTATTTGCTTTCTCACCACTGTTGATTTCTCCTTAAAACCTTTTTCAGCTTTTTTTTTATTTTTTTTTTTTTTAATTCCCTCCAGGCTGCTATTCTCATTGTCTACTTCAGCATTATATTCAACACATGTAAAACTTTGAAATCCGGGGCACAGATAGTGCTTGTTCTATTACCTCACAAATGGGCTGCTCTCTTTTCTAGGTCAGCATTACCTAAGGGATGACACCTCCTTCACAGCAGTATTTACTGCCCAGGTGTCCTGTGGCAAAGCAGGAACAGCATGAACTCAAACCCCGGGGTCTGGGGTGGATGATGCTCTATGTCCAACATTTCTCTGGTCCTCCTGTCTTTCAGTATTACTTGATCTTTTGGTATTGATCATATTTTCCAAATGAGGATGCATCTGCTCTGACTGCAGGCATCTGGAAGTCCAGGACATCTTTGGGTGCACTAAGCACATCTCATCACCTGATTTATCTCATCACCTTTTTGTTCCTGAAAGATTTCTCGTGGGCTCACAGCTGCAAGACTTTGAGAACTGTGTATTTATTTTTCCCCTTAGTGACAGACCTGAAGTAGAACTTGAAAAGGCACAGGCTACTGCAATGAAAACAGTGAGAGCTAACAGAAAACATGCAGTTGTTACCAGACAATAACATGTTATAACATCATATAACATGATCTAGAAAACTCACACATTATCATGCAACTCATGGGTTGTTTAATATATAGGTATTAGATTTTGCACTAAAGGCCTGAGAGTAGATCTCTGCTCATTTATTCCTAATTTACCCCTGCAGCAAGGAAAAAACAAAATTAGGGGAACAGGCAAAGCCGAAATCCCTTTAGGACATAGGTAATGTACCTGGATAATGACAAAATCATTAGATCTTAATTACCAAACTCCAAGAATAGCTGCTATTCACACAGCAGATTGGAACAGACATTCAGATTTGCCCAACAGTTCTAGGTTTCAACTCAACAGAAAAGTATAAAGATATTTATACACATATAGATCCATAGCCATCCAAACACATGTGGATAGATAGATATATATTTAATTTAGGACAGCATTTGCTTCCTAAATCGAGAGAAAGCTGCCCAAGTGTTCACTGCATTTTTTATCTCCCTTTATTGCCTTTTTCCCTCCTGCTTTTTCTCCCTGTCTTAGAAACTACCTGCAACTTATGCCTGGCAGGCAAGACTGAAGTGTAAATGGCTGTGGCCTGGCAAAGATCCAAAGAACTGAAAACAGACTTTTACTCTTTTACTATAGCAGGTGCTGAATAGATTTGTCTGCACTCAATGATTGTAATGCCACCAACAATAGTCATGAAAATATATTAAGGTTTCAGAAACAAATGGATAAACATTCAGGCACACTGCTACAAAACAGCAGTACAAATGGCAGGGTGCAAGAGCTCTGCTCAAGTCTGGCAACCATGTGAGTAACACAGTAGCACAGCATTAAATTTGGTATTAGCAACATCAAATTTAAGAGTAGTTTTGAAAGAAATGGGTTTTTGTAATGAACACCTACCCTATAGAGTATTAACTTTATCATAACCAGTTCTTTATAACTTACACTTCAGCATTAAAGAGTAAAAATATTTAAAGACTGCACTTCAAAGGGTCATTTTTCTCTTCCAATTATAGAGCTATGTAATGGATTGGGTTGGAAGAGACCTTTAGGATCATCTATCCCATCTCCCTGCCACAGGCAGGGACATCTTGCAGTAGATCATGTTGCTCGAAGTCCCATACAAACTGACCTTGAACTCTTCCAATCACAAAGCACTGACAAATTCTCAGGGCAATCTCTTCTAGTGTCCTGCACTACCTTTGTAGTACTTTTATCTTTATTTGCAATCGAAATCTACCCCCTTTTCAGTTATTAAACAATGCAAGGGCATAATTTAATTCTATGTTTCGATAACTCAGTGTTCTGGGAAAACACAAATTTAAATTTCTGTAATTTAAGGAATTTGTTTTTTGTGGTTTTGCTTATCCTGACCGAGTCCTGGCAATACGAGAAGGGCTAAGTTATAATCTTCATTGTACTTATACAAAAGTTTTCATGTTATTACATAAACTATTGCCATAACACAGTAATTATATAATATTTTAATATATATAGAAGGCATTTTCATGTAACATACGATTGCAATGAGGTATTAACCAAAATTCAAAGATCCACTCAGGTCCTGTGCATGAACATTTTCATTCTAGTGGTAATGAATAAGCACTACTACTGCTTCACTTCACATTCTACCTCCATTATAATCAAGTTGATTGAAGCCAATGTAACAACAATTACTCATTGTCTGTGTCCACAACACCGCTCACATATACATTTCATTTAAGTCTTCTCGTGCAGTTACACGTTAATATCACTATTACGGATTTCCAGGTGATCCTTTCTTAATTTGCTCCTCTTCCTCTTAAACTTAAAGAGTTTAATCTGTGTATCAAGAATTAGAGCCACTCTCCACTACTAAGAAGCACCATTAGCCTACAGCAAATGACATTTCTTTCCTGTTAAGAATTCACAGGGGTAATTTTTGATTAAAAATTCCCTGCTGAAGACCAGAGATGAAGTGTATCACCAGGCAGTAACATCAGATCTCACACTGTTACATCACAATCAAGATCTGGTTATTACTGCGTTAATCTTTCCTCAGTACACATTGTTTTCCATCTGAGATCCCTGCAAATAAATTTCTTTTGCTTGCCCATTGTTAGATCTTAAAAGGCACCCTGCTTCCCGAACAGTGGGTACTTAGCCCTTTCCAAAAATTAAGCCATTTCAAGACATTTCATTCAGAACAAGCAGTGCTGCACAAAAAAACCCAACAGCATTTCCTGCTCTCAAGACTAAACATTACCATGATTTTTTTCCTGAGAGAAGCTGCAAATAAGAAGGGCACTTAATTACTAATATAACTGGACAAGGGGGGCAACCCAAGTAGAACTGAAGGTCTCTGATGAAGTTTTTTGGGGGTTGCCCTTTTTTTTTTTTTTCTATCAAAGAGAAAAGGACAGGGAAACCCTTTTCAAGGTTATTCTGTAAATTTTACTTTTAATACTTTGGGGTAGGCACTCTGGACACTGGAACACAGAACACACATGATTTTGAAGACACCTTTTTTTTTTCCCTCCCAAAACCCAATTGTCCAAAAATAAAGAAATGCAATAAACAGAGACACACCCTGGTCACTTCTGTGCTTACTTCTTAATTAGGTGTTTCTTCCACTATGCAAAAGATCTGATAAAGATTTGAAAAATTGTAGATGAGAAATCAACATACGTAAACTCTAGTAGTAGATTCTTGATCCAAACCTTTTTCTTGGTTTTTCACTTGTTGTTTGGGTTTTTTTCTAAACTGTGACTAAATTTTTAGGGTAGATAGAAAAAACTTTCTTGCATGTTTTAGAACAATTCATAGAAAAAAAAACATTCATTAAGAAAATCTGCCAAAGCTCTTTGAAATTTTACTTTTCTTTCCAATTTACACAATTTTAATTGTGAAGTTGGCAAGAGGATCCAGTATTATATGACCAAGAAGACAAATCACACAGGAGCATAAACCTAGAATAGCTGAAGACAACCATTTGTGAGGATACCAAGTGTTTGCCATGCTATTTTTAAAAATCAACAAATGCATTAAGCTGTTACAACAGATAATGTGCAATAAGGGAGAGAAGAAATCACATTGATTAAATAGCTCACACAGTTTCACAGAAACTGAAGGAAATACCAGAGTCATTCATTCATCCAGGAACAATTCAGATCCCAGAAGTGGAAGGGGTTAAGCCCGAGGAGGGCCAGAAGATGCTCTGATGGTTGGAGCCCTTCTCTTGTGAGAGCATCTCTCCAGCCTGAGAGAATTGGGTTTCTTCAGCCTGAAGAAAAGGCTCTGAGGAAACCTTACAGCAGCCTTCGAGTACCTAAAGGAGGTCTACAAGAGAGTGGAGAAGGCTTCAAGCAGCCTGGACTTTAAAAGTACCTTCCAAGTCAAGCCTTTCTAAGCCTCTATGATACACAAGAACATTGCTGAAGAAACAAGATGAAGATGGAACAGACAAGCCAAAGAAGATAATTTCTGCACTTTAAATGTTCAGGTTTTAAAGATGTTTATACACTTATACCTCTCCAGACACATGGCATAAGGCTACACCTTTGGGGGAAATGTGTATATTTCGCTTAAACACATTGGTTCAGCTTAATTGCAAAATATAAGCTACTGTATTCAGATCTTCATATGACTGAGGCAACTTTTCTGAACACAAGACTACCGTACTTGTTTGCATCTTACGGCTGATGTTCCCTCTTCTAAAGCAGATGCTGAGTATTCACCGTGATTACAAACCAAAGCAAACATGGCATCAACAAAGGATGGTTGTTTGGAAAAGCCCTAAGTTTTGTAGCAATCATGGTAAGTCTTTAGCCTGCTTAGTCTGGAGGACAGCAACTCCCAGCTTTATGTGGGAGTCAGAAGGCATCAGAAAGAGCAGTAAGAAGTGAGGGAATCCCCTTGTGAACACTATTTGTGGGTGTTCTTTGACGCTCCAGGACACTTGTGTCAAAGGTTGTGACTAAAGCCACCTCTCTGGCTTAGACAACATGATAAAAGAGGAAAAAAGAAGCAAGTGGGGAGTTCTATGGCAGCTCTACACTGCTTTTCATTGCTCCTAAGCAATCCACCTGAATAAAAAGGCATTGAATTGAAACTGCAACAGGAAGGAAAAAAAAAAGAGGCAGAAAAAAACTAAAGAATAAATCTCCAAAGATAGATACAGTGCATTGTCATAGTCTAGACAGTTTTGATCCAGCTAAGGCTGCTGAGTGATAATCCCTAAGAGGCACTTGTTTAATATTCAAGGCAAATAACCAGGGTGACTAGAGAGTATTAAAAAAAAAAAAAAAGGCTTGAAAATGAGAATGCCTCCCTGGGGATAACTGCCAGGATTCATACATCATTGAAATCTCTAAACAGCAAAAAATAAAAGAAATCTTTCATAAACTTCTTATATCTAGGATGACACCTGCAGTTCATTTGGGTTTGTCTAATTAAAATATCAATTAGTCTTTGCAGTCCTATCAGCCTTCTGAAACACTTTAATCATAATACAAGCCCTGCTGTGATCCAAATTGCTGTGTTTTATAAGATACATATTCTTTGGGTTTTGCCTTTCCATGTCCACTTTTTTTTAATACCCCGGCATTTATTCTAACCACGTATCACTTCCCAGCGTGCTCTACATGGAGAAAGAAGTGACCTTTGGGTACTCTCAGAGAACTGTCTGTTAAAGCTAATCAGTTTGCTCTATCACAGGACTGTCACCTGGAAGCTCCATGAACTGAAGGTGGCACGATCATGCCCCGGTCACCAGGCTTGTTCGTCAGAAACAAAGATAGCATGATATGCCAGGGGACTGGAGACTGGCAAGAAAGGAAGTTATCAGATAGCTGACAATGCAACAAGGTGGTTGAGTCTGAAAGAAGTGAGTTATATCTCAAACTGAGAGACAGGGACAGCTTCGATACACTTTTCATTTGTTTCAGAGGAAAAAAAAAATCCTACATTTTCATAGTAAGGGGCTGAATTAGTAAGGAAACACACTTGTGTGAGGAATTTTACTATTTCATACTCATCTCTCCCAATTTATATAGGAATTAATCTTCAGCTTATTGTCATCTTTCCATCCTTGCAGAGCTCACTTTTTCCTACCTGCTGTGTGACAGGGTTTCCTGGTAGGAAATACAAAGCTAACACACTGCAAACTGTCACACCGAGGAGTCACTCGTTACAGACACAGCTGGCCGAGGCTTCACATATAACTTACAGGACATCACCCTGAAATTCCATTGCTGTAGGCCATGCAGGATGCAACCTGCACCAGTTTGATTCATCTGCTCTCACTACTCCGTCCTTTCATCAAGTCTTCCAGCCTTGCTCCAGCAGCGATGGAATCACAGAATGGTTTGGGTTGGAAGGGACCTTAGAGATCATCCAGTTCCAACACCCCACCAGCACCTCCACTCCCCTCTAGGGTGTCACCCACTAGATCAGGGCCTCACCTAACCTGGCCTTGAACACATCCAGGGATGAGTGATGGGACATCTACAGCTTCTCTGGGCAGCCTATTGCAGTGCCTCACCACCCTCTGAGTAAGAATTTATTCCTAACCTCCAATCTAAATCTCTTATCTTAAAGCCATTCCCCTTTGTTCTATCGTTATTTGTCTATGTAAAAAGTCACTTCCCCTTTTTTTCATAAACCCCAAGCCTTTTATCCACTAGAACCACCAAGTCTTTCTGCACAGGGCTACTCCCACTAAGTTCTTCTCCCAGTCAGTACTGATATCTAGGATTGCTGCCAGTTCTGGGACAGTGGGCTCTGTTTTGCAGAGAATATTACTGTACTTGCTCAGATTGTATGCATTTAATCTGCCACCTCTGCCAGATTTCCAAGTGTGATGAGAAATGTGGAAAATAAACAAAAGGCAGCAATAAAAACAGATTCACAGCCTGATCTGTGAGAGAGAAGGAAAAAATATTTTCCCAGATGGAACTGTTATCTTCTCTCAGAAGCCCAGCTACTCCAAATCGAGGTGCTGACAAAGATGGAGCACTCTTTTGCATCAAGCATCATCCTGGTTTAAAAACTTTAAAAATTCATAAGTGCACCACTGTCACAAAACCCTCAACAATAAACAACTCCACTACTTCATAAGACTTTTAAATGAAGTACTCAGATATACACAGTCACCATGGCTGACCCTACAAGGACAAAGGAGAGAAGAGACTCAGCAAAAGCTCCCTGCTCCACACCAAAATTTTTTGTGGAAACAGGATGAGGACAACCAAGCTGTTCATGCAGGGGAGCTGTATTTATTCCTCAGCCAACTTATGTAACACAGTCTCAGCTGGTAGCAGCTCCTCCGTTTTTCTTGTTTGCATTTGTTGCTGGCACCTGTAGGAAGAGCTTATAGAAACATCCAGGTATATCCACCTGCATCCTGCTCTGAAATTTGCCATACATTGCTTTTTAGAGATTTGATGGTACTCTGACATCCCTACAGATAGTTTTATAGTACTCCCCAAAGGAACAAATTCCAAAAGAGGTGGGAGGTTTCCAAGAGCCCCCACCATCATACCTGTGCTTAACAGATCATACTTAAATGTGCTAAACTGAAAGGACATGGAATACTTTTCAGGCAACAAATCTATTACTTCATGGAGGGAAAAGCCTAATGTGTAGATAGTGATATGGGTGCAGTTCAAATCCATGTTTTCTGAGGTATTTCACACCCTTTTTAATAAGCTTTGTAAAGTATCACTGGAAAATACATTTTTGTTCAGAAGACCTGCAGCACGATATCAGATAAAATCTTCAGTGAACCACATCCCTGTCTCTTCATTATACAGTTCTCTCCATTACAGCTGAAGTTCTCAACAAATAGAAGCTGTGCCCATTATCCAAATTTAATTTGAACATTCTTCACAGCTCCATACATAACAGAAATGCAACAGAATCTATTCAAGTGGGTATCTGATAAAAGAATGGGTTTGCTAAAAATGTAGGCCAACAAGTCTCCCATTCTCTGCAAATTTTCAGCAAAAGTGCACCGCTCCACAAGCTGGCATATTCTGAACTCAGTGTCAGTGTTAACTGCAGACTATGATGTTAACCAGGAGCAGCATCTACACTTAAGTGAAGAAGGTGCTGTAGGTTCAAGGATGGATCTGTTCGTTACATGGAGGTGAAAATTTGGGGGATAAAGTAACTTCTACCACAGTACTGCCATAACATTACAACCCAAATACTCCTTCCATCCCTCAAGGGTGAAAGACTGAAAGGAGTGACCTATAAAAGATGCATCTTCTGAGATCCTTATTTAATGCCTGTAGCAAAGCAGGACTGTTCCATGCCAATATACAATGAGAGAACTACAGTTTCCATTCTCACAGTCTTGTAAAGCTTGCCTTTTTCTTCTTCTGGGCCTCATGAAGCAGCCCTGGCAAACTGGAGCAAGGCTACTGTATATTTCCCAGCTTGCTTTCCTAAGTCCTGCTGTATAAAATCTGCTACAGGATTTTACATAAGAAAACCCTGAAAGTTGAAACAGCAATTTAAATTGCAATGTATGATTAATTAATTTGTCCTCTTAGCAGCTTTCTGTACTGGGAATCCAAGCCTGGGTATATATCTGCTCAGCCTCTCACAAAGAAGGAAATGTAAGCATGCAGAGATGAACACTCTTCATTTTGCTTCTATATTAACTTTCCATCACTGACTGTACCCTAATATTTGACTCATTTTTAAGATCATTAATTTATCTCTGTTGAAAAAATATTTGGGAAGAAAGGAAAATTTCCAGTAGCCTGAAGTTGCTGATTTAGGGGGAAAAAAAATAATGGGAACTCTGCTGCTCCATCTTATCAGCTGTTCAAGCTTTCACCCTTCTAAAACACCACTTTATCAACACTTTCAATGTTAACTATGTGCAACTTTTCAACTCACCTTTTCTCTTCAAAGTTCCCTAAGCCTAGGCTGAAAGCCAGTGCTTCTCTTGGAGCATTCTTGGAAACGCTCATGTTTTTACCATGTCAGGTTCCCCTCTCTTTTAAGATCAATGTGAGCTATGTTTTCATTCTTACAAAAGAAGCTCCTTTTATAGTGAAGAAAGAAGATCCAAGCACTGCAGGTGCACCAAGTAATACTGTGGGCTTTAGCAGTACCCCGGGACTTAAAAGCCTCTGTCTCTCTCTGACCTACTTTTCACTCGACAGTTTCCTGACTCAGTAAGACCACAAAGACTCACCTGAGTGAAAAGGAAAAGCCTGGTTAAGATGGGTGAATTCATGCTAGGGACAAAGCCAAGCACAAAACCTATGCTGTGCAAGGAATAAAAAAAAAAAATAAGGACAAACCCCAAGCCAAACACACACACTGCACAGCCAACAGGCAGCTGTCACACAGCATTCACAAGCCAACCATGTGCTCAGCAAGTGACAGTAAGTGACAGTGACCAGTTTTTGTTCCTGTGCTCGTCACCAGGACATCACCACCACTCACTCTGCCCATCATAACAATCCCCCTGTATTGCTTTTTACCCCAATCAACATAAAATCAGCACATTCTGGGTACTTGTTTAATAAGTCTCAACTAGAAAAATAAGGTTTGATTGACTTCTGGGCTGTGTAAAATGGGGTTGATAGGTGCATATTAAATGAAGTATAATGTTTCCCGATTCACCCAGCTCTGAAAAGTTAAAACAGCACCAGGTAAAATAGAACTGCATCATCCTGAGTTTTCTTTTGCATTTTGCTCATTCTTTTGATATGAAAAACCACTACAATTCATTACCTTGGCAGAAGGCATAATCTAAGGATGAAACAAGTTGTGATGTGAGCTGAGCTAAATCAGGATGGAAATATTTTACAACAGGAGAGCTGCAAGGAGCAAAGAAAAGAGTAATTCTGCTATTAGAAAGTTATTGGCAAAAACAATAACCTTTATGGAGTCATCATGCCTTTGATTTAGCAGAGCACAGAACTGAGGCTTCAGTCTGAGATACCAGTGCAATATTTAACAAAGACAAATGATGCTTTGGATGAGAAGAGGCGTTTCTTATTACTTCACACATCAGCAGTCTAAACTTTTTCCACTTACTTTGGTTTATTAATTTTAAATACAATGACATTTAGGGGCCACAGTTCTCACAGGTGTAGGTATGTTTGCTGAAATATGTAGACCAGGAGGATTTGAAACAAAAGAAAGCTAATTCTTACTGTTTGCCTAAAAAAACCCCTAACTCCTTTGAGAATGGCAGATGAATGGTGCCAGTGCTGTGCCCTTAAGTTCTTGGCATGAAATGCAAACACCATCTTTTAATATTTGTAATACATACAGTTAAGTGAATTAGCATTGCAGTGCTAGATTACTTTTTCTTGAATACAAGAAAAGGTCAGAAGAATTATTCTTATTGTACTACTTGATCTTTAATGAATAGATATTTTGTTCCTCTGAGGATCTAGCCCTAGGCTTTGACAAGAATGGAAACATGATGCACCATTTGCTCTCTGAGATAAATACTTAACATTTAATTGATATTAATTGAAATCATGCCAGTAATAAGAAATAAAGTCACACTCTTCGTTGACAGAGCTGAGAACACTCAGTGTGCTTTGAATTTGACCTCTATCTGTATAATTAGAAAGGATTATAACTGTGGCAACCAAAGTACCCTTTTTTTGGCAACACTAGCATACTGCTGGCTTTTCATTGCTGTCTGTTGCATTACAGAAAGTCATTGAAGGAGTTATTAAATTATTTTCTCCATCATAGCAAGTCCTATCCCACCGCACTGCTTTCTGCCTTTATTAATTGTCACATTTATATGGGTTGTACCTCAGTGGACATTGAGCAGGTCAGAAAAGCAGCAAGAAGAGGAAAGACCTGTTGTGATGAATAGGAAGACTCTTAGGAAATGAGAAACAAAAAGGCACCTGGATTTATGAATTTATTTTCATCTTGAAAGCTACTGTCTCCTTCTTCAATCTTCATGGCCAAGAAACAAAAAAGCCTATTACTCATCATGCAGTCACTCACAAAAATGAGTAACATGAAAAAATTTTCCTTTATAACTCTTTTATAACTCCCTATAATTATTTTCCCCAAACCTGTAGAGTTCCTGGTACTACTATATATTAAAAGACTGTCTTACTTTGAAATCTGCAATCTCCATTGAGGGTTGTTGACATTTACAGGGTTACTACCACAAAACCCAAGGTACAAACTCCTGTCATTTTGGACAATGGGGAGGTACTCATCTACCATGTGCCAATCCTCATTTACAAAGCAGCTGGCAGTGAAAAGAGTGGCTAAAAGTGATTAATAGCTACCTGTCAGCAGTGTGCTCTGCCTACACTGGCTGCACCTCTGAGCTCCTAAATATTCCATAGAAACACACATTTGAACAACTTAGCTATTCTGCTATCACTGCATCAACCACACAGATGGTAAAAAGGGTTCTGGAGTTGACTGCCAAGAGACTGCTGAAAGTGCCCCAACAGTGGTGGAAAAATCCTAAAACTCCATGTAGATTGGCATGAGAAGTGCACCAGACTGACAACTTTGCAGACCTGGTCCACAAAACAGCGAGAGCAACAGCTGTGCCATGTTCCCCATCCTACCCCATCAACTCTTTTTCACTGCTGGCCTGGAGGGACCACCAGCAGAAGCAAAGAAACCTTTCAGTTATCTTGGCATCTCTGATGAGGCTGCTAGCAAGGGTGCCAATTAGCACCGGGTTTCATCACATTTGTAAGGTGGAAATGTGTTCACTCAGAACTGGGCTGAGACCACCAAATTCATTTTACATGGAGCACTCAGCCACCGGGTGGTAACAACTTGCAACTGCTAATGATTTGGCTGGCTTTGAATCCTAGAGGTACAATGGGAAAAAGGCTGCCTGTCCCACTGGTCCCTTGACATACCCTGACCTCTACTGAAATTTTATGAGGAGAGAAAGTTGCACAGCTGTGAGGCACACCAGGATTTGAGGAAGATACCTGTTCTCATACTACACAATGTACCACATCTAAAAGAACCACTATGAACATGTTGCAATCCCAAAGCTAAAGTAAAATCCCTTGTTTGTGTAGACCACAAGGACAGCCTTCTGTCACTAATGATTTTTAGTGCTCCAAGATGCATTCTGCACTGTTTCAGTACCAGGAAAATCTGCTGGACTAACGCTTCCTACCCAAGGCTGGGAGGGGTTCATTTTGTTCTATTAAACAAGACAAATATCTCTAAACATTTCCTATCACAAATGTGCAAACAGCACAGAGGCACACTTTAAAAAAATTTTATCTCACAGTTGAGAGTTCTATCCAAATTTTAAGGGAACAAATCCCACTATAACCACTCTTACGTCTGGAGTACAAGTATCGTGAATTTGAAAAAGAAGCAGCATTCTAAAATCTGCCTGTTAAAACACGCCAAACTCCTCACTAAGTACTACAGTTGACAGATTCTCTTTAAATTCAAGAAAATAATCTAACTTCTCATAAATAACTTCAGCAATGTTGTATTTTATAACCCTCTCAAACATCAGGCCTACAAAATTACCTGGTACTGTGTTTAACATCCTGTCTGGTCAGGTTTCCTTCACAGTGAGCCTTTTGTGTGGTTGTTTGGTGGAGGGTTTTTGTTTGTTTTTTGGTTTTTTTTCCTGACAAGGGTATTCAAATCACTTTTAAAATGACTGGGAACCACTCAGCTCGCATTAGAAGAGGGATCAGTAGAGCAATTTGTCCAGCTGTAGTGTGATGAGCTACATTTTTGAGTCTGAAATTTGTAGACCTAATCTACATTAAAATCTGCATTGTGAAGCTCCACAGGCAGACACCATACTCCAATTTTCATAAGGTTAAAAGAAAAAAAAAAGTCCTGTACTTCATTTCATCTACCCATCCTAAAATCTTGCAAATACACCTGAACTTTAGCTCAGTAGCTTGGGCTAGGACATTCTTTCCTTCATAGACCCAGGTGATAAGGGAAGGGAGTGAGAAGGGGACACATCCCCATCCTAAAATAAACATACATGAACTTGGCTTCCACAGGTAAAGCCTATGAACACCACTATCATGGGGGGAAGGTCTGCTGGTGGAAAAAAGAAACAGGCAGTTTTCTTGCTTGTTTGTTTCTCTTTGCCTGACTTATTAACTATCTTTAGCCTGACAAGTTCCTAAATTTTGCCTTGTTCTCTCCCACATACTGCTGAGAGGGGGAAGTCAGTGAGTAACTTGGTGATGACAGCTTAGCTGATGACCGGGGTCAATCAAGCACAATCAACTATAACAGAAAGTATTCTTTAAAGCTGTATCCAAAGTACCACTGAAGCTATTTTCCACCAATGAGTAAGGTTAAGGAGGAAATAAGGAAGCTGCCATAGCACAGAGAGTGCTGAATTTAGAGTCCTATTTTAATAAAATGTATTATTCAAATTAATGAGATTTAAGACAGTCATTTAAATTCAAGAACAGAAATTTAATAGCAGATGTTCAATGAACTCTATTGTTGTAATGAGTTTGTGTGAAAGAGATGAGAGAGAGAAGAGCAAAAGTGGGACAAGTATTCTGTATCATAGAGGTAATCTCTGACCTTATTCAGTAAGAAATCAGAAATTTTGCACAAGTGTGGACACAGGTGAAAAACACATACACAGGCCTGCAGATCTAACAAAGAGGAACATGCAAGGAAATGTCTTTCCCACAGAACTAAAAACAAGCTCCTCAATTCGATATTTACAGAGAGAGCAGAATAGCAGGAGTTCCAGAACAGGGTAACCACACTTTTTGGGAAGTCACACCCAAAGGTTACAGTGGTTTCATGCTGCCAGGCTGCCAGGTCATGGAACCACAGCTCTTGCAAGACCAGAGGGAGGCAGCAAAAGCCATCCATGGTACACTGATGATAACCACTCCTAAAGGCTGAAAAATACATTCAAACCTGTTGGGGGGAGGTTACTATTTTGAAGTTTTTTGTGTTTATACTACACCAATCACTATTACTCAAGCTTTGGTTTTATTATCAAGCCTTTTGGTCCCATAGGCCTCTAAAAAACCATAGAAATCAAGGTGGTCCTAACTGTCTATATTTCACACCAATCAACAAATGCCAGTAAAGCAAAACCTTCTGTAACAACCAAACCTTACACTTGTGCTATGTCTTTTTTTTAAAGTAGGATTGCCTGTCAGATTATTAAGGATACTGTAATAGTAAGAAAATAAATAACATGTGGGGGTGCTGGGACAGATTATCCCACAGTTAATGATAAGCATACACTGGAGAGATGGAGATGGTAAATTTTACGAGAAAATCGTCCAAAACCCCAAACCAACCAGGAAAACTGTGGTTTCATTGAGATAACATCAGCTAACAGGTTAAAGGAAAGAACCAAGAAAAACAAAAAAGATCACAAAGCCCACTTAATAAGAGAGACTGTCACAAAAAAAGCAGAATTCCTCCCAGAAAAAAACAGAAAAACTGAGTTGCAGTATATGCATTAGCCCTTCCTTTCTTCTTCCCTAACTCATGTTCTTCCTTCTGCCAGCTATATGGGGTTTTTAATCAATAACTTAATTGAATCTTCTACAATAATATTACCACATTCCATGTTAATTTTGCATGGCCACAACTATATCAAGGGCTGTGTGCAGTTATCACTGCCATAATTTGAGTTTATCCAGCCTACAGCATTAATAATAGAGATAAACTTAACCAAGAGCCATAATTCCTTCATCTACTGCACTAAAGCAAATGGTGTTTACAGTTTGTCTGCAGCATTAGTACAGTAAAAATGTCAAGTGCAGAGTTTTCTTCCAATCAAACACACAGGAAAAAAAAAAGCCTTCTATTTTTAATTACTCTTTTGTATCTCTGATTTAAAAACAGAGCTGGAAATCCTTCTGGAAACAGCATCAGCCTAATAAAACAACCAAACACCCTTAACAGCCATTGTTTTCAATCAGTCTCATCATATCCAAACCAGCATCTCCATCATTTTTCACGTTCACTTTGAATAGCAAAATAGTCCACTGATGAAAGAATTTATCCAGTTATTGTAAGCAAAGTAGCTTTAACTTCCTTTAGATATCCACTAACAAGATAGAAAATGACACTTCCCGGACACATCACCAGCACAATAGGGCCTTTATTGATTTTCATATCATGTTCTTTAGCCTGAGATGATTCTCCTGTGGATTCTGCTTCCCAGCAGGAAAAAAATTGCCTTTTCTATGTTTGAATTCAATCTATTAATGCATCCCTTGCTGTAGACAGTGTCTTTTTTCTTCTTTCCCTCTGTAGTTGATGTGTCTACACCTTGCTGGCGTGGGGTCCTAATGGATCCCAGGGTTAGAGGTCAAGGTACAAAAACCAAAAATGAAATTGCTCAGCTTGGGAATCAATAAAAAGGACACTCTTAATCTTTCTGAAGGTAAAATGTGCAACCAATGAGGCATGTGTTCAACTTTGTGCCAAACCTATAAATAGAGTATCCAATCCAAAAGAAGTTACACACCTAAACTAGGAGTTAATATTATTGTTCAGCTTGCATTAATGCCACCAGGAAATTCACANATTAATGCATCCCTTGCTGTAGACAGTGTCTTTTTTCTTCTTTCCCTCTGTAGTTGATGTGTCTACACCTTGCTGGCGTGGGGTCCTAATGGATCCCAGGGTTAGAGGTCAAGGTACAAAAACCAAAAATGAAATTGCTCAGCTTGGGAATCAATAAAAAGGACACTCTTAATCTTTCTGAAGGTAAAATGTGCAACCAATGAGGCACGTGTTCAACTTTGTGCCAAACCTATAAATAGAGTATCCAATCCAAAAGAAGTTACACACCTAAACTAGGAGTTAATATTATTGTTCAGCTTGCATTAATGCCACCAGGAAATTCACAGCTGGAGGAACAGATATTGCTTCTCTACTCTGTCATTAGGAAGGGTTCTCTGATGCAATGCTGACATCATCTCTTTGCCATACAATTTAGAAGGCTCAGAAACATTAATTCAAATTACTTCTGAGGTAAGTTTCACAGATCGGGTAAATTAACTTTGGTCACATGTCTGCATTTACCTGTGAATACAAATTCAGTCTGGGAAAAACAAACAGCCATACAAACTCCTGGAGATGACAGGAAGAAGTTCCCACAGCCCTCACTTGAATTTGAAAATACAGGAAATTAACTTTGTATTGTACAGGAAAGGATGAATTTGAAGAAACATTTCAAGCTTGCCATATCAAAATAGCTGTATAAAAATACAACACCTGATATCTTGTACCACCCAGTACAGAGTAATATGGTACTTAACAGCCAACAGTTACAGAGCTCAGATCACTGAAAGATGAAAAAGGGAACGTTAAAAAGGAACAAAATAATTGCATGGCTCAATTTTTACAGATCTATCTTTGTACCAGACATAAAATACAGCTGTGTGACAGTTCTGACAGGAGCTAACTCAGTTACAAAATGAGGAAGACACTTGACAGCTGAAGGAACACATTCTGATAAGACACTACACACGCTGAAAACAAAGCTCTCAGCTGCGAGCCCTACGACATTCACTCATCTGTAAATTCACTCCTCTGTACAGGGTGTGGGAGAACATCAACACCTGGGCCAGGAGGCTGAACTAACCTTCATTCCCCATAAAGAATAGCTGCCCTGCCTTTTAAAGACACAGCATGCACACAACCCACATGAGTCCATCTTTCTGGATCTTGGTCTCCAATTCTTTGGGCACATTGCAGCCCTAGGTCATGCACGTTTCCCCAGCTCAGGGAAAAGAAGATCTGCTGCAGCATCAATAATTATCTGCTACAGTGAAGTGTTACAGGCTTAATTCTGGGGAATGAAGGGAAGATCACATCCACATGGACACCCAGGGACAGTTTACAAGCATTCACAGAAATAACTGACAGCTCTTTCAGTAATTTCAACATTTAATGACACCAAAATTCATGCAACCAATGGGGAGCTGTATGCATTGTTGTTTTCCACTGAGCTTTTAAAACAGTACACAACTAACAGTGACCAAAACATCAGGTTTTATCCCTATGGGTTGCATCTCTACTTGCATTTTCAGAGAGAATGAGAAGTTAGGAGGACTCAACTAGCAATTTGGTAGACATATCTCAAGAATGTTTTGTGCACATTCCTGCCTCCCTGGCAAGTTTTGCAAAAGGGTTGATTGCAAACCATCCAGTGAGAAAACCCAACCATCCCATCACCTGCCTCTCTTACTTCAAGTATCACAGTCACAAGATCAGGAAGAATTCTGGCTCAAGGCCTTATCATCCAGTTTCTACCTTGCACCCAAACAGTTCTGCTACCAAGCATCCCATCTACTCAAAAGGTAAATGCAACAGGTCACTGAAGAGTAATGAATTAATTTATAGGAGACTGATTTTGGCATCATGCCAATTCTGTTGTGAAACATGGGGTTTCTTAAAACTAAGTATCTTCACCTTGAACTTGCCTTCCTTGTAAACACGTGAATGTGGTGCACTAGTCTCCATATGATTTGTAAGAGCTTTAGTTTCCTCAGCCCCCCAGCTACCATTAGCAGTCCTTTACCACCTGCCAGACCTTCTTCCATGGTATAACAGGGTGCCCCTGCAGGGTGTGTGTCTGTCTCTGACCCTGGAAAGATAACTCTGATCTCTTCAAAGGCCTACTTACAGGAAGCCTGTGCTTTAGAGCTCCAGAAGAGAAGGGGGTTCAAGAGGACAGGCCCTGGTAACAAAAGACATGGAGAAGGTGGAAGTTCTGCACACCACCTTTGCCCCAGTCTTTACTGCTGAGGGTGGCCTTCAGCAATCCCAGACTTAGGAGGTAAGAGAAGAAAGCTGGAGAGAGGAGTCTTTTTACAAAACCATATTTTCAGTAACTCAGTTGAAGTCTACTGTATTAGTAGCATCAAATGATTAATTAACCATATCCATACATTATATATTACTGACACTTATTAGGACATCCATGACCTAATATGGATATTTGCCATTCAGCTCTGCTGGCAAAACACCTGCTGAGCAAAGACAATGGCAGTTTTGGCTGGGACAGCGTAGGGAATGTGCACACAGCAGGAACTCTGCAACAATGACTTGGTCAATTGATTCAATCTGAGCTGTGACCAGCAGGTGACTTTTGAGTGTGCTCTGAACAGCTTTCTGTGAAGCCCTGTGATTCACAGGAGCTGGATGCACATCAGTTTGGTCATACAGCGTGTCAGGACTTTCTAATGCAGGATGTGAGCATTTTAAGCTCTCAGAAGTAGCAGCTCCCCACATGCTTCAAATTCAGGTATCTCCTCAGGAGAGATCTCAAAAATTAACAAAATCAAAGACAAGAGGAATGTACTCATTTGAGTTGGCTTTGATGAGGCAAATGAAACCCAGTTTGATTTGTGGATTTCCTCCCTGTTTAACAAGTGAAGGATCAGAGAAGTGCTGCCATAGCAGCCAACTCCTGCTGCAAACTGTCACTGGGCATCTGAAAAACAGAGATCTGATTCTGCTGTGCTTTCAGAGAAGCAAACTACTGATATCCTTCTCTCATATTCTTCTAACATGCAGTTTGTCAGATTTGCTGAAAGGCTCAGGGTAAATACCTGACTGTGAAAAGGACTCACAGCATGTCACCTCATTCCTGGAGTTTACTGCAGATTTTCTAGATCCCCATGACACAGCCTTTCTATTCAAGCCCATATAAGACCTTTCAGTAGCATTTAACATGCACCAGCACAGAAAACACAGATCTTCAGTGAACTTTCAGGAAATTCAACTGCACACATTTTGTAATGCACTGCTCTGAACAACAAAAGAAAAAAAAAAAGAAACTTTTAAGGCAACATGATTTTAAAAATACCAGCAATATACACACCATCATCCCCATTAGAGTTTGGAATATCTGACTGAAATTACTGTGCATAAAGAGGAGTTATTTGGAATGGCATTAGAAAAATAATGACACGTTTAATCTCTACAGCTTAATAATGACAACACTTCCAGTCAAAGGAGCCATGGTATTCTCAGTCCAAAGCAATACCAAAATCCCAGGAGCAAACCAGATTCACACTCTAACTCCAAATTCTTTCACTTACACAACTCTCTGTCCACACCTTAGTCTAATAAATTTGGTGCCTCTGTAAAAGCCCCACTTAAAAACATTTGTTTCCTCAATAGAAAAAAGACCTTGCATGTGATAAACTAATAGTTTTGTAAATGGCAAAACTCAACACATAGTTTGAAACAGAAACAAGAATATACCATTAGGTAACAACACACAGAAGAAATAGCTCAACTGTCCAGAGCCACAACACATAGATACTAAATATCCTTTGTAGATGGATCACTGAATGCCTCCCACATCACACGACAAATTCATGCCTAATCATTAAAGATCCAAATGAGACATAACCACAGAGGTACCTTTATTTGACATATTTCTGATTTTTTTAAATTATACTTTATGAATGTCATTCCACTAGCAAAAACAAGCACTGTACTAAACTAGGTTTGACTGCTGCTCGAATGAAAATTATGGTCTGAAGTTCTGTGACATCCTCAAAGTATTGGCAAATACGCAAATCAGATGAGAAGGTATCTCCCACAAGAAGTGAGGAAGTTGTCCAGGAGGAATCGACAGCCCTCTCAGTAGCACTGTACACCTTTGCACAATCACATATTTGACCTTTTTTATTAAACCCTCAAATGCTAGAGTGCCTTCACAAGGGGAACATGGTACTGGAGCAAATTCCAATAGAAGGGAGCTGCAGTGAGTTAAAAAGTTTTACTGATCAGATTAAACCCCCTGAAGGCTTACCATCAAAATACTTCACAAGAGAGCAAGTATGGCAGTATTTTATGAGTGAGGTACCACTGAACTTGCAACAGTAATTTACAGCACACACTTCTTTAAGCACAGCCATCACCCCTAGGCTCAATAAACAACCCATTACTCAGGATCAACTCAAGACTTCCAGAGGCACCTGTGTCCTTCTGAGGAAACTCTTCACCCTTGAGGAGCTAAGATTCAGCTGTGCCACAGAAAAAGGGGGAAAGCCAGAGGGAGCTGGCAACATTCATGGGCCACAGAGGAATTGGAAGTAGCTGAAGCCAGCAGGAAGAGTACAAAACTGAAACAAAAGCTGCAAAATACAAGACTGCTGCTCGAGATATGAAGACCCTGGGGGTCCAGTGACCTCTGCTCCACACACTGATGTCCCCAGCAGCACTCCTAGGCACCAGACCGGCATTCCAGGCCGTGACATTGGCAAAGGTCATGCCAGAAGATGATGTAGGGTTTATGTGCAACTCTGACCCTTGACTCTTCCCCTTTTTAACCAGTAGGCATTTCCCTCCCCTCTTTTCTGAAGTGAGGATTAGACCCAGATGCAATTCAGAGCTCAATTTTACGCAGCTCTTCAATACTACTGGGGGAAGAAAAATCAAGCCAAAAATCCTAACCTCGACAAGCAAGGGCTTGTAATCTTGCAAGCAATCATTTCTCCTTCCATCCCAGACCCCAGGCACAAGCAGCACTGAACCACAGACTCTGAAATACACAAGCCTAAGGAAGCTCTGGGCACACATATTCCTCATGAAATTGTCATCTTCAAGTCTGGCTGTAACTGCAACTTCCAGTTTAAGATTTAGGCAGTCTCACTACTCATTCAAAATACATCTGTGGCTTGATATGAGCCACTGCCCAAAAAAACACTAAAAAGCACTATCTGGAGTATCATTATAAATACAGCCAGAAGTATTTCCACCAACACAAAAGGCTGAAAATATCCTTGAGGTTACAGTTTCCATAACTAACTGAATCACATCAGCAGTCTTATTTATAAGCTAGGAAAGGATTTAGAAAAGCTTGACCTTCAGGAGTCAGAGAAAGATGCAGCTGTCCTCGTTACCATTTGAAACTTCACTGCCACTTGCTGAGGCAGATTTAATGCATCCTCCCAGCTTATCAGCAGAAATGGTAAACAGTCCACATTAATCAGAGTATAACCATCTCATCTTTTTGGAGATGAAGGTACATTAGGGAATCAAAAGCAGATAAAGCAGAACTTCAGTAACTTGAAGCTTCTACTCTGATTCTGCCTGAATTATCCTTGGATTTCTCACAGAAAAAGGGTGGAGGAAGTGATTTATTTTCTGAGATATTACCATTAAGAAACAAGAGCAGCACAATAGATTCCCATTTTCTTATCCAATTTTTTAAAGCACATAAGGGCAGGCAGATGCCAATAGAATTGACAACTCAGTGTTTCCTGGATTTCCAGCAAGCAAGCACTGCTCTACACTCTGCACTTTAAGATCAGAGCAGCTGAAGGTGCTTTTAGGCAAGTTAAGTGAGAAGAGAAAAAAATAAATGAGAAAAAATAATCACCAGCTTTTACTCCATGTCCTTTTGAAATAATTTGATAACTGTTGTAATTCCCTATTCTCAAAAGTAGCTGAAGTTTAGAACACAAGCAGCTTGGACATGGTACAACAAGCTGTTATCAAAGTTGTAGTAATTCTTCATATAACAACTGGTGTGGCTCTCAGAGACCTTGCACTCAGATCAGTGCAAAAGTGTTTATAATGTAAACACGTTACAGTGAGGGGTTTTTTCCCTGATTATATGACTTTTGGTATAAATAGGATTTCATCAAGAAGCATTTTCCAAGAATTACAGTTTCAGCAGATTTGGTGCAGGCATAAAATATTTAGACAGCCACGAAACATCTGGAAAAACATGGATTTCACTTACTTGTATCTCATAGGTTTTCATTACAAAACACACCTTTCCACATTAAAAATACCTTTAATATATATTTTAGCTTCCCTCCGTCAACCTGATAACATGCTGGAATTCTTACTTATATCCCTGCCATCTTATGTAAGAAAAATCCAGGTAAGCTCAGCTGAAATCCTTCAGGCTGAAATCTTTTTCAAGGTCCATAATGAAGTAGAAAACTAGAAAACAGAAAGACCAGCTGTGTATAAACCTCCAGACTGATCACACCTGAGAAAGGACCTATCCAATACCAACAGCTTCATTCCACCACTGTGGAGCCAGGCACTGAGAGGAAATACTCCAGAACACAAGCCTGGGGCAAGCAGCATTCGTGGTGCTGCATGAACAAGCAGCTGGCACACTGGAAGGAGGCAGCACATAGGAGTGAGACAAATTTAGCCAGATCCATTCAGAAATTAAAACTGCTGCTCTTGAAAGAAAGCTAAGTTGCTTTCATAGTTTGCTTTGTGCATTTGCAGGGATATTCCTTGGGTTTTGTGGGGTTTTATATCGCCACTGCTGGTGAAACAAGGCACACAGAGTGTAAAATTGGCTTGGTTCTACTCCTCTGCATTGACCAGCCTCAACACGCAGACAAGTCTGTCAATAATCAAATGGACTGGGACAGAAGGGACTACTTCTCCTTCCTCCCTTGGAGCAGAGCTGCACAGCAGAACAGACAAGTGGGACAGGGCAGAAGCTGCATTCTCTTCCCCTTGGGAGGAATTCTGCCCCCTACAGAGACTGCCTCCAGAAGCATCCCCACCCACAGTGCTTCCATGTTCCTTGTGAAGGGCTTTGCTTTAGAGCCACCATCACCAAGTCTCCTGACAAATGAATACAGCCTGGAAAAAAAAATCATTTACTGAAAGCAATTTATCCAACAAATATTGTTATTGACTCAAAATTCCTTTCAGCACTTCATTATTTGACCAGCTCCACAGTGTCCACATCCAGCAAATAACTCTTTCAACAGTTTTTTCACTGCCTCTGAATGCCTGCATAGGAATAATGATTTTTTATTATTTGATAAGCACACCTGTCAAGGTGTATTTTGTCTCCACTTTCAGTGTAGTGGCACTACAAAAGCAGAGGAAAGAGGACACATGGCAGCATCTCTAGAGGAGATTTGGGAAGGGCTATAAACCTTGTAAGGTAAACGCCAGAATTCCTGATGCAGAAGAGTTCTAGCTAAAATGAAGATTGATGTAGCCTCTGCCATCACTCACACAGAGCAAAGGAACACAATCACTAATTCTCCACCCAAAGATTATGTGCTTGTCTTGCAAACTTACAGCCTGCTCCCAACCTGGACATGGATTTCACCACACACATTAATAGGAGCAACTATTCTATACTGTAGAGAAAAAAATTTAAAATTTGAACATAAAAACTGAAGGGAAACTTACTGGGTTGAATTGCTCTGTTCTTTTCCCCCTCCACCTCTACAACTTAAGCACAAAGAATAATTGGAACTACAGAGAGACATTTTCCTGGGTTGTTACTGCCTCTACCCCTCCTCGCAAGGCATCAGCAACACAAATTGCAGTAGCACCACACAAGCTAAAGCAGTCCTTTCTTGTACTTTCAAGTTCAGCCCTTTTTGCCTGAGGAATTCTCTTGGCTCGCGGGTTTGATGTCAGCCCTTGATTGTGTTTTGATGTTCCTGCAGATCTACGATTGAGTTCAATTCTCAGCAGTCAAAACAGACATTTGTCATGCTGTATGCATCAAATTTCCTGTGGCACACTGCCCACTTAATCATGCAGGCAAGGGGAGCTTTGACAAAGCAAGGGGCTGTCTGCAAGCCACCGTGACCCAGCATGTGCGGAGTCACTTGTAATTACCATTACTTAGAGGGATCACTCCAGGCTTCCCGGTGTTGCCGCACACCAGTTCAACCACTCCGGAGTGTCTGAGTAAATATTTGCACGCAACGAGGAGCTGTTGGGAGGGTTTTGGCTGCAGCCACAGCCCCCAGTGCATGAAATATTCAGCACATTAAATGTCTCCACTGATGCAGAGTGGTGGGTTTTCACTCTGATTTGATTAGCAGTGATGATTCTTTCATGAGGTGTGACTGTCCTTCTAGATTAGCATCAGCCCAGATTCCATGCAGCAGTCACGGAAAAAAGGAAAAACAGGAGTCTGACACGTTACAAGGGTTACTGTGCAGTCTCTATCAGGCCTGAGATTCCTTGTTTAAAAGTAAATCCTGGAGCCGAAATCCTAATTTCATAAAAAGCATTGCTAAGTAGAATTCCAAATTTAAACACAAATGTGAAGCTCAAATGTCAAAATTAGTAGGAATTAACTACTAATTAACTACTAAAACAACACAGATTTAACTGAAGGAATGTCTGAACAAATAAGACATCCACTCTTTCTCTATAACAAGCTGGAAGCATTTCACTGGAAGACATGCTTCCATACTAAGCATAATGATCATCTCCTAATGAACACTGTAGAACTCATAACTTATACTGATTTAAAATGTGGCTGCATCACTCCTCAAAATTTTTCACCTAAATACATCTCTTCACTACCCAAGCAATCAGCAATTTTCAGTAATGACGATGTGACATTGGTTGCATACGTTTAATATCTATTTATTTTAAACTATTCCCTTATGATAGCATTTCCATATCATTTCTATACCATTGCAGTGAAGTGAATCTAACAGAAGTAAGAAAATTCTGCAGGAAAAAGCCATTTATTGGACTGAGTAATGTAGCTGGAACTGAGATGAAAAAGGGCTGGTACTCACAAAAACTACTTTTGTTTGCCAATCTGATCAGCTGCCTCGACCAGCAGCAGTTTGGACACAGCTCTGACTTAGACAAATTGGATTTTGAAAATATTTGAAACCCTGCAGCAAGCATTCTGCCTTAATATGAAAGGCTGACTGTGCACCCACTTAAAAAGCAGAGCACTACCCTCCCTAGTTAAATCTTGCTATGTATGTCAATATTGGCTGCATCGGGGACAAATGAAAAGTCTCTACACAAATTCACAGGCACAGCAAAGAGAAATTCCAGGGTCTATCAGACACAGAATTTTCACAATACATCAGCAGCAGTTATTTAGCACAAGAGGATTCTGCAGTTGTCAGAATGGGAAAATAAAGAGTAGCCAATAAGCTTCTGTTCTCTGTGCAGGCTTCTGTTAAAAAAAACCAAACAGAGAAGCATATCAGTTTCTGGAGATAAGCTATCTTCCACATTAAACTGGTTTAGAAGCAGAATGTCTCACAATCTGCTTCAAACCATTAGAAAAGTTTTATAACTATCAAAGTCCAGTGTGGAGCTTGGAAGGCTTCAATGCCCACAAGCAAATTCAGCGTGGTACCAAAAAAGGACAGGAAAGGGAAGGAGCCCACCATGCTGCTCATGGAACTCCTTCCCACTGCACCACAGGCCCCAACCACAATTCCAGATTTCCATTTAGCTGACAGGATGCTGCAAGTTACACATGACAGATACTCTGACTTCCTAGGAGCCCAACCAGAAATATTATTTTCCTAATTAGACCAGCAAGGACGATGGGGAAAATTGAACTACACAGGGCTAAATTAAGAAGACAATAGCAGACATCCAATGCTCTGCTTAAAAGCATTTTAAAACACTATCAGTGCTGCACAGGAAACTCCAAGATGAAGAAACCATAGTATTCCTTGTACTTTCCTAACTTCCAACATTATGGATGATAGTTCCAGTATATGGATTATAGATGCCTACATATAGACAACTGATGAGAATCCTATTATGCCCCCAAAAGAAGAAATAAAGCTACATGCACTTGCCCCCAGCCACAGGCAGATTTAATACACTCCATATATAAAGTGTCATTTAGTTCTCTCTCTGTTTTCAGCCATTTTTTTCAGGTAAGAGAAAGAACTCGGAGCCTGTTTTCACCCTTTCCTCAATCTTCAAAAAACAGTGGAAATTGGGATAAGTGTACACACTGCTGAGTACACCAGGTGAGGATTTGCTTACCACAGTGGCAGAGTTCATGGAAACCTTAAACCCTCTAAGCCAGAACAAGATCTTGACCCTTAATTACCTGAGGCATGATTTGAAGGGCTACTACAGCAAATTTTCCCTTTTACATATTCAGGTAAGGAGAGTTGAAATTAAAACTGTGAATCAAATGTGTCAAATCAAATGCCCAGATGAAACCCACGTTTATAAACCCCACTTTTTTCTAAACTGGCACCTGCAACCTGTGTAATTGCAGAGCAATTGGTTAAGCCGTTCTCAGGGTCAGCAGTTCACCTTGGAACAAATAAAATCCAGAGCTACTCCATACAAACCAACACTTAGATACATCACAAGCAGTTTCCCAAATCACAAAACAGCACTAGGTCTGCTCTGCAGGAATAGCTACAGAAACACCAGCAACCTCAGGAATCACTAATGATGACAAATGGCAGGCCTGGAAATTCTACAAGATGCCAGGTTTTTTTCATAAACTGTTGAATCTCTGCTTTCTGGTAAGTGTGGCCCCTTGTTCTCTCTCTGAAAAGCAACAGGCAAAGAAGAAGGTACTTAAAATTGCTGGAGTAGGAAGCAGAGAACATAGGAGCAGCAACACAAAAATGCTGCCTGGAAGAATGAATCAGGAAATGCAAATAAACGGAGTAAATCCCCCAGAAAAATTCCCCAAAGATTGCACGCACTGAAACACACCAATCACTCAAATAGACTGTGTGACTACAATTGACTTTTTTATTAAAACTGCACCAATATTTATAAGACTTTTGCCAACAATTTCTACCAAATCTGTATGGGTTTCTTTTGCTTTGTTAGAAAGGATGGACTACCTGCAGAAACCTCTCATATCCCTCTTGTTTCTTATGGTGCTTTGAAAATTCATTTATAGCTGATAGGCTGAATTTTCAATTTCTGTTGAGGCCCAAACCTTCCCTTGAAGGGCTCTTTAATAAAAATGCAACACTCCAATGATAAAATGCTACTAAATAATTTGCATTCCAACATTATGCAAGCTTCAACACAGGGTCACATTTTATACAGACTGAAGAGGGTGAACCTATAGATTACAGAAACCTAAGACTCAATAAACCAGCAGGTTAATTCTTCACATATGCAGGGGTACACATGAGCTCAATAGCATTAAAAGCCACAAGACACCAAAGTGCATTTCCTGGAAAGCAATACCCAAATGCTGAAGTACTTAAAAAAGCCCCCAAAAAAAACCAAACAAAATGAACAACAGCTGGAAAAGATCAAATGCTATTTTGACCAAGTTGCTTTTGCTGTTATCTTATGTCAAGTCAAAAATCCAAACTAAATAATAATAATCAAATTATAAACAAATATATTTAACATATCAGTTGTCCCTGAAGTACCAGGCAATCATCATATAACTTTCCCCAGCCATACAGTGCTCTTGAATTTAAAAAACAAAAAAGCACAAAACTAAAAGCACCAAACCACACACATAAAAAATAACCCAAATGTAAACAATCTCTGACACAATTTGATTTTGAGACTTGCTGTTTCAAATGGCAAAGACAAACTCATCTCTACTCTCAGCCTCTCTGCCAAGTTTGAGAACCTGACATTCTCTTGTGTTTCATTGTGAAATTTCTAATGTAAATATTAAAAATTAATTATGTTGGTGTTGTATGAAAAATATAGGAACAGATTTACAGCTGATTTTTTAAAAAACCTTTAAAATATTTCAAACTAACTCTTTATAAACAGCACCACTAGCTTTATAATATATAGACATAAAGTGTTTTGAGTTAACAGGCATGAAGTTAAGAAGAGTAGAAATGCCAACATTAGGGATGAAAGAACCAAAATTCAAAAACAGGATTAAAAATTGAGAGGAACAAAAATAAAACACACAAACACAAAAAAAAACCAAAAAAACCCAAAAACAACAACAAAAACACAGACACACAAAAAAAAAAACCACAACAGAAAAAACAAAACACCCCACAAAACCAAAAGTAACCAATCCAAGCTCCACTTCTGTCACACAGCAAGAACCTCTCTGTTGGGTCAGCCCAACTCCCCAACTTCTGAGGTTTTCTAAACCTTCATCATTAAAACAGGCCTGAGAGAAAATTTTACTTGATTTTCCACTGAGCCTTCACAGAAAAACTTAGCAAGTGGAGAAATATGAAAGCAGTTTTTTTTTTTAAAGGGATTTGGGTCTAAACCGTACAAAAAACAAAGGCTGAAAACTCAGATAAAATTCTTGGAACCCTCTGAACATGAAAGGTTTGCTGTTTGCAAGATACCAGGCACCACGGGGCTGGCCTATTTCTCCCGCAATTTACAGCAAATTTAACCTCATCAGCATTCAGGACCAACCCTAATAAGGAGAAAAAAAAATGTCATCGCAGTAGAAGAAGAGGAGATAAAAGGAAAGCAGCGAGGAAGAAAAGCACATCACGTCTTAATTGCACTGAGGATGAGATAGGCACGGCTGATACGGCCTGGAGCGATGGGAAAACACTTGTGATGCTGCAGCGTGCGAGCCAAGCAGGGGCGGAGACTCCGCAGTACCTGTCGCTTCCCGAGGACAGCTCTGGCAGCACGCAAAGCACAGCAGCTGCCGAGCGCTTGTTAAAGCCGAATGCATAATTTGCCACAAACAATACGTTTGACAAACTTAGCCTCTCTCTCTTTTCATCGTGTTCCAAGAATGCTGTGAATGGAATTGCATTATTCAGATGTAGCCGAATTTCTCTGCAGCTTTTCCCCGAGTAGGGCTCAGCTGCCAATATTCAGAGGGTTGCTGAGCTGTGTTCAAAAAAGACAATCTGGTATTTTTCCCTTTCCTGACTGGATGAACATATGTAACCTACTTCTGAAAACAGACATGCACAAGTATTTAAAAATTGATTTCCACGAGTAACTGGCTATGTGACACATTCAGTGAGAAAAGAAAAAGGGGATTTAGTAAACACGAGTAAGACTCCTTTGCACACCAATAGCCAAGCTTACCATACAAATTTAGCTACACCAAAACCAACACACATTACCATACATTGAAGGAAGATCTTTCTCATAGAACTCACACTTTCTGGCTCTTCATGCAAACCAAAAATTAATAAAAGTTTAAGCATTTACATTTAAATATTTAAGTTAAGAGTTAAGGCTATTTACATTCATTTCATTGTACAATACTAGTCCAGATCCCACTAGCATTATTAAATTGTATTATCTTTCTTGGTGAAACACTCAGTCCTTTACAACTACCTAAAAAAACCAAAACCAAACTACAACTTCTATCTCATTGTCCCCAGGATCTGCTTCTCACACGGTACAGCAATGAGAGCACAATGACTGAAATGAAGATGTTGGCAGCCATCCAGGAGCCAGTAAGAATACAACGGGTATTAGTCATCAGTTCCTTGTGTGCTGTAATCTGCCACTTCTAAAAACCAAAAATTCCCCGCAGTGCTTGTTCCCTCCTTTGGATGCCACATTCTTTTGCAAAACGCTGTCAATCTTAGCTTCGCAGGAGCATTATTTATTTTTTAATTCCCATGTTGGTATTTATTTTTCCTGTTCTCTAACCTTTGGAGATGGCTGCCTTACCCCAAGAGCCTAAAATACAGTAAATGGGCACCTAAAATTGCTGCCACCTGGAATTCAGCTGAGTGCAAACAGGGCCTAAGGGCCAATCTCTGGCATTTCTTAAGCTGTGGGTGATGTGGAAGCCCTTCAAAGCCAAATCTGAGCAATAATTTCAGAAAAAAAAAAAAAACCTTCTAGGCAATTAGAACACTACCACTTTGGATGATGGTTTGACTACAGATATCAGTTTTGCCCTCCCGAAGCTGAGAACAGCGATGCAAGATACAGAGGAGTTTTTGAGAAGCCGACAGGCATCAGCCAAAGGCAAATCAATCAGGGAAAGGCAAACAGAATCAGCATTCTGGGTTTAATTTCAGATGCCTGGTTAATTTCCTGTTCAGTCCTTGAACACTTGGTCACCCTTAGCAGAAACACTTTTATTCCTTTGTATATTTGTATATACACTTTGTATATTCCTTTGTATTCCTTTCTCTTCTGTAAATGCTTGGTCACCTGCCATAAACATTGTGAATTTCAAAGTTATTTTGGAATTGCACTAGCTGGTACGAGCAAGAAATTTTTACTAAGTTTGAAAAGAGCTGTGTGCTGGCAAAACCAGGCCATTTTTAGTGCTGGATGTTCTCTTTTCTAGGGCACTCAGATCATCTGTTTGAAATATCAAACTGGGGGGAAAAGAAGTCATATGAGGAACAGGGTTTTCTGCACCCACTGTTGGTGCAAGATCACTCCTCTGGTTTCCTAAATTACTGAGTCCACAAGGCTGGCAATACTGCAGCTCTGGAGCTGCAGTAACACCTTTGCACCCTCAGTAATTTTCTGCTTATCAGCACACAGACATATATTCAGAAATTGCCTCGTTAAAAAGCTGTTATTTTCCAACAATGTGAAATATACTTAAAATATTACCTGCTCCTTTCCCTTGACTGTGTATGGAATACAGTGAGAAAGTGACCACACTACTGATGTTTGGCCTTTTTAGAGGCACCAAATCCTTCCTCTTATCCCACATTACTTTTCAATTCCATGTATGCATAAACACAGATAATTCCTTAACATTAACTTTCAAATAATGAGAAACTTTAGGGAAAATAAATCCAAATAAAACCTGGCACTAGATAAATACTCTTAAAAAAACTAGCAGTAAAGTGCCTTCTGTTGTGGTAACTCCTTGTCCTCCAGAACTTTTACAAATATTTACTCCAGTGTTTTGCATGTTTTCAATAAATATGTTGTACACAAGTAAAATATAAGTGAGGTTATGCTATGCTATGCTATGACCATGAACCTCACATTAGAGAGAGCTCAGTACAAACTCCAGGAATTCTGCAGGGACATGGTCTGTAAATCACATCACCTGATCAGCTGCAGACTCAAATCTATTTCCATGTTTTTTAATTTTTTTTTAACATCAGTTACACTTTTCATTGGCATCCCAGTGCTGACCAGGACCAGGGAGAAAGACCAGATCAAGCACTTGGGGTAAAATGTCAGAGACCATTCCTCAGTTTCACTTCAGAGCCTGGGTCCCTGGCACAGCCCCTCAGCAAAGCTCACGTCCTCACCCTGCTCATTCTTAGAACCTTGGAATCAATGAGACTGGAATAAGCCAGTCATGGAGTCCAGCCTGTGACTGAACACCACCTCGTCAACCAGACCATGGCACTGAGTGCCGTGTCCAGTCTTAAACACCTTCAGGGATGGGAACTCCAGCACCTCCCTGGGTAGCCCATCCCGGTGTCTCATCACCCTTTCTGTGAAGAAACTCCCCCGAAGGTCCAACCTGAACCTCCCCCGGTGCAGCTTGAGGCCATATCCTCCTTGTTCTGTGCCTGGTTCCCTGGGAGAAGAGGCCGAGCCCCACCTGGCTCCTTTCAGAAGGTTGTAGAGTAATAAGGACATCCCTGAGCCTCCTTTTCTCCAGGCTGCACATCCCCAGCTCCCTCATAGGACTTGTGCTCCTGACCCTTCCCCAGCTCCGCTGTCCGTGTCTATCCTGTCCCCTCTCTGTCCTTCCTGAACTTAGGGCCCCAAAACTGGGCACAGCCCTTGAGGTGCCCCTCATCACCACAGAGTACAGGATAAGTTCCTGAAAATTCTCCCTAACTCATTGCAAGCGCCAGCGCAAAACCACGTCACTGCTGCACATCCTAAAGCATGAACGGGTGCTCAGAAACCACAGCCATCCCCCAGGGCCAGCCGGTATTGCACTCACCTCCACACGGCCATCCGAGGGGGACGCTCAGAAAGCGAAATTCCTCCGGGCAAAGCCTAAAGGAGGAGCCGGGACCGGGCGCGTTGTACACCCGCGGCACCGCCCGGACACCGCCGGGGCTCCGCGGGGCCGGGCCAGGCCGCCCCACCCTCAGCACCGGCGCTGATACGAAATTAACTTCTTTTTTTTTTTTAAATGTAGCTTTCTCAGAATGAACTAGGTTGGAAAAGACCTTTGAGGTCATCAGGTTCAACCCGTGTTCGCCTTTGCCCGGGCGGAAAGGACTGAAGTTTCTTCCCAGGGCACAGTTCCACCAGGTGAGGCCTGATGAGGCGTTAAGGTCCCAACAGCCTGGGAGCAGCACAGGTGATACACCAAAGATAACGGCCACTAATAGGCCTTTAACTCCAAACATCACCCCTGGCACTGTCAGAGGCACCTGGTCTGGGAAAGATAAGAGAAGCAAGGAATGAGGACCGAATTAGCATCAGAGGCGAAGAAATCCCATATCAATAGGAAACCAAATACTGAGAACTGCGCAACTTGGGACCAATGAACACTGAACCAATGCATTTCTATGGGTTTTGACTGTATAAGTGTATGAAAAATCTAGTGAAATTGATGTGTGATGGAACGATTTCTGTTGCCCATCCTGGCCAGAATAAAGTAATGCCTTGATTCTCCAACACTAAAAATGCTTTTGGAGGGTTTTTGTTTTTCGGTGACACAGGTGTGCCCCGCAGGGACCATGGGTGGGGTTCTGTGACTTTGTGAGGACACCACACCTCCATCATCGAGTGCAACCTGTGACTGAGCGCTGCCGTGGCACTGAGTGCCCCCTTAAACCCCTCCAGGGACGGTGACTCCAACACCTCCCTGAGCAGCCCATTCCAATGTCTCATCACTCTTTCTGAGAAGAATTTCCCCCTGATGTCCAACCCCAGCTGGGGTGCCTGTGCCCACATCATGGGCAGGGGGACGGACAGAGGGCTCAGCACCGAGTCTGGGATGCCCGCAGTGGTGCTGGGCATCAAAAAAATGAGTCACTTATGCTGAGAAAATTGATCTGGATGCTGGGCTCATTTTTTTTTGGCTTGACCCCCTTATGTAAAAATCATCTCCTGCATGATTAACATGCATGCTACAACAGTGAGCTGGGGAAATCCAGCGTGCCTTGCTGTAATATTTTAATGGGTTTGGATCTGGATCCAAGGAAACAAGCAGGCACAGCAGTAATACAGCACAGCCACCCACAGACGGATGTGTGCTGCTGCTGGTAAAATCCCAACGGGTATAATGATAAAACAGTCGTGGCCATAACCCCAGCTACTGACAATAGTTCACGGAGATATAGTTCCCAAGCAAATTTCTTGTGTGTAATAATAAGTCTGATTGTAGCCTACTGATTGCATATGAGTCTGCCCTCCTTCCTTGGGAGGATGTTAACAGATAGGCGCTGAGCCTTGCAGTTCCCACGTGGCTCTGCAAACATCACCTTTTTCATCCTGCAGTCGCTAAGCAGGCGGGATAATGTTACCTAATTTTGTATTCAACAGCTACAGCAAGCAGATTTGGAAAAAAAAATCTCCCAGAACACGGGAAAGACTTTCAGGGCTGGTAGATCTCTGTATTTTCTGACACCTGTGTTGTCTTTTAAGGTAAATTCTGACTCACTAAACAGCATCATCTCAAGTACTTAATGGCATCCAGCTGTGCAATGTGTTGGCATTACTTTGAGAGATGGCAAGGTAAAAAAAATATTTTAAAAAAAGGCTGCATCACTTTAGACTGCAAGTTATTGCAGCAAGTTCAAAATCTATCAAAAACACCACCAAGCTTGCTCTTTTTTACACTTATATTTACAAAAATAAACCAGAAATAATCCATGTGATAAAAACTGCTAAATTGCTCTCCTATTTAAAAACTTCAAGAGAACAAGGTGTGAAGAAAAATTGTTTGTCAAGTAGAATTGAGAATTTTTCAGTCAAGGAATTCAGTCAGCTTTACTCCAATATACCTTCATCCACACATCTCAAGTTAGCATTTTCCTTTAGAGGAGAAGACCATAAAAATCTCTTATCTTTCCACCTTATCTTCTGAAACATAAGGTGGAAAGACTGACCTAAGCCTCTCACTAAGATACAAAAGCAGAAGCATTGGCTCCTGAGACCAAACCAAAATCTGACTAATAACTATTCAGTGCGAAAATTACTCATCTGGAGTGCAGCATGATTTTCCATCCTTCAGTCAAGATCAAGTTCTTGATTATCACATGCACAATTAACTTCTTGCAGCTGTGAGTGAGGCTTTCTCCAAAATTTTCCTTGCTACATTGGAATAATGAAGGAAAGTAAGATAACTGACCTTTCCAGCTAAATTTAAAGACATTTTAAGTGTATAATGCACCCTAAAGCTGAGGAGGACAGCACTTCAGCAGACAGTTGGAGAGTAGAAATTGTGCATGAAATTGTGAGAGGTTTCTGCTCATTCCTTAAGAGAATTACAGCTAGAAAGGACCTGGCCACTTGCCTTCAGCATGGGAATTGATCCATCTACAGTCTATAGGACCAAGCTTTGACTTTTTCGTCCAACAATCAGAAGCCCTTCAGAGTTCACTGTTCACCTAGATCATTTCCAAATTAACATACTTTTTAGCCATAAATCCCAATTTTGATAAATGAAGATGTTGTGCCCTCTTTTTTCCCCCTTTAGCTTTTCAAGATTTAGTTGCAATCACCAAGTTGCAGTGAAACTATTGAATGGAAGTCATAGATAACTAAAAGCTTTATGGTCTTCCAGGGGTTGGACTAGCACACAAAATAGACTGTACCTTGAAAGAGTTTTTTCTCTGCATCAGTCCTGTGCAGAAGGATTGTGATCCAGTTTTCCGGGCAACATTCTGAGAAAGCTTCTTTCTTTCTACCACAGTAGGCTTTAAATAAGCCATGTAGTGAAAGACATTGGCCATTCACAGGGATATGGGTTTAGATGTGGGTTTTCCCAAATGATAATTTTGTATTTCGAAGGAGGGAGGGATTGCTGAAAATAAGGTGTAAGACAAATGGTTTGGTTTACAGTTTTTTTAGAAGACACTCTTTAGAAGACCAGAAAACACTGAGTAGTGAGCAAGTAACCTTTCATAAATGTAGGGATAAATTGATATAGATTATTTAATAATGGAGAAATACCAGGAAAATATTTGCGGGAAATCTCCATCAATTACAGCTTTTTTTGTTCTATATTAAAAACCATGACATGGACCAATAAGGAAGACCTCAAGTCTGTTATTCTGGAAAGAGGAGTTTTTCCTGGAAAAACATCAAACTGACTGTGTGCATATGGTCAAAACCCAACAAGATAGATCATTAGTGCTTCTATAGAATGTTTAGCCTCAGGATCTCATAGTGTTTTGCAAACTTTAATTAATTCTTATGTTATTTTGGCAAGACAGGAAATAAAATGCTACCTCCAGATTGCCACCTCATCAGTAATTAGGGTATCTCTTCCAAGGCTGCACACCAAACTGGTTCCCAAATGAGGAGCTGAACCCAGGCTTTCTGAATCCCTGCTCTAACAACTGCTGAGCTCTCACAGCCACAGCAAAGCAAAGGTTTCTGGTTGCTCCTTGTTGAAAAAGAGCACAGAACCTACAAAAAACAGAACTCAAATAAACTGCTGTCAAGGCCACTGGCCTTCTGCATTTGTAAATTCTGCTCCAGACTCCCTTTATCTAACATTGTAAAGCAATTTAAAACTCCCAGCTTTGATTTGGAATTCCTCTGTATAATACATAAACCTCCCTATTTTGTGGGATGGTGATAAAGAAGACTGAATTGTTTTCACTGTCAGCTGCTAAGAACGTTCTTAGCTGAGAGATCAGGCTAAAAGTTGTGGGGTTTATTTTTTATAAATGCTTTCAGACCTCAAAGAGAACAGAGCAAACCCCTATTAGTATAACAGTTTCCATTTCTAACACCCACTACTCCCTTTCAAATCCTCATGGCACCAGGCTCAAGAGAGGATTTCCCTTTTAGATTTATTTTTCTGATTAGCATTGACATATTCATTGTATTTTAAGGCTTCTGACAGTAGGTGCACTTGCTAAAATTATGAGCTGTGTTCTAATGAAGAACTGACTCCAGCTGCACTGTGTGTGAAATACTCCCAGTGCTTTACTCAGCCTTGACAGGGCTGTGTTTCATGGGACTGAGATGTGGTCTTACTACACCAGGACCTATAAAGCAAAGCAGTCATGGTGGGGGGCCATATATTTCAGAGAAAGGTGCCAAAATCTATTCCCTTTCATTCACAGAAATTCCTGTGCTAATGCCAACTAATGTATGAAACAAGGAAACTGGCAATTTGACATTTAAATACATACAGTAAGTAGGATTTTATAACTTTTTCTTTGCCCTTATTTACACTATTTTTTTTTTTAAAGATACGTTTTTACACATTTTTGCCTTATATACTTACTGGCACAATAGTGTGAAATTTATTTCAAGTGATCTGAATCTGATGGAACCTGGAAAGAAGCCCTGGAGTGCAACAGTGTTTTAGGCAATAATTAACAGCATTTTAGCACATAAATCTCAGTCAAATTAACTAGTTTTGGCTTACAGAGGTTTCACTGTCCCACCCCACTCCATCCCCTGCAATCATTATTTTCTAGAATAATGTGTACAAACATAACCAATTAAACCAAAGGAATTGCCTCTTCTCTTGCTCCTCTTTCACCCTTCACAAATACAGATGGGAGTAGAACTTACAGAAAGGAGCAGAGAAAGGCTAATTGTCCTCTCTGCATTGTCTTCCTTATGACTTAAAACCTTCTGTATTGTTTGAAAATGTGTGAAAAAAGGGGTTTAGCTTCTGTTTCTGTCAAGCTCTGCTGCAGCACCACGGAGAAGTTTTGTGTCCTTTGTCAGAACTCATGGTCTCTATTAAGAATGTCACTTTAGTCCTTTCCCAGGAAGGGTTTAGTGTCAAGTGCAGGTGTTGTTAGTCTGCAGTTAAAACCACACCTTTTTTGCAAAAAAAATTGTGCAGCCAGTGGAACTCAGACCTTTGTGAATGCTCAGGTAAAAGCACCTGGCAGCACTTCATCTCTTGCACGTCCCACAGCCTCTCTCTCTTTAGACTGACACAGTTTGCAGAGGATTTGGGGAGTGTTTAGAACATCACTTTCACGTGTAGGCAACTGATATTGATTGCTTATACAAAATACATCAAACAGAGAGGTAAACTTTTAAAAACTCTACATGATTTTTTGCTTAATCCTCTATTTTAAACCACGAATTCACTCAGGGAAGTTGTCATTTCCTCGATTCTAACACACACCATGATGTATGTGAGACATTGTCTCAATTCTACCCTCAGCTTGTCAGTGCTTGATCATTAACTCTCAGATATCCTAAGTGGAAGGTCCCCTGGCGTGTCAGCAATGTTTTCTCATATTAGTGACATCTGCTGTCTCTCTTACGTGTATTTGTGTAACCTGTGGTGTATTTTCACCTATTTCTTTCCACTAATACATTAGCTATGCTACTTTAGGCAGAGCACTTAAAAATGTGGAGGATGTGCCAGTGGGTTGGCAGAATCAGGTATTTGCACAGTGTTATTTTTATGTTAATCTGAAGTTTGACAAATATTCTATTTATATTCAGCAGTGCCTCTGTGTAATAAAAGGTGTCTGTACATATGTGCATATTTTTGGCTAAGCAGAATACAGAATAAAAGTATGATTTATGAACTATGCCAGGTTTCTTTCATGCAATGTGCAATAATCTATAACTAACAAACATAAACAGTTCCATTATAATGCATCAACCCCTAAATAATCTCCCAGAGGGAGAAGCAGGTACATAGATGTGTATTAGATTATAGATACACCCCCTTGTCTCCTCTTTTTCAAGCTGAAAATACAAACCAGCCCCCAAATTGCTGGAATGTAGGCCCACAGAAACTGCTGCACCAAGTCAGAGAATTAAATTACTTTTTTAATGTACGTAGGTGGATGCAGATGCTGGGAGACAGGTATTAATTCTCATAAAGAACAAATTGCCCTATTACATAATGTTGAGAATTGGGAAAGAGCAGACTTTTAGTCAGAAATAACTCCCCTAACTAAAGAGCAAAGGTCCCTCTGTGCCTGTAGTAATTTTCATTGTCCAACCTTGGATCTGTGTCTATTTATAGTTTTCACAAGGAGGATAAATGAAGAGAATATTTGTGATGAGACTATAATTAATATGACACCACTTTACATAACTTTATCATTATTGTTATTGTTATTGTTATTGTTATTGTTATTGTTATTGTTATTGTTGATGTTATTATTGTTGTTGTTATTATTATTGTTATTGTTATTATTACTATTATTATTATTATTTAATTTGTTCTTCAGTGGTTTCCAGACAGATAAAAGTACCCTTGGATGTTGTGCTCTGCAAACTGGGCCCCTGCAGGAATCCAGGTTAAAAGTAAAAATATAAAACTGCTGTTCAACATTTTTTTCCTTTTTTTCTTTTTTTTAATCACAATCATTTTTGCAGTTTGACTCACCCTGAAATCCCACAAGCTCGTGGATGGTAAAAAGAACAGGAGTGACTGGCTGGAAGAAGCTGGAGGAGTTGGAACAGTAAGTGGAAGGAACACAAAGGGAAGGCAGTTACTAAGCTGAAGAAACACTGAAAACCCCTGCAAACAAGCTTAATTTCTGATTAAAGTTCTTATGAAACTAAATTACTCATCTGGCTCTGAGAATGTCAGGGTTATTCTTGGTTTTTTCATTAACATCAGTTAAAGAAATACATTTCTGTGTATGAGGTGAGGGAGAGAAAGGGAAAGCATCTTGGAACAGGCAGGTGGGGGCAGAATTCCTGCTCTTTGGGAAGTGGCTGTTCCTTAAGGCTCTTGGGAATGGGAACTTCCCTTCCCTGTGCCAGAGTACATTAGCTGTAATCCCAAATCAATCTTCATCCATCTGACAGGTGCTCAGCTGTCACCTTGTTCTAGCAGCTGTCACCTAACCACAATTTGCAGTCCATGCTCAGGAACCCCAGATTTTAGGCATCTCCAAACTATCATTCCCAAGGGATGTAGAGTTTACTTGCCCTGCTGCACCTGGACCACAACTTAAATGCCTCCTCAAGGCTGGTGCAGGAAATGGTCCCAGCCTTTAGATCTGTCACCTCCATCATTTGCCAAATGCTGCCAGCACTTCCACTCTCCATTGGATCACCTCTTTCAGTGGATCCAGCATCATCTTCGGTCTCTTGGACAAAGTCAGCACATTATAAATCTCCTTTGATTGACCTTTTCACTGAGATTCTCCCAGCAGGAGGCAGGGTTTTTCTCTCCTCTCTGGTCTCAGAGGGCTCTGTGCCCTCTCAGTGGTTGGTGGTCAGGGTGCTGCTTTCTGCATGCACAATGAAAATAATCCCCTGAAACAGGCATTTTTTAACATAAATCCAAGTGTTAAAGATATCTCATCTTTAAAAATACATTTCTCTAGAAGGTTTTATTGTTAATTTTTTTCTTTAAAAATACCCAATTCTTGCATAACATAAGCAGAAGAGTCCTGGTCTCTCTGATCATATTTCCTAGCTGTTCAAAAAGGGAATGAGGAAAGGAATGGAATAAAAGATGAAGAGAGATTTGAGTGTGCAATGAGAAGGAAATGTAATGACCAATGTGCAGTTAGGCATGGGTAAGGAAGGCTGTAGCAAGGAGTCAGGTCGTTGTCACAGGGCAGAGAAGTTCCAGTCTAAAAAAAGCCAGAAGTTTCCCTCTGTGAGAGGGCAAATACATTAAAAATTGGTGCTGCTGCCCAGCTTCAGTTCCTGGATGATTTTTCTCTACCATCTTTGATAAAGGCATTAGGAAGCATTCTCTTGTACAGATCTGCTCTGATTTTGGTATTGCTCTTATACCTCCTAAATTGGCAGTCATGCATCTGGTTCCTTCCAATTCTGATCCAGAGGCAGCACACTCCTTAAATTAGGCCTCCATTTATCTTAGTTATCTTGATTTATGCAGCGTTCTGTGGACCATTCATCATACAGCTAATCTTGAGTAACCTTGAATAATATATTTTAATCTTGCTGCCCCTAATTTTACCCTTTCTTTCTCAGCATTAACATTGAAGACTTCTCTGGAAAAACACCCATGAAATCTTAGCAGAGATCTCATACTTTCCTGCCAAATTTTTTTTGCCAAAGTCTTTCCTTCCTCTCAGCAGGTCTTGTTCCCCACCATGATTAAAACTGGTGAAAATTCTGAGGTGTTTAAAGGGGCACCTCACTGGTGTGATACTGACTGCCTGCAGAATCTTCTGGCAAATATCACAGTGGTCAAAGTGGTCAAAACTTTGGTTCTTGCCAGTTCTCAGAATCTGGGTCATTTAATTTGGAGCTGCAGAGGTATTTTTATTAGGAGGTTTTGTTTCTCTAGAAACTTGAGAATGTTTAAAACTTTGTTAAATTGTTTGATAAACCTTGTGTGCCTCTAGACCAAATTGCTATGTGAGGCATCAAACAAGACCTCCCAGCATTCTATTTCAGAGTCCGTTCTTCAGGGACTAGACATTATTTATTTAAATTTTAATGCTTTTTAAACCTAAGTCATGTCCTCTGTTATCATTTTCCCACACTCCCATGATCTGTGAGCTTCTGAGGGCATGTCTTTAAGCCAGCTTCTTCCCAGCCAGATCCCCTCTGGGCTAAATTCTGCTGCCTGTCCTTCCCTTCAGACCCAAATATGATAAATTAGGATATTTCAATACCTAGTCTTTCTGGAAGAAGTTCCTCAGTGATCCCTGGATCCCTGGCAGCAAAGCTAAATCTTGTCTTATGGTGATCTCAAGGCTTCTGCTGGTCTGGGCCATCTAAGCCTGAAACCAAGCCTGCCTCCCTCAGTGAGGGGTCACTCCTCTCAACCTCACTGATTTACCCTGCTTTACTAGGAGAGAACTCTCAAATCCAACCAAAGGTTTGCACTCCTTCCTGTGTTCCCTTTCTCCTCCCTATACACACTTATTTTTGTTTAGAAAAAAAAAAAAAAGAAGAAGAAACAAAAAGAATCACTCCATATTTTGTTAGCAAGTTTATGCTACTGTAGCATGAAAAATTAAGAAGGCATGATAAAAATTCATTCTGTAGCTCAGTGTAAAGTGTGAGGATCTAACAGTTCTCCAAGCAGCAAGTAATTTCTCCAAGTGTACTCTATGCACAGTAATTCAGAGTGTACTAAGGACAGAATTGCAGCCTAAATGAGTTTTCTGGCTTGATTTCTGCATAGTTTAATGCTTTAATCTGAGAAATTAGCCACAGACATCCAGATTGTGCAGTTCTTACCATCTCTGTGAAGCCATTTGATGAGAGTTCAGGGGCAGACTTGTTGCCTTTGCTTTCTCTAGAGCTCAATTCAGAGCGCTTAATGACCCCAGCTTGAGCACAGCAAAGGCACAGCTCTGCTGCCTCTCCACGCTGATGAATTCCTGCACCTCCTTCTGCTGAGAACAGAAGGGGCAGGAAAGTTTTGACTGAGGGATTTCCAACAGGAGTATGTTTTGTAGGCTGGGATTTTTGCCAGCAGTACAATGCACAACAAATAACACTGGTGAAAGGCCTGAATATGAGTGGGTTGGATGGGGCCCTGAACAACCTGGTTTGGTAGTAGGTGCCCCTGTCCATGGCAGTGGAGTTGGAACTGGATGAATTCTAAGGTCTTCCCAACCCAAACCATTCTTTGATTCTATGATTTCAAAAGTTCTCCTAGCAGGAAGCAGGAAACAATGTTCCTGGAGACTTTCTGACAGTCATAAAAAGCCACCACAGCCCCAAAGTCTTGTTGCTCTAAAATCAATTGCACTCAATTTCCCTCCACCTGATAGCACAGGAATACTTGCAATTCCTTGCTTCCCATCACATCAGGTAGTCTGAGAGGTCCATTCTTAACTCTCAAATCAAAGTGGAAACAGTAGCTTGCAGAAATTTTCAAGTGTGTGTTGAAGGGCACTCAAGTTTGTTCACTTTCCCCCTCATTTACCAAATACCTTTCAAAAAAAAAAAGCATTCGGGAGATCCTGAGTTTCCTTTTTTCTCTCCTGTTGGAGGAGGGAGCAAAGAAGGTGAACACACCAATAGAAAAGCTCTCACACAAATACTACTTGTGTTCCTCCTGGGGTAAAGCAAGCAAACAACTATTTTGTGGACCAAATTTTAGTATATTTTTAATAGAAGAATTTCTGTCTGGGAAAGGTCCTATATTTAAGAAACATGCAGGTTTAGTCAAACAGTGTTTTGAACAACAGTGTTCTGTCATTTTTTGGGAGAAGATCCTCCTTTCATATCAGGTAGTTCAGAAATAGTATTAAATATTAAAAGAATTTAAGTTTCTTTTTAGCAAACACAAACCTGGAGAAAAAAACATTACCAACCTTATAAATTGGATCCATTTGAAAAAGAAAAAATAGATTTATATTCTTTGCAGAAGAAATGAAAGACATTTGAACCTTCCATGAATAATTAAAGTAGCACTGAATATGAAAATACTTTGCTATCTCACTGTGTGGTAGATACTTGGATAAGTCCACCTTATTTTCATTTCCTTTTCATCCAGCAAGAGTTCTGCTATTTGTGTCCAGAAAATACTGCCACTTCCAAGCATCTCTGAATTGCTGAATTATTGTGAATTATTCAGGCCATGTCACAATGCCAATAGCATGACACCTCACTAAAAATCTGTTGAACCTGTATGCATTTACTGTAAACCTCAAAAATTCAGGTTTGCTTTGAGACTCATCTTCAGCCTAAATGACTCTTCCATAAAAAGTGAAGTGGGACAAGTGAAAATATAAATGCATCATTTGAAAACGCAGCAAATCCTGTACTCCCAAGGAGACTTTTTGTGGAGATGCTGAGCACTGCTCATATGCAGTGGGTCAAGGAGACTGAGATTCCCTCCTGGCAGTTTCTGTCAGCTCTGAAAGGATGTGTTGGATGGGTGTCATGTGGGGACAGCCCTCCTGAAACAGTTACTGCTTCAGCTCCATTGATTTTGGCAGGAATCTCCCTGACACAGAGCTTGATATTGAAGGATGATGACCTCCCTTATTACCCCAGGAGGTGGAGGGTCTCAAAAGCTTCACTGGAGACTATTTCCTATTGATTTTAAGTCTGCTTGTTGTGACATGGATCACATTAATCTTGCAGGATGAAGGCAGCAGAGCAGCACCACAGAGACAATGGGCTGGGTTGGCTGCATTTGGGGTACAATCCATTTGCAGCAGCTGGGTGCAGTCCATGTGGGAAATGTTTATGGCAAATGACCCAAACAATCAGCAATTTTCAAAAGCTTTGCTGAGGTTTCTCAGGTGCAGAGGGGGTGGGCACCCACCACCACCAGAGGCTACAGGCTGGGGTTTGAGCTGATAAGGCTGCTAAGAAGCTGACCCTGTGGAAGTGGGCTAGTGCTGTTGCGTGGAATAAAACACAAAACTTATTTCCAAACAGCGTTAAAATGATAATACAAAAGCAAGTCTTTAATTGAAAGCCTTCAGGGCTCACAATATGATGTTATGCACATGTGATTTCCCCCCAGGTTCTGCCCCATTGGAGCCCTCCCCCTCTGATCTTTTGGCCCTACACTTTATTGTGTCTGTGATGTATAATGCAAAATAAAGTCTCCTTGCCAGACTAAAGGCAAGACTAAACAGAATTCCAAGAATGTATTTGTAAGGGTTTGTCAAATTACGGGAAAGGGCAGAAAAAGTACTAGAAATTATGACAGTGTATTAGTAGTTACAAATATATGAAAAATATATAAAAAGCTAAAAATCTCTAGGCATCAGTGCTTTTCATCAAGCCAATGCCCTCCCTTACACAACTGGCTCAGGCATAGAATTCCCCCCTGAGCAGGTACCAGGACATTCACAAGTAGGCTTGGGGGAATTCATCCCTTCTGGTGGGGCATAATCAACTCAAGGAGGCAGTTCTTGTGTCTTAGAAGGGGTCATAAACCATCAAACCCCTCAAAGTGCCCCAAATTCATTTCTGGGGCCTTCCACCAGAAGAGTGCATGTGACCCCAGTGTTACATCAGACAGTGTAAAACTCCCCAGACAGTGTAAAAACCTCCCCAGAGGAGGCACCTGAGCTTTCCCATGTAAACATGAGCATTTATTAATTTATAATTAATTTATTAACACTTATGAGCTTTGTGTTTCATGGGCTTCCCCCNGCATGAAAAAGATTGAGGATTCCTAACTCTCTTTAAGCAGACTGCTGCTCTTCTGTGAAGAAACCAAAAAGAGAAAGTCTCTATAACTCCAGCATGTTTCCCTGGGAAGTAATGTTTTGTATCTTCATATCCCATTGTATGTCTTTACAAAGCATTTTTAAGGTACAAAAACCTTAAAAAAAAACCCCAAAAAAACCCCCTGATTCTAATTGCTAAAATTCAAATAGCAATTTGGAACAACCAATGGTTTGGAAAAAGCAATAAATACATGTGACATAAAATGTATTTTTGGTTTATATACTTGCACACAACACTCTCATCAAGCCAATTCTAATTCTTTTGCACCTGTTTAGGTGTTGCTGTGTGTATAACCCTCACAGAAC